>JH431868.1:472140-681751 GCA_000239455.1 Strigamia maritima | reverse complement strand
TCTCAAGAAAGCTTACACGAAAAGTGGGCTTTGCTGTGTTTGCGAAAGTGATGTCAAAAATGATGTATTAGAACATGAATCATGCGATGATTTTTGACCTCACGTCTGCCACTAATAACAATACATAGTCTGCCTTTCGTTTGGGCATTTTCTGCCGGACATACAAAAAGTATGAATGCTAAAATCTCAGAATAACCCTAAAAATGTGTGATATGAATTTTCAATCTCTGCAATCAGACTTTTTTTCTAGCTGTCCAGTACACACAGCCACGTGCCTATCAAAAGATTTACGATAGTTGTCTCGTGTGCAAAAAGCTATAATTCAGAATATTCACTGTTCAAACACTATTTTGAAAGTTAATCATCGTATAATTAAGTTCACATAATTAAAAAAGGTATTAATGACTTTATAATTTAAGTCTAATTCACTAAGTAAATTAGGTATACAATACTCGGCTTATTATTAAGTACGTACTTACGTATTTATAAACTTATTAGTACTAATAAGTTTTAGTTTATAAGTACGTACTTAATAATTATTGTTGTAGAATACAAATTAAGCAACTTTTCAAACCAAATCCACAGTTAATCATCTATCTCTGATCTACGTGCACTTCATTAAATTTTGATACTGTAGCGCTGCTGTATTGTTGTTATAACAGTATACACTGTATTTTGTGTTAAATTATCTTCGTCTAACGTAATATTTTTTAATAAGTACTAGGAACGGTGTGAAACAAGCAATACTGTTACCCACCAAATGATTGGGCTCAGCTGGTAGGGCATTTAAAAAAGCAAATAAACAAACAATAGATTTGTTAATAAATTGAAAAGTAATTAAGTGACCGGGATTTTGTTTTATTTCATACAGTTTATCATCAAGAAACATTAATTGATATCATCTCATCAATTCTCACCATAGAAAACCACTGAAAAATTTAAGATTTTATTATGAATCTTCTGTTATCACCATTCAGACCTTAAAAATCCCATTGAAATTATAGGATTTTACCTCAAACACACTAAAAATTTGAAAATTTTAATTCAAATCTTCTTCACACTGTAAAGATTTCATTAAAAACCATTGAAATGGTTCAGTGAAATCCTATGACGAATTTTATAAAGTCTGTGTGAATAATGTTTCATGTAATTTTATAAATGGTGCCCTTAGCTAACCTACTATCAATGTGGATTGTGAATAATGAAATGTTAATTTTAAATGTTCTGCTTGATTATTTTTAGAAAATTCTTTTTGAAAACAGTTTTATTATTGGTTTTCTAGATAAATGCTACATTTAAATTCATGTAAATCAATTTATAAACTAAATATAAACCAATTTATCATTTAACATTTATGACAGTAAACTTTTAAAAAACGCCACCTATTGACAATTGTTGACTTATTGAGATCGAAAAACGTCAAAAAATCAGTTTTTTCAATTTTTTGGTAAAAACTAATAATATCATGAAGATCAGCGTAAAATTCTAGTTAAAATGAGTCTACTTACGCAATTTTTGGACAATTTTTTTTTCCTGGAAAATTTTAAGACAATTTTAATAAACGACACCTATCGGTAGAATCAAGTACTAAAAGCCACATGTTCGCGGCGGGAAAATGCAATTAAAAAAAGGTTTTTGATCCAAATCAAAAACAAACCACCTAGAAGTGTTTAGCATCCAATTATCTATCTTTAGATATGCAGAACATGTTTTTTTATTCAGTATTTGTCTCAAATTGAAAATTAGGTGTTTTGAGATAGAAAACACAAATTGGGCGCCATTTGCAATTTTTCAAACTTGTTAAAAAATGCGCCAACTACCGGCGGAATTCAGAAATAACCGCCAAGTAGTTTTTATTAGTTTTCTAATTTTAAAATCATTAAATAAATATTGAAAAGTAGCCATCCCTGACCTCCTAATCAAGGGCTACATTTTACAATTTTTAGTTTTGCTCTACACATTAAATTAGCTGATTCTATAGACACATCACACACACACACACACACACACACACACACACACACGGAAACAAAGGAAGTGGAATCTATAGGCTCCGCTGCGCTTCGCCCAAATAAAAAAGTTGAAAATAATTCTACAATATTCTATAAAAAAAAATTGTTTCTTAGTTAGGTTAGAAAGTTTCAATTATGTTAAGAATTTTTTTTTTAAATATCATTTTTGAGACATGTGATCAAAATGATTTTTATTTTATTTTTTAGTGGAGACGTTGTTAAAGACTGCTACGAAAATGAATAGTGCGGTGATTAATGTCCTTGCAAACCTTGGCATTGCTCATTTTCTACTAAGAAAAATGCATACGCTAAAATTAACTTCATTGTATGAATTAAGATTTAAATAAACAATTTACATTGTTACTCAAGTATTTTATTTTATAAAAGGAAAACAGCGTCTTCATTTTATAAACTTTTTACAAAGTGCAAATAAAGTGGAAAAATAGAATTGATCTTGCGTTGAAATCTCGCCCAAGAAATGGTTTCAAAATTTAAAGCAGCTGTTGTTTCAACTACAGCTGCGCATTGTTTCCAGAAATTGATAATATAAATTGAAATAAACTGCAGTAATATTGAGTCTAGTTGATATAAGAATCTATATTGTATAAATTCAGTCCCTAATAGTCATGTGACAAACAGGTGCTAATTAGTCTACAGAAAAAAAATAAAAATTCCTCCACTCTAAAGCCATGCCCATGTAGCAAAGCCAGACGGTCAAGAAAGTTTCCGGGTCTGGAAAGTTATGTAACTGATTTTGATCGTCTTTGTAACCGTTCTCGGTCATGTCTGTCTTTTTATTAAAAACATACCCAGAATGGTAAAATCTAAGAGTACCCCTAAAAATGTGTAATATAAATTTTCAATATTCTCTGCAATCAGACTTTTTTCCTGCTGTCCAGTACACACAGCCACGTGCATATCAAAAGATTTACGATAGTTGTCTCGTGTGCAAAAATCTATAATTCAGAATATTCACTGTTCAAACACTATTTTGAAAGTTAATCAATCGTATAATTAAGTTCACGTGACTAAAGAAGGTATTAATGACTTTATAAAATTAAGTCACTGAAAAAATGTATTAATAAGTTTATAAGTACGTACTTAATAATTAGCCGAGTATTGTTGTAGAGTATAAATTGAGCAACTTTTCAAACCAAATCCACAAAAAAATCTCTCTCTCATCTACGTGCATTTCGATTGAAATAAGAAAATAATTGCAACTGCTCGTGTTATTTTCGTATTCTTGATTATGGTAGCTACACTATTGTATAAAAACCTATCGTAGTTATTTTTAAAATAGAAAATAATTCTATTCTAAAAAAAATAAATTGTTTCTTGGTTAAGTTAAAAAAGTTGTAACTATAGTTAAGTTAGTAATTGTAACCGGGAAGACAAAAGTTGAAGTTGTGACTATGATCTTAATAGTTAATGTGCTAGCAGACCTTGGCATTGCTCATTTTCTGCTAAGAAAAATGCATAATTTAAAATTAACTTTATTATGTGAATAAAAAATTAAATAAATCAATTTCTACTATAACATTTGTGTGAAATTAATTGGATTTTTAATAAAAAAAACAACAATTATAGTACTTCACAAAAATAACATAACTACCATGATAAATTGATAATAAAATTATAATAAATAATGTACAAATAAACCTCAAACTACTCCAAAGAAAAACCCAACAAAAAAAAAACAAACAAAAATATTTAAATATTCAAGATAATACTTTAAGATGAATAAAATCAGATTTAATCCTGATGCACTTTACCTTCTAAAATCTTATAATAAAAAAACTCATTAGAAAAATGTTGAAAATGAATAAGAATAATGTGTGTGTAGCCAAATCTCAATCCAATTTCAGTCTACACAGCACTGCAAAAGCAATTCCCCAGACGCATTTTATAGTCTTCAACACATCAAACATCTAACATTGATCAATCCAATATGCAAAGAATAAAAGCCCATTAATGAAAATCATCAACTGCAGAGATTAACCAACATAGATAACCAATAACAAAGATTGATCAATCCCATTGTGTATCATCCATCTCTTAACCTCGTTTGTGGTTGTGCCCTTGGCCATGGTCCTTTGATCAAAGGACCATGCCTTGGCCAACTGCCTCCTCCGGTTCTGATTTCCCAAAGTTGTCTGTTCTATTCATTTTTACCCACCGAAAACGTCAAGTTTTTATCGCTTCTTTTTCCTGGCCTTTGTTCCGATGGATGCTGCACTTTTCACTCCGTAATTATTGCTTGCGTAGAAGGTCTTATCAATTATATAACACAAGCTCAGAAACTTGAGTTGAAAAAAACTATTTAGAGATAAATGGGCTTTAATTTGAATAAGCTTTAAGTAAATAAATGGATACAACAAGAGCCACACCCAATTATACATAATCAACACCGGCAGAGATAGATGAGTGATTTATACGAGTGGAATAAAACTCGGAGGGCCCTTCGGTAGAGTAAATATAGTGCTGTATCTCCACGACCACAATATAAATCAACTAAAAATAAAAAAAAAAATTTTTCTTTTTGAGTTTTAAAAAAAATATAAATTCTAAACTTAGAGATTTGAATAAATATTGATGTAGCAAAACTGTACCAATGCACAATTCAAAACAGTACACTCTGAATTAGAAATGTACAATTTTATTATTTTATTATTGTTTTATTTTATTATGAAGCGACAAAATGTAAATATTTTAAAAAAAATTGAATAATTAATGAGAATTGAAAATTGTTAATTAAATTTAAATGTGTTGATGTTTGTTTGTTTGCACTGCATAGTTTCTTTCTTTCTCTTTGACTTGTTTGTATTCGTCTCATCTAAAGAAGTCGGATGATGCCATTGTAAATTTAGTTGTAAAAACTGAAACTGGAGTTTTTAGAGTTCATATAAACAGATTGGATGTCATAAAACATAGTCAAAAAAATGCAAAACTTGCGTATAAAAAAACTATGGCAGTTTTTGTATTAACAACCACGAATTCATAAAATGGCATCACCCACAGCTCCAATATATCGAATAGTTGAAAATAGGCAGTATATCTCAAATATCTCAATGTGGATAGCTCAAATTAAATAAAATTAGAGCTCAAGACAGTAAAGTAACACTCCGTTGAAACAAATCAACATTTGAAACCTGTTTAAACTTTAAAATGAAAAAAACAGCCTACGTCATTAAGCACGTGTGCGACTTGATTTGACGTAGGCTCTTTGATTCAAAAGGAAATTCAATTTAACAAGAATACCGAAATTCACAAAAAAAACGAAATCAAATTTACCACATTCATGTTTTGACAGTTTCAACGAGTTTGAAAAAAATTTAAAAAAAAACAAGCCTATTGACCACACCATATAATTTTACACATTTTTTTACTTGAATCTTGAAACTCTGATCAATCTTTATCAAATTTATGCCACTATCATTTTCCTCGTAACCAATCATTAGATAACAAATTCTCTAAGAAAATTGATAAAAGTTACTTTTATAAAATTTCTCAACGAAACCAGCAAAAAAATCATTTTTATAACATAAAGCTCAAAATCCCACACCAAAATGCATAAAAATACCAAAATTTCCTAATATAATTTACAAATCCTTAAAATACTGAACAAAATTTGATCCTATCACCTTTCACGGCTGACTACAATCAAATTCCAACCACACAAACAATGCAACATGTGATCCAACTGCCAGATCTCATTTCATTAAAAAAAAAAATTGTTTTTCATTTCCTCCAAGAAATATTCTTACCTACCCCCACAACAACTTTATTAATTTGAACACGCCACTTGATGCGTTTGTGATGATAAAAGCGCAGTAATGGATCTCCAAACTCTTGACAAAGTCAAGAACATCAGTTGTGAAATTGGCCTGGCGCAAGATATCGCGTGTTTAAGGCCAAAACTTTGACCATCCACAGAACCAATCAGATCGATTTATAACCACAAAATAGGCAGTAAAGTGCCTGTTGTTTTATTACAAAAACTGTACACTAAAGAGTAAATGGTTGTATAAAAATCCTGAAACGTTCTGCAAAATTACCCCGTAGATAATACTTTAAGCCATTGTGTGACAAGCTAAAAAAAAAATGAAATTGATTTTCATCTACGCCAAGTTACTTGTTCATGCCATATACGCCGAAATATTGCATTTGCCCCCTCTGTATACACTCATTCTGCATTCCGTGCTGGTCTTTCTTACCTTAATACAGGTCGTAGTCTGTAATCTAAACGGAGCATTGGATATTTCAAGAGGAAAGTCTATTTGTTTATGTATGTGCAAGATCAAACGAAAATTACCGCCAAATTTTTATTTTTGTAGGATTTTTATATTTTTTTTTTAAAATAAAAAAAAAATAATACGAAGCAGGTTTATATGAATAACAGTTGACAGCTATGAAGTTATATAGGCCTTGTTCGGTTCCATAACTTGTTTAAATGTGTTGAATTTTTTGGTTGAAGGTTTTTCATTTATTTAAACCCATCGAGGGTTTTAAGGAATTTTTTTTTCCATTTTTTTTTTTTTCAGTTTTTGAGTATTTCGAAGCTTATTTTAAATTGTTTTTCAATTCAAAAACCTAAAAGGTATATTAAACTATATTTATTTAGTATAAAACATTTAGTAATAAATTAAACCTCGAAATTTTCCATCCACAGCTGTTGTGCATCGCTTCACCACATAACATTCATGTGCTTACGAAACACGCCTTCTGGCGGAGATTTTTCTTTAAGTCTTGCAACTCGAACAAAAATATCATTTTCTTTCTGATAATCGTTTTCCTCACCCACTAATACATAAAATTTAATCACGATAATTGTCATTCATTTTCACACCAGCTACTACCAATCGCGATATTCGCTTTAAAAACGCTAGAAATCATTATTTTTCATCATCGCCAGGTGGCATAAAATTTGGCAAAATATCTTTTTAACGCCCATTCAATTTCACGAAGTGAAATAAAATTCGTCACTCGATGACAGGGTAATATCGTAGGCAGAAAAAAAATTAAATTACTTATCGGGAAAGATTTTTCGATCAACAAAGGAAACACTTTGCATGAATAGATCCGTCACTTTACAATGACTGATCTGCTCCACGTGCCAAATGATTAATTTAATCGTATCATATAGCAATCATCATTTTTTGACAATTTATCGTTATCGATCCAAACATGCCAAGTTTATGGTATCGCGAAATTTCAGTGTTTACATTCATAGAATTCATTCCTGGTCGAATACAAAAAAAAGAGTAAACATGGCGACGATCGCTCGCTTCGCTTCACCGAAAAAACGAACAAATTCGAATAAATTTTGATAAAAATTCATAAAAATCGATAGATTTCCATGAAATACTTTAGATATTGTACTGATAAATATTTTTAAAATATTAAATTGGCGGCGGAATGTTAAAAACGTTACTTATTTGTCGCGCATGCGACTTTAAAAAAAAAAAAAAACTAGATGCTCTCAAGAATAATCCATCTCAAACTAACAAATTATTTTCAACATATTTTCCAATAAAATCCATTTAAATTTAATCAAGAAAAAAACAAAAACTCAACTTCCAGGTCCTAAATGACCCAAAAAATTATACAAACTGTAAATTAAGTTGTAATTTTATGACCCATTTCAAATAGCTTTATGCTGTGTCTAACTGTAGGTTAGTGGTCGTTTAGCTCTTTCTATCCATTCCTTAATATAAGTGAGAAAGTAAATTGAATTTTTAACTAAAAAAAAAAAATTAAACACTTTTTTTTTTTTACACGAAATGATAAAAACACCTGTAAAACAACATACACCTGTGTTTTTAATATTTTCATTTAAAAAAAAAGAATTTCTTTAGATTGAATTTTTCACATAAAAATAAAAATAAAACATTAATCGAAGGTTGAATCACAAGCAGACCGTATAACAAACAATGACAGGTGGTGCAGACCAATTGGAATCGATCTTTGCAATTAATTAAATATTAATAAAAGGTAAATAAGGGAGTGGACAGATGGGAAAATGGCAACTGACAGTGTTGTAATAGATGTTTGTTACACGATTAGATGGGTAAAGAGAGAGGAGAAATGGGGAAAAGTGATTTTTTGATCAACTACGAAGGTGGATATCCCTTTCTTTGTTTCTCCTACCTTGAACTTGAGCCATGTGAGAACACACGCCGTCGTTGATCTTCGACGCAGGTTTAAATAAAGGTTCGGGTGGATTTGACCACGTCGACTTCACCGCACAACATGCCGCTGCGTGTAATCAATTGCTAACATCTTGACCTCACACTGATAATACGAGTTTGTTGTGTAGCAAACCAAATATGTTGACGGCGTAGCCCGTCGAATAAATTACCACGCTACGGTTTGCGGCGCTGAGGTGCTGGATCACTATTGATCACTGGAATACAACGCGGCCCAATCTTGGGTATGGACTGCACCATTTTGTAAAGAGGCGTTGTTGAAAATATTTCACTACGGCGCTGCAACTCGATACTTTTAATTTTAATTTTAATTTTAATTTTTAAAAATATGAATATTTATTTTACTTAGATATATATGATTTTATAAAAGCGTATTATTATTTTAATTGTTGTTATAATGTATAAAAATTAGTTGTTTTTACTTTTTAAATTTTTATTTTAAAAAAAAATTGTTGAATTTTTGAAAATTGTTTTGTATTTTAATTTTATTCAATAAAATAGATGGCTTAATTTAGAGTTAAGATTATTATTATTCTGTTTTGAAAGCGTTTTATTAAATTTTACTACACAGAGGGCGCATCTTGCTTCTAAGGTCCGTTCCTCAAGAAAAAACATGGCTCATGCATTTCCAGCGGCCAAACTTTTAATTTTAGTTGTACGACAAATTAGCAAGCCTATTGCGAATCGTGTGAAACAACGAGCCAAGAATAGTCAATTTTTCAGAAACTATATTATAATGCCACCAGCGCAGCGTGAGTATTATTAACAACAATTAACAACAATCACTTTGCACATAACACAACACTCCCATACGATTATTATGTTGTTTTTTAATGCAATAACATCTTATATAATAATAACATCTGAGTCCTTCTAATTTCATATTTTTTGATACAGTTTATCATTGGATGGAAGTTAGATGGAAAATGCGAATGTTGAATTTTGGAAACCCCGAACAAGTTCCAAAACTAAACGAACAGATGGCTATAGAACTAGGGGCCGAACTATTAAGTGAAGGCATCTTAATGCTCGTAGGTGTGGCATGTTTATTGGCAGAATATTACCGCTCATCGCGAAAAGAGGCAGCGAAAGAAGCCGAGAAACAACGTATTTTAAATGAACTTGAAAATCGACTCTACGAATTAGAGTACATAGTCACTGAACAAGAGGCCCAACTAAGGCAATTTTCTAGGAGAAAAATGCCTTTGTTTAAACCGCCTTGGATTCCCCGAGTATCACCCGAACAGTCCAAAAGTCTACCAAATATTAACCAAATAGACGGACAAAAAGAATCGCCGGAAAAAGAAAACTCGGAGGAAACGAAACCTGGACTTAAAGTTGGAGTCATAACTCATGCTTTAAAAGGCCTGCAATCAACTTTCAAATCTTTGTGATAACATAGAAATTAAAAGACTAACATTTATTTGTTTATGATTTGAGAATTTTTGTAAAAATGTATTATATAAATTTAAATGACCATAAATTATTATTATTGTAAAAGTTCTCGCTAGTTTGGATGGTTTTGTAAACGATTGTTTAATCAAGTCTGCTTCCATTATTTTGTGTGCATTATTAAAACGTTTTCTACACTTATTATTGAATTCCCCATATTCCTAATATTTTTTTGGCTTTTAAGTTGGACGTTAAGTTTCTAAATTCAAAATGGCTCCAATATTTCCACTTCTTAAAATGGCTGTTTTATTCACAACTCGAATTGCAAGACCTTTTTATGTGATCATCATGAGGACTACCAAACTTAGTAAACCTTTTACACGTTACGTAGTTATGCCGCCTGCACAAAGTAAATTAATATATAGAATAGTTTTTCAATTTTTTTTTTTTTACAAAGTGTTTAATTATAGTTTATCATTGGTGGGATGTGAGATGGAGGATGCAAACACTTGATTTGCGAAAACCATACAATATATCAAGATTGAGCGACGTCGAGGCGACCGAATTGGGAGCTGCGATTTTGTCGGAAGGATTGGTGTTTACCGTAGGCACTACGTTTTTGGTGACTGAAATGTATCGCCAAAACAAGATTGCGACAAAGATACTCGAAGAAGAAGCAGCGAAGAAGCAGGAAACTGAAGATCGCTTAAATTCCTTGGAAGAACTCGTTAGTCAACAAGGAGTGCTGCTTGAGGAATTGTCTAGTAAACGAATCTCCTTTAAAAAATCTGCAAAACCTAAACCACCGGGAACTGCAAAGTCTACTAGCAATATTACTACGACATTTTACCAGGAGAAAGAAACGAAGGAAGACGGATTATTAGTCCGAATGCTGCAAGCACTTGGGAATCATATATAGGATTATGTAATATTTAGAATAGAAAAATTGAATTCATGTTTATAATAGATGTAAATATTTCCTGTCAGATTAATGACAGTTATGAATTGGTTTTATGTCGAATAGAAATGTTTTACAAACAGCCAATGAAGCCAACACTATACGTAATCGAAGTGGTATTTCTTGTATAAAACTCATTAAAAAACGTAAAACGCTGAAATTTTTGTTTATTTTCAAATTATTTCCAACTTAATGTTTCGCACGAAACTTATAATTTTCAAACTGTCATTCCACAATCGTTGGGCAAGTTGAGAATCTTTGGTTAAAGCTGATGGTTCTTCTTCAATAAAATTACTACTTTTAAAAAAATAATTAATAATAAGGTACGTATTTAATTAAGGTTTTGTTATTATTTTTATACTTGAAGTATTTTCCTGAGATATTTAGAACAGTTGGCTCAATGGCACAATGGATGATATTTTGAGCACCATCGTAACAACTTTTAAAGATTAGTTTCCTCGTTGGCCATTGTACAAGTCTTAAAATCGGATTGCTTAGTATAGGAAAATGCCTGAACATGTTGGAATCCACATTTCCAGGATTGACTGCATTCACCGTGGTGTTTGTGCCTGAAATTTAAAAAAATCCATAAATAAAATTAAGAAAATAAAAACAAAATTTATTTACCCTGCAGTTTCTGACTTAGGGTTCTCGTGAACAGAATCAGAGCAGCTTTACTTTGAGCATATGCTTTAAACTTTCCATAAGATTCATTGTTGGAAAACTCGATTTTATCGCAGAGGCGATGACCGTGTGAAGAAACATTAATTATTCGTCCACTGGCAGAGTTCTTTAACAAGTCTAGGCATAGTAAAGTTAAGAGGAAAGGTCCTGTAATACATTATAAATTTAATAAAAAAACCGTGTTATTTTTTAAAATATGATTTCTATTTTTACCTAAATAATTAACTTGAAACACAGTTTCAAATCCATCTTTGGTCACAGAATAGGGCAGATAAAAGACGCCCGCATTATTTACCAATATATCAATTTTTGTCTCCCCTACAGTACCGTAGTGTTAAAATATAAAGACAATTAAAATCAAATTAAAATCTAATAAAAAATTAATTATACTCAATTTAAGTTGTTTCACAAACTCTCTTATGGACTTAAAATCAGCTAAATCCAAAGACATGGCAACAATCTTCCAATTGTGAGTATTCTTCCGGAACTCCTCAGCAACATTTCTTGCACTTGTTACATCACGGCAAGCTAAAATGACTTGAGCTCCTGTAAAATGAAACACAGACATTTCCAAATTAATTGATTTATTCTGATTAATAATTTCTTTAACCTCTTTGAGCAAAATCCAAGGCAACCTCTTTTCCAATGCCACTGTTACTCCCTGTGACTACGATTGTTTTTCCATCCAGCTTTACATTGGAGCCAGTCCACGTTGGTTGTTTAAACAAGTGTTTTCTAGAAATACAGGTCAATTTTTTTATTGTCAATTGCATTTAGCTGGTCTAAACAAACCTAATGAAATAAAGTATCACTGCTGTGCTGGAAGCTGCTGTGCTTAAAACTGCTACAAAAATAAATTTTCTCATAACACTTGCCCTGTGAAGAAACTAGGAACCAGACATCGCGCGCTGAGGGGGGGGGGGGTCGCATTCAAGGTCACGCAATTTAAGAGTGACCTCTGTCTTGGAGGTGAAATGAGAGAACTAAAAATAAGTAAACTTTAATTTCCATGTTTTTAATTTTGTTTTATTATTTCATGTTATTTTCTTACAATATAGGAAAAAATAAATAAACGGTTTTTTAGTGAATTATAAACAAAAAAGAATATAAATTCCAAACCAATAAGGCATGAAAAATAAGATAAAAAAATTAAGATTCTAAGAGTAAGGTAGTAACGTTGCATTGATTCCAATGTATAAAAAAATTCCTCTACCAAAAAAATAAATCCTCCAAAAATGGTACGTTAAATATATATCAACAAGATGAGCAATTGTGATTTTGTATGAAACAAATGTCATAGAATTTTATAAATATTTTTTTAAAATTCCCATGAATCAAGCCACTTTAAACCATGCATTGAATTGTTTTGTTCATTCGATGAACCATCCATTCCGTAACTCAAAGGTGCGAATAAATAAAAACTAAAATAAAAAAATATTAAGAAAATAATTTTTTTTTCTTTTATCGGCATTCCTGATTTACCTGTAAACTATAATCGATAAAACTACACCAAAAAGCCAGTGATATGTCACTTTTATTGACGATAGTGGAGTAATTTCAGGTACTATTTCCATTAAGTAATCCAAAATTATAGCTGACAACATGGAATTGAAAATAAGTGCTGGAAAATAGTGATGAAAATAAAGAACTCGGCCCATTCCCCAAAACGGAACGTAATGTAATATCCATCCTAATATCATCCAAGAACCAGCTTCTATTAAATTTTGTTTTCGTTCTAGAATAAATTTGCTGACATTAAAACATGATTTTTATTTTAAATTTATGACTTGTACGCACCAGTAATTGCGGCATCCTCGTAGCAACCTCGTTGCCATCGAAATAAAATGCACAAAACAACAAGAAAATAAACGGCCATAAGCAGCAAATTTCCCCACCATATCACTGGATTTCCCAATAAGTAAATTTTGTAGTTGTTACCCGAAAAGAATTGACCCTGCACAAAAAAAAGATGATGGTCAATAAATATACCCAAATAAATGTTCTTTTATTAGTTTTTTACCCTGTAGTTAATCGGCCATTGCCACGGTTTTGATGTCACTTCACCTTCTTTAGGCTTTAGGCCAGAATTTCCCTTCATTATAAAAATTATTATTATTATTATTATTTTACTAAGTAAAAGGTATTTTTGTTATTATACCTGTAACATGACTGCGTGCGATTCAATGAAACGAGACGCAAAACTGGGAGCGTACACTTCGACACTCACATTTGGTACTGTGTGAGTAAAGTAATAAATCTATAACATTTTTATAAATAAGTGTTAAGAGTATTACATTTTGGAAAATAGTTGTCCTCTACGTTCCACAAATTGTTCGAATCTCTTAGATTTGGGTTACAAGAGACTTCCATTTGCTCGTAACCCCTAAATAAATAAATCCTAAGTATTTTCGTAATATTTTGTCAGTGATAATAATTACCATTTCGGAAGTTGTTTCCCATGTCCGTGAAGCGCGCACTTGGCTAAAGCATGTACTAATTTTAGTTTGCTCGTTACTGTTTGAACTGCATCGCCATCTTTCCCGCCAACAATTTCTACTCTCCAAACGTCATTCGCATCACCAGTACCATTCTGTCAAATAAAATAAAATAAAAATATTTAAAATTTTATCATTACATTGTACATATACAGATTAGTTCTTACCTCACCATAGCCGGACACCTGGAAATGTTTCTTTGTTACAGGCGCAGCTTCTTTGTGGCTGTGTAAATTTCGTTTTGTCCTAATAATTAAAAAAAAATGTTTATTGTATGAAAATTGTATCGAGAAAATCAGAAACTTACGGCCAATGTTCTAATCTTATAAGATCTCCGTGTTGTACGATTTCCACAGGAGTATCAGGATCTAATTTTTAAAAATAAAAATGTTTTATTTCGCAATTGATTGCAATGAAAATGTGACTCACTGTAATTTTCACTATATTTTTTAATTAACCATTTATTGTTATCATCTTTATGGGTATAAGTTGTGACTTGTTGTTGTCTGGGTCCAGTGCCTTCTGGATATAAATGCCAATGAGAATGCAAATATCCTCCACCTGTTCGTTGACTTTTTAAAGTAATTAGTGCACCGTAAGCAACTTCTACATTAAACAGAAATAAAACGATTTTATTGAATTAAAAATAAAATAATTAAAAATTTACTTCTAGGTAAACTGGCATTGTATAAAGAATTTCCTCGCAGTTGAGATTGAAATGCTGAACTAAAAAATCCATCACCGGAACCACTGAAAATATCAAAGCATTAAAAGCCAATTTTTCCAAAAAAATACTAGTAATTACTACCTTTTATCAAGTATTTTTAAGTGTATGTAGAAAAAAGAAGAATATAAAATAAAAGGTAAAATTATCAAACAAACAGCCCTCGCTGCAAAATGCAAACCAGTGTAGGTCTGAAAATGACGTGATAAGATGATTAAACTTATTAATAAATTGCTTATTTTTTTCCTCGTTTTACCACTGGCCGCGATAAATCTCCTAAAATAGACCATAAATCTACAATTGTCTGAATACCAACAAATAAAACGACGAATAAACCGACGAATTTAACACTAAAAGAGTAAATAAATCGTATAATTTATTCTCTTAATTATCTTTGTTGTTACCTAATGGCACATGCAAGGAAAACGCCTGTTACGCTTAACCAAAACCACCAAACCAAAGAAAACGGCCTGAAATAATAATAATAATAATAATAAAATATCATTTTTACAGTTTTTGCTTTTCAAATTTTTTTTATGATTAGGTACCTGTTTCTTTGTGACCGAAATTTCGATGACGAATAAACAGATCCGGTTAGAAAAAATAAGAGTATTGGATCTAATAAAATGTATTGGCTTAACGTAATCAACCCATTATCTTAAAAAAATTAAATTAATTATGTTTAATAATTTGTAAATATAAATTTTACCAAATAGAATCAAACATCCAGAAAGAGTTGCAGCTGGTAAAGATTTTGTCATTTCCCACACTGTGAGAAACGCAAATGGGACTAAAAACGTACCCATTATAACACAACACTAAAAATTAAACTATTTTTAAAATGGGCATGACATATCAGGGTTGCCAGATTTTAGTCTTTATAACACGGAACATCAAATACTGTTTTAGTTTTTTCTCTAAATTTTTCATCCAAAAAGTTTTATTTTTATATTGTTTATCAATCCTATGTATAAATGATCTCTAGCAACCCTACAGTAATAATCATTACCACTCGCATTCCTATGTATTTAGTTTCTTCGTATTTATCGCCGGGTTTGTTAAATGGAAATGTACCGTCATAACCCGTTATCACTCCAAACAAACCAACCATCATCTGAAAATGAAATGAGCAAGCATTACATAAAACTCGTTCTAAATTAATCTCTTATTTTTTTTATAATTATACCTTTCCTAATGGGGGATGAACGTCGAAGAAAAATGTCCTATTGATGTACCAACTTCCCATTTTACCGAAATGAGTTTCATCCCAACTGAAATAGTATCACATTTTGTTATTTTAATCAGGAAAAAATTAAATTAATTAAATACGCGTCATATTACCAAACATGATCTGGTTCTGATATTTTATAAAGGCGAGTAGTAAAGGCTAATATCAGTACAATTGAAAACACGGTCCACCACAGCCCATTCGATGCAATTTTAAATTCCAGAAGCACATCAGTGTCCTTACTCGTAGTCGTAGTCGTCTTATTGTTCTTATTTTTGCTTTTGTTTTTGATGTTGTTATTATGCTTTATGGAATTTTCCATCATTTTACCGTTCGCAGACGCCATCTGAGTATTAATTAGTTGCTAATCGGTTGAAATTTAGGTGTTTACATATTCAACTCATCTTCGACTTTCCCACGTGGCCAAAAATCCTAGTGGCAAGAATTTGTACTTTAATTCATGTTACGGAAGTCAACAGGATGTCCAAATAACCTGTAAATAACAGGTATCTGCATTCATAATTTTCAGTTTTCAAAAGAATAAAACACGTTTCCTTTAAAACGTGTGCAGTATTTTTTTTAAAAAAAAATCTGAGTTTTGCTGGTCTCTTTTTACACAATAATTGTTTTTTGAGGTCATTTTAAACAAAAATAAAATTGTAAAAATATTTTCATGTTTCAAAATAAAAACCAAGTTAATTTTTTTATGATATGGCTGTAAAAACTCGTTGATTTTATATATTTTTTTTATCAATTTGTACTTTACTTCATGGCTGGGGTTAATGTTTTTACATCAAGGTCAAGGTCTGCATCAGTAGGACGTGACGAGGGACAGTTTAGATAGAGTTTTATAACTTTAGCTGTTCTTTCAGACCATAATGGCTCAGGTTTTGACATTATTTTTTTAAATAGTAGTTGAAAATATTATTTAAATTTTATTTTATAGCCTGTCTTGTATTCTTACTACAGAAGCTCTTGTTCTTGGAGAGTGAGAGCGGGTAAGTTGAGAATTTTGCATATTACAGTATTAACCTTACAACCAGGATTTTTGTTTCAGCTTTGGAATACAAAGGGGTCGCTTATGACTACAAACCTGTTCATTTAATGAAAGATGGTGGAGAGCATGTAATATATATAAAATTAAAAATAAATAAAAAAATTACAATTTTTAATTTTTAAAATTCAGTTTAAAGAAGATTTCAAGAAAATAAATCCAATGGCTCAAGTCCCAGCATTTATAACGAATGGACAGACCATAATTCAATCGGTATGAAAAATTCAAGTGTATCTCAAGTGTGAATTTAATTCAATTGCACAAAAGATGGCCATTCTTGAGTACATCGAGGAGACACATCCAGACCCCCCACTGCTGCCAAAGGATCCACTTACCCGAGCAAAAGCCAGAGCGATTGCTGAATGCATTACAAGTGGAATCCAACCTCTTCAGAATTTAGCACTTCTCAAGAAACTTGGAGATAATATAAAACCAAACTGGGCGAGAGATTGGATCGCTACAGGATTTCATTGTAATTTATCACAAAAAAAATGTAATTTATTAATAATTACAATTATTATTATATTGTAATTCGACAGCTGTCGAAGAGTTGTTGCAACAATATGCGGGGAAATATTGTGTGGGAGATGAGATGACATTTGCTGATGTTTGTTTAGTTCCGCAAGTGTACAATGCAGTGAGGTAATTTGATTCATTTTATATCACTTAATGTAACAGATTCATTTTCTTGTTTTTGATTTCAGATTTAAAGTCGATCTCTCTCCATATCCATTAATTCAGAGAATTAATGCCACTTTAATGCAGCATCCCGCTTTCATTAAATCACATCCCGCAAACCAAATTGATTGCCCGCCAGGAGAAGGTGGGGGATTTTAAAATTTCAAATAAAAATATCAATTTTTACATAGTTGTATGTAAAAAGTTTAAGTAAATAATATTTCACTATCGTCAAACGCATAATCAGAAGCGTTTTCGAATTTAACGTGAAGGATCCGTCTTTTTTGTACATCATTGCCAGTAGAAACCTTGGCGTTATCCGTGCGTAATTCCATTTGACTAATGTTCCTGCGTTCTGAAGATTGAAATGATAAATTTGATTCGTTATCCACGTCCGAGTTTTTTCTCAATCCTATGAAAAAATAATTTTAATTAAACAAATCAAACTGTGGTTCCGATTAATTACCAATTACACAGCATGACGTAATAATTGGAGATTCAGGCATTTGTTGTGACGAAATAATTGGAGATTCAGTCATTTGTTGTGAGTCGCTTGCATCTCCTGAATTACGTGAATTGGATGATAGCTGGGTAGAACGCGCAGAAAATGGCACTTCTGGAACTTATATGAAACAAAATTAAGAATAAAAATTACGGCATCGGGGAAAGTGATATTGTAAATCACCCGATGGCGAATGATGATAAACGCAAAAATTATGGCAACGTGGAAAGTGATATTGTAAATCAACCGATGGCGAATGTTGAGAAGAAATGGCTGGCGAATGCTGATAATTAACACCCCTCGGACGGTTGATTTGAGAACCTAAGCCACTGCTGCTCTCTGAAATTATAACAGCAATTAAACATAACTGTTATTAATTCCACATAAAATTTAAGCCTTTTTACCATTTATGTATTCATTTTCTTTATGATTATGATCGAAACCAGGGTAATTTACAACTTCGGGTACAACTGGTGAAAAAGTATTTCGCGTTATTTTTAATTTGGGAGTTGATGGTACTCGCTGAGGTGGTGACGATGATTCTTGAGAACATAGAGAAGACATTTCATGGTTCCAATGATGTCAGTTGGATGTCAATGTGATGTCACGACTCGAAAAGAGGCGATACGACACTGGTAACGACATCTGGTTATAATACATTGAGTAAAGTGCCGGTTAGGAAATGGCTTCTTCACAGAAGAAAAGTAAATATTTAACTCATTTCCCCTCAAATTGTTTCTTACAAATTATTTTGAATTTAAAGATCATGGCCATTCACCTATTGTCAATGCAAAACAGATTTTGAATTGGCGAAATACGTAAATTTTTGAAATTTTATAATTATTTTTATTTTTTATTTTTATTATAAAGTATACTATCTTTATGTAATTTTTTAATATTTTTTTTTCAGAGCTACTAAAGCCCTGGCTATTAAAAAAGAAAGGTTGATTGGAAAAAATTAATTTAGTTTTATTTCATGACATTTTTATTGTTTCAGAAATCACCCACTATTGGGAAATCCTTCAAACGTGTGATATCGGTACCTGACACTAGCAGTAGTTCCAGCGATAGCAGTGAATATGATGACAGTGATAGCATGTTGCCCGAATCGAGCGAATTCGACTCCAAATCCGAATCAGACATTGAAGAACTTCGTCATAACGATTGTACTATATTTTTTTTTTTTAAATAAACTCTGCAAAATTAATAATTCAAATTATATTTCCAGCCAAGCTAGATGATATAGTTTGCTTAACTTGTAAGTACTGTTACTAATACAACTTTAAAGAAATTAATGTATACTAATTTCCAATTTTTGTATTAGCTCAATCACCACCAAAAAAAAATTTGCCCAAGTCGCCTCGTCATTTCAAAACACCGCAAAAACAAACGATACGTGATGCAGATCTTACAAATGATTGTCCAAAGTAAGATTTTATAGGCATAGAAACGGACACTTTTAACTTTCCTTACTTTGTATAGACGACCAATAAAACCCAAGAGAGTGTCTACCGAGGATAAAAATCTAGTTAATTTGAAACCCACATCTTTGATGATTTCTTCGTACAGCGATTACGTATCGGGTAACAACAACAGTAAGGCCTGTGCCCCGTTTGTGTAAACTAGGAGCAAATGGAAATATTTGTTTCAGGCATTCGAAAGGGCGAACCAGTAACCAGTACGCCAATTTTAAACGAAGGGAATCCAAAGTTTACCGTCGATTTATCCGAATTGGCCCGGGATGAAGGGAATATTGACAATGTCGTCGAAAATGCCCATCAACCATTTTCGCCCCGTACTCGCCGCCGTATTTTAGAAGAATTACCAGATAAATATCCAATTTGCAAATTGGATAGCCTTCAATGTTGCACATCACTGCCAGCGACCATGACAATTTTAAAAAACCAAGTACAATTTCTACGAAATACTAGTGATAATTAATTTTACAATACTGTTTGTTTATTTCTCAATTTTTACACAGATGCATTGTTTTTTTTCTTATGTTTGTTCAGCGTTTTCTTTACAATTAAAAAGTCGTTCCGCTCTCTGGCGTGCGGTGCCACCAAATTTCATCCCTTTCGTTTTTAATGCGACTTTTAACGACTCTAAACCCACAGCTTCGAGCTCTTCTATAGAGTTGTAATCGTTTAGATCAATGTCGGTAATCTGATGATAATCCCATTAGTGAAAGATTTTATTTTAGTACGTTAATGAAAAAAAAAATTGTTTACTTTGGTCTGGGGTTTGACTTCGTCGTCAAAGTTGGATTTACTGCAGGAATCCGAGTCTGTAGTGGTGACTAAATCGGATGATGCTTGCTGGTTTTCATTAGTAATAACTTCTGTTTTCTGTGTTTCTTCTTGAGTATCATTAGAGTTTTCACTACTACTATAAATTTTTTTTAAAAAAATGTTTAGTATTCAACATAGTATATAATATTAGTTGTTGTAACTTACACAACTTGATTTACCGAAGAGTCATCGTCCGATTGACTGGAATCAGTATCTGAACTCAAATTGTCAAAGTCATCGTCCATCTGCCATCCTTTTAGTTTTTTACTTGATGTTGACGGCTCATTTTCACCTTTTCGTTTCGAAGTTGTTGGTTCATTTTCAACTTTTTCACTTCTTTTTAATCCTAAAAAAAAAGTCCGTAATAAAAATTATCGATGCAGCAATGTTAGTCATATACACATACCTTCAGTTAAGGCATCGTTAATATTGCTGGCTAAATTAGATAAAGCTTTATCATACTCAGGATCGTGAAACTGGTGTTTTGGTTTTTCAACTAAACGTTGTAACCTTTGTTTTCGTCGTTCTTCACGTTCCCTCTCTCGCTCAGTTTGTTTAGCAATCCATTTTTTTAATCTAGAAATGATTTAAAATCAATAAATAAACTTTTATTATACATTGTGTTTTGTTTTTTTTTAAATAAAATACCGTCGTTCTTCGTTTATATCACGAAGTCTTCGTCCACTAAGGTCTCGACAAGCTTCTTTGTTGGTAGTTTTTTCGATTTGGGCTCCAATGGCGCGTAACATTGATCCAAAACCTTTAATTAGTTAATATAAGCACAAGGGATTTTTTATTACGTGAGATGAACATATATTTTAATCAAATAATACCTCCTTTGCCTCCCGGCAAGGAAAAGTGCATGTGAACGACATCATTATCTTCGATCAAATCGGTAGATTTTAAGGCTTTTTTACCACGATAGAGTTTATAACTGTCGGGGTTTATATTCTGAAATTACAGAAGGGTTTTAAAAAGATTTAATTACCGTACTTCTCATTTTTTTCGATACTTACCAACAGAAACTTCAACTTCCATTTTAATAATTCTGCGGTCGTACATTTGTCAAAACTTAAAGTAATTTCAGATTTATGAGGTGAACAACTTTTGGGAACTGATTTCACATATATCATTCTATAAACGTTTATTTTTTAATGTTGACTGAAAAAATATTGACAATTTATTCTCCGTCCGTGATCACGTAAAAGAAAGAGCCGCCGCAGTAAATTTTATTTACTTGTTCGTCAAAAGATGAAAATATTTTAAGTTTCTTGGAAGGATCATTATTTTTTTTTTATTTTATTAGTATTTTATGTCTTTAATTTTGCGTTGTTATTCCTTTCTTTTAATTGTTCCAATTAATCCCAGAATTCTTTGCGTGACAAGCGCGCGAGTTTAAAAATATTCAAAATGACTGTTTCAGTGCTCGTTGCCACTCAATGTCCCATCTCTTAAAATAACAAGACGAAACTGCTTGTTTCGATAAATCTGATTTATGAATCAATGGCAACTGCATAAAACCATACAAAATTGTTTGATTGCCAATGTAAACAGACGGAATATAACTGTTAGGCTAGGTTCACACTAGAGGTAAAAATAATGTAACGCAACGCAAGGAAATAACAGCTTGTGATTGGTTGGAGGCTTGCGTCCAACCAATCACAGGCTGTTATTTCCTTGCGTTGCATTACTTTACCTCTAGTGTGAACCTAGCCTAACGCTTGCTGTTATTCCAACGGAATAATCAAGATAAACAGTTTATCCTTTTGGAATTGAATGCACCTATGTCTTCCTGCTAAAAACATTTTCTTTAGTAACACGCTCTAATAAAGTTTGATTTTAGGTTTAGTGTTGTTGCGTCCAATAGATTGCCATTGCTTAGGCCGAAAAGAGAGTCGTGTGTAAATGGACATGGTGTTTGCAATATTTTGGTTGATTGCCTGGAAGAATACACGTATCAAAGAAGGAAACTTTGACAACACCAACAAAATATGATTATGATCTTGGTACCATCAAAATCATAGTTTTATTGATTCTTTTATGGTTGATGCTGTGTTTAGTCACCAGATGCAAACATGATGGGTCAACCAGTAAACAATCCGGAATATACAACTACAGTATAACCTGTGCGGTCCGGACCTAGTGCTGACCGGACACCTGTGCAGTCCGGACACCGGACAAACCAAATTATCCCGTGCACTCTAAATTACCTGCTTAGTCCGGACAAACCAATTTTTGCCCGGACTGCACAGGTATTTTTGCATGGCTGAGTTTGGGCCCAGCTCATTGTGTCCGGACTGGACAGGTTTCCGGTCGGCGCTACATCCGGACCGCACAGGTACGACTGTATGTAAATGGCTAATCGCAGCTATTACCTGTGTAGTCCGGACACCTGTCCCAACCGGACAAAATTATGCGCCAACTGTGTCCGGACCACACAGGTTATACTGTATTATTATTCTTGAAAAAAGGGGAAAAAACTCAAGGTCAAGGTGGCGTTGCAGTTACAAATGCACAAAATCGTTAATATTTGTTTATGATTTTTTTAAATTTAATTTTTCAAGATTTTTATATTGTAAATACAACCTTTCTTTTATTAATTAAATGTATTACTGTATTACATTACATTAAATGTATTTGATGCATAAAAACAAAGCAATTAATTATTCAATATTAAATGATAATGTAATTTTTGTGCAGGAAAAATCAATGTTATTTTAAATCTATGTCATCCAAAAATATTCAACCGGCATTATTAAGAGGTCGACTAATATTATTATTTGTTGTCATTGAAGCGATTTCCCACCTACAAATGATAAAAAATTAATTTAAAATTGATTTGAATCAATCAAACACTTGCCTAATAATGGCTGGGAGATTCGTTTGATCTAAATCATGCTCAATCACGACCATTGCACAAAGAGTCTTTAAAGAAGGAGCTGTAAACAAATTTAAATATTATTTTTTATGTAATTTGTAAAATTCAAAAGTTACTACTTACCAAAATCTAATATGTAGAGATCATTATGATCCATCAATGATGATGGGTCAGTAGGATCGTGTAAAGCATGAGTCGGGGGTGGATGTTGTCCACTAGGATAGGGACTAGTACCACCGAATAAAAATACCCTATCTTTTATTACACAACAACACTGCCTTCTTCGTGGACACGGACCGGAATTTTCTACTTTTACACTTGACCAAACGCATGAGACTGTTGAAATAAACAAAAAATATGATTACGGTATTATATGTTTAATTTTTTACTATTCTACGCGTATAATTATTACCTGGATCATAGCGAAACAAATCACCGAAATGTTTATTCTGTAAACTATTATATCCACCAAAAATATACAAGTGACCTCTATAAACAACTAAAATTAAATTAACCATATATTAAAATTTTTAAAAAAAATAAAAATAAGTACAAATTACATGCAGAATGGCTTCTTCTGCCTACTGGCGTGAGTCCCGTTGTGGTTGGCTGACACCATGTTCGGGATACCGTGTCCAAAAACGTAATTTGGTTGCAATAAATTTCATCTGGCGAGTGATACGGTCCTAATCTATCTCCCCGACCTCCGAATATGTACATGTAATGTCCTACTGCAGTCGCAGAATGAAAATCTCTCCATCGAGGTGGTGTACCCTATAAATAAACATCATTTAATTTTAAAAATATTAAACACAATTAAGTACAAATAATTTTACTTTTGTCACTATAAATGACCAAGAAAGTGTTTCACAATTCAACATGTGAACATCTTGCGAAAAACGGTCGTCGTCTTCTTCATAACCGCCAAATATATACATGTTTCCATTTATTATGCAAGCAGAATGACCGTCCCTAGCGGCTGGTATTTGTCCGGTCACTTGATGAGCAGTCCATTTGTGAATGGCTAATTATTAAAAAAATAATAAAAGATATATAAAAATAAAAAACAATAATAATAATAATAACAAATATACAAAAGAATCACATACAAACGTCAAAACTGTACAATTTATTACAAGCACGTGCGTCATTTCGTCCGCCCCAAATTAAAGCCTTGTCTAAATATATCACTGCCGTGTGTCCATATCGATGGAAAGGAATGTGTTTGATGAATTGAGGATCCAAAATTTCGGGGATAGATAAAGCAGTCCATCTTAAAGATACTGGAAAAAAAGTCCAAAAAGGAAATTATAAAAAAAAAATCCGAAATTTAATGCCATTTAATGCCATTGCCATACTTGTATTAAGTACATGTACGTCCATGGGTATCGATTCCCTATAACTTTCCCCCGTGCAGTAGCCACCAAACGAATAAATTCTGTCACCAATGGCAACTGCAGCATGATTCACACGACGTGGGCCGCCCTCGAGTCGAATTGTCCAACGCATCTTGCTATAATCTGCATATCATATCACAATGAATAAGGCATTTTGGTTAAACGATCGAGTAATGTCCTTGAAACACGTACCTTGCAATTAGCAGGAATTTGTGTGCCTTGGCCGCTTTGCTCGCATCATGATGGTAGAAAAAAGATTAAAATGTCGTCCATTAGATGTAAAAGAAAGAAATCATTTGCCAAGTCACATGCCTGATGCGCATTTAAAAAAAATCTTTGAATGGCGTCCGAGCACTAGAAATAAGATGAATTATTTTATCGTTGCCTTCCTTTTACATTTGTATAAACAAGGACGAACTGGAGGACGATTGCTCCCAATCGGAGTGAAGTGCGTTACTAACAGAGCGCTGAAATTAAATTTTATAAGCTTGTTGTGTTTGCCACCAGACGGAAGGTAGAAATGTTATGCTAGCAGACGAATAATGGTTGAATCTGCATTAAAATAAAAACAAATTTTCTTTTTTTAAATTTTTTTAATTTTTTTTTATTGAACAGAAAACATGGCATCAATAAGCATTCCCGATAAAGAACATGCTGATTTTGAAGAAATGGTATACATTTGAAAAAATTCAACTAAACAGAATTTTATACTATTCTATTTTTTTATTAGTGCCATTGTGCAGGATTTACAGCTCCTGTCAACGCATTAACTCAAACAAATTTTGATGAAATTTCTACGCTGGATATTATATTTTCAAACATAACTGTTTTACATCCGGTGTCAGTATTTACGAATCTATCCAAACTTGTTGTAATTGATGGAAACATTGATTCTCTCAAGGGCATTGGATGCCTTGAAAATTTGATCGAGTTGTGGGTCGCCGAATGTAAATTGACAGTAAGAGAATAAAAAAAAATTTTTTTTAGAATTAAACTTCAAGTATTCTTCATTATTTTTACAGAGCATGTCACACATAAAATCAAATGCAAAACTCAAGAAATTATTTTTATATTCTAACAACATTAGCGAAATAAAAAATCTCCAAAAATGCAAATCGCTAGAGATATTGTGGTTATCCAGGAATAATATTAGTGTAATTGAGGTATTGATAATAAACACCCCCATGAAATAAATAAATATACATATTTTCTTTTTATTATAGAATTTAGAACAACTAACACATTTAAGAGAACTCAACTTGGCTGACAACAAAATTGACAAAATAGGTACCGTAATAAATTATTATTATTTTGCTTTATGGAATTAATTTTGATTAAATTATGTTTCAGGTAATTCTCTTAAATGCAATGTCAGACTAGAAACATTAAATTTATCTGGAAATAAATTGTGTTTCCTTAAGGTGACATTTTTTCAAAAAGCGTTGGATGCATTTTAAAGATGTTTATTTTATTAGGATTTGATTGGTTTGGATCTTCCAAGACTTAAAAGCTTAGCACTAGCTGATCCGCAATATCACCCGAACCCAATGTGTGGTTTGTGTAATTATACGACGTGTATTGCATTCCACTTTAGGAACTTGCAAAGACTAGACGGACAAATTATAACTGACAGTGAAATGAGAAAAGAAACTGAGGCAAATAATAGGAATTATTCTTAAAAAATATTATGTTTGAGATTGGTATTTATACCTCAGACTGTTCGAATTAAAAAATTATATTACACTATGGAATTGGAAATTATCAAAAAAACGAGATGGGAAGTTAGGAAGAAACTGGATACGTTTCAGGATGAGATACAAAAGAGATTAATTGCAAAAATGAGAAGTTTGGATTTCACAATCAAGGAGGTTTAATTTCGAGCAAAAGGATTTAAAAAAAAATTATGATGCTTTTATATTTTATAGTATGAAAGAATATTTTTACTAAACAATATCATTACTTCCCGGATGACTGTCAACGATGAAGAAGATGCTTTGTTTATTGCGAATGAAATTGAGAATTCAAAAATTGGAAATATAGAGCAAGTTACTGAGAAAATATGTTTTTTAAAAACAATGGCGAAACAGTGCGAAGACATTCAATCCGGGTAATTTTTTTTTTATAAAATTACTTTAATTAAATAAATTATATATATGTTGTATTTCTAGTTATCATTCGCTCTATACGAGTGCAGCGGTTGAAGTGGACGAAGAAACGAGTCAACTTGTAAAATTATTCAATATAGAATTGGAATCGATCGGCACGATACGATTTCAAATTGGACAACCAACAGATTCTTGGTTTCAAGCGTGTCAAGATTTATTATTGGCACGATTCTGCGCCAACCATTACACGGATATTGGCATAATTGGTATCAAAATGAAAAAATGTACCAAAGTCATGAACGAATCATTACAAGTGATGTTCAACAATAAACTGATGGCAAATTATAATGGAAAATATGACCAGTCGAAGTCAATAATAAAAGATGGGTATAATTAACTTTTTCTTATTTTTCGTATTTTTTTGTCCTGTAACAGTGAATCTGCGTGCGACAAAAAACTCAACTATTTATTCTTGTTGCTGAAAGATTGCGATAGAATGAGTACAGCCTTAAAAGTGATTGAAGAAGGATGTTCTGCTCTTGGTGTTAAAGAAATTCGAAAGAATTTGGTACCGTATAGAATGTTTTTAATTTTATTTTTATTTTTATTTTATTTTAACACAAAATTTAAACTTTAGGATTTCAATAGTCCTTGCGTAATTAAACTAACAAATAGTTTGTATCATTTGGATATTACAAGATTAACTGGCCAGAGCAGTAAAGAAATGCTAGTGAAATTGGAAGAATTGTCTTGTCACACAGGTGAGCTGAAATTGATTGTTTAAATAATGTATTTAAATTTTTATTTTTCTAAATTTTATTTCAGGTAGTATTTTATTGATGAAAGTTCATTCTGCATTCTCTATGGAAATTCCAGAGGGAAATTGGATGTAAGAATCACTTTGGCGTTAGGTTTATTGTATTTAATTTAATTTTCTAATTTTCAGTTTCGAAGATGCTGAAGGCGTCGATGTTTGTTATCGTACTCTATCCGATGTATCTCTACAAAAAGGCGATCATTCATCTTCGAAATCATGCTCCTGTGACTTTAAATGTTATGAATACTACGCAGTCGACCCAGATTTGGTCGTTCCTGAATATTTAATCGAATTCGATTATATTTTCCAAGTACAAAAATTAAAATTTTATTTTAAATAAAATTTTAAATAAACAAATTGCAGACAGCTACCTTATCCCCTTTTTTGACATTACTACGAAACGGCCATCAGCCTATTGTACGAGCAGACAAGCTGGACGGAGAATCTCAAGTAGAGGTTCTTACTCCTAGACACGCCCCTGCATCTCACTACACATGGGACGATATTGAGAAAAAAATGTGTACCACCAACTTGGCCACATTGCACGAAGTTAATCTCAACGGAATGAAGATAATCGACACACCTTTCCTATCTCCTCTTTACTACCTGGAAAAACTGACACTTAGTTTCAACTGCTTGACGGATCTACGAGGAATTAGCAATCTTGTATATACACCTATAAACTTGCTCAAATCCATTTTTTTTAATTCTTATTTTTTTTTAACAGAACAAATTGAAAATTCTGGATGTAAGTTACAATTTCTTGACAACTTTGGAAGGATTACAGGCCGTACCGAATTTGATCAAACTGAACATTGGCCATAACCAACTTCGAAAAGACGAAGAAGTCATTGCGTATTTGATGACTCACACTCCAAGTTTGAATTCTTTAATTATTAAAGAGAATCCATGGCCTGCTGTAAGGTTTACATTACTTGTAATTACTAATTGCATTGAAAATTTACGTTTATATTTACAGCACTCGGCGATTTACAACGAATTGGTGCAAAAACTTCCAGATTTGACATGTTTAGACAACAGACTCATCGACAACCCTTTCAATGGATCGACCCAATCCAATCGTAATTTTTCGATGGAATTTGATTTTTTGTACCCGAGAATGTCAAACACGCGTCGTGCACCACCTTTAATGCCCATAATGAGCATCGCACGAGCATTATCTCTGTTTAAATCGAGCAAATCGATTCATCCGTATGACATCACGTGGCCATCAAAGGTTATACAGTATATATGAGGTCATTTTTAAACAACATTATTTTTACACTTTTCATTTACTTTCTAGATTACTTCTTTGGATCTCAGCAACTTGTATTTGGATAAAGTGGCTGGTGTCAACAAGTTGGAAAATTTGAAATGGGCTTGTTTTAGTCACAACAATTTGACAAGTTTAAAGGACATTGATAAATGTTTGAGTTTGGAAGAACTGTATCTGGACAATAACAAAATTTCCGATTTGGACGGACTTGTTAATTTAAAATATTTGGTTTCGATCAATCTTGACCACAACAAAATTTCTTCTTTCTCATCTGGGGAACTGGGCAAACTACAACATTTGCAAACACTCATGTCAAGTTACAATCAAATTTCGACGTTAGATGGCTTACAAAACTGCACCAATCTAATCCAATTGTATCTTATAAATAACAAAATTGAATCAATTTTCACATTTTCGATGCTTAAAGTAAAAATGCAACCATAAATTAAAATAATAATGATTTAATTATTTGATGCACTTTTCAGAGTTTACATCATCTTAGCGTCCTAATGGTTCTTGGAAATCCGGTCGCGGACGCTTTGGATTGCAGACATACCATTATTTATAACGTTCCCAGCATCCTAGGATTGGATGGAAAATGCATTGTATGATTTTTTTTAATTCGCAAATTGTGAAAATTGTGATAATTTTCTTCTTTTATTATTATTATTATTATTATTATTTTACAGTCTAGTAGTGACGTTTCAACCGCAAAGCAAGTTTTAGGTGGACGTTTGACCCTGGAATTTATCAAAGATCATTTCAAGACTGTACCAGTTCTATCTTTGGTGCATTTAGATCTTACAAATTGTTCACTATTAAGTGTGAATTTAAGTAATGGTGACGACTTGCCGAATTTAAGAAGGTAATTAATTAATAATTATTGTCACCAGAAAGTATATTTTTATTCATTTTTATCCCCTAACAGTATTAATTTAGAGAAAAATCTTTTGACTACATTCAGTGGTTTGATCCGATTGAATGAAATCAGAGTTTTGTGTCTAAATTACAATCATATCGAATCTTTATTACCACGTCCGGTTAAAAAAAGTAAATCTCTCGACAGTGCGTCGAAAACAAACTCGATAGATAACGTGGGTGATGGGCACGTTATGAAAAACCTCGAAGTTTTGCATTTAGCGTAATCATCAACTTTTAAAATTCCGGTACCGTATATTTATTTTTAATCAAATTTTTAATTATCTAGATATAATGAGATTTCTCAACTCGAACGGTTGCAGTTACACAGATTTCCATCATTAAAAACACTATTTTTGCAAGGTATATTTTTTAAAAAAAAAAAAATTGAAAAATTACATAAATTAATATTTACCTTTTTGCAGGAAATAAAATCAAATCCATGAGTGGACTAGAAGGGTTGTGGTACCTTGAGCATCTGGTTTTAGACCGTAACCAAATATCTGTAATACGTAAAGGGGAAATTGAAGCGCTGTGTTGGTTACAAGAACTGCATTTGCAAGAAAACATGATTAAAGATTTACCTGCTTTGACCGGGCCATCTGGTCTGCAAAAGCTTTTCTTGGGCTCCAATAGGATCAAAGTAAGAAAAGTATTACAAATAATAAATTATAGTCAATAAATTATTTCTTTTTTTGTAGAACTTAGAGGAACTTTTTAAACTATCTAAACTACCGAGTTTGGAAGAGGTTTCTTTTGTGGGAAACTCGGTTACACGTCGTGCATTGCACAGATCCATTTTAATCCACTTTATTTCAACACTAATCTTGGTCGATGGAATTCCAGTCACAATGGAAGAAAGATTCAAAGCTAGTAAATACTTTAATGACGTAAGATGAAATTCTCAGGCGGGATGAGGGATTTTAGTTGCTACACCCTTGTCCCGCCTCTAATTCAACGTAAAAAAATCCTAATAGTAATTTGTATATTAGGCCAAGTGTGACGGCGGTGAGGAATCGCCTACCAATATCTTTGATAACGAATAAATCTAAATGTTAAAAGGAATCAACTATTTTTTAATTCTTCAAAATCAAAAGCAATGCAAAATAATAATAAATTTTCAGCAAAATCAAATACAACAATAAACTTTTCAAGCCGTACTTAACACTTTTTCCATTTTTATAGGCAATAATTTAACCATTTCTTTACACACATCCAACTCTTCTTTCATCGAACTAGCAGCACTGTCATTTTCCTCGCAGTATCTCACAATACGTTGAAAATGATGCTGCGACTGCTTCAAGTAATCCAACTCTTTTTTCGGATCCCGTACTTTGATCTTGGAATACAACCGTCCCATGAAAAAATGCGACAATAAAATCGGGCGCTCGTTTTCCTCGGGGTGCTTGGACGGCATTTCACCGCTGGAATCCAAAAATGTCTCGAGGAACGTCGAAAACTGATGTATGCTTTGTTTGGCCAAATAATTGATCTTTTGAACGGCGTGCGACGTCAGATCGATCTCGCTGTCTCGCAACATGCCCGTTTTTGTATCCAGCAAATGACAATAGATTTCGCCCAATTCGAACTTTAGCTGACGACATTTGTCCAAATAATACTGCGGATTCAGTTCCTTCAGGACCCCTTCCAACAAATCGATGCGTCGTTTATGCATTTTACACTGCCGGTCCGAATTCGGTTCGAAAAATGCCAATAATTTGTACAAAGTGCTGTAATCCTGCATCAGTTGAATGTAATCTGAAGCGTGGTCGTCCAACGTGTAATATTCCTTGGCCACGCCGACCCAGTTTTGCGCATTGAGAAACACTTGTCGCGCCTCAGAAAAAATCATCACGGCTTTTGCGGAAACCTGGTCCTCCAGAGCCGTCACTTCCAGGGATTTGAAGAGCATTTCCAGTTCGTCATTTGAGTCATCTCCCTGTTGTGTTTTTATCCCTCGTTCTAATAATTCTTCAAACTCGCTTTTCGAATGCGCGTTTGCGTCGTTTTCGTCGTCATCGTCATCCTCGTCGGCCAAAATCATCACTTTCTCTTTGGAACTTAGTAGCAAGGCGTGTGCATACTTGATCCAGCAACGTGCAATATCCGCCTTCTTTTGTTTCAACATTTCGTGTTTTGTTTCGAAATCTTCGCCAGTGTTCTCGGTGGCTAAAAACCCGGCCTCGAATTGCTCCAAAACGAAAACGGCGCAGGCCAAGTGATGACGGGCGGAATCGAATTTGTTATTAGAGATGAAATACTGCGATAAAGTTGCCGCGTTGATGGACCAATCCAACGGATCGAATTCTTTGCTTTCCAACTCGCGTTTCAAGGTCGAGTGGCAATAAGCGGCTGCTTTTCCAGTCTCTTCCAAAGCACTGTAGACTTGCGCCAAGTAGTAATGAGTGTGCGTCATCACACTCTCCAAAACTTGTAAATTAGCTTGAAGTTTTTCGTCGTTTATTTTATCTGAAAACAAGTCGGCGGAAGTGAATGGGCCCTTGCCGCCGTTCGTCGTATATTTCGTGTAGAAATTCTCGGCTTGAAGTAAGTATTCTTTTGATTTGTTGGGATCCCCTCGACGAGACCACATTAAACCCAATTGATTCAATGTGTTTAGAGCCGTAATTATGCATTCCGAGCTCAGTTCTGAATCCTTGATTATTTCCAGGCATTTTCCAAGGTGTTCTTCGCCCGTAGCCATCTCTAAAGTGTCTACACAAATTACACCAATGTAGTACTCTAATGCGGCCATCATAAATCTGTATTTGTTTGGTGTTTCATCGTCACTCGACTGCTGGTCCTGGTGTTTTTTCAGCGTCGATTTTAACGACAAAAATAGTTCTCTAGCTGCATATTTCGACTTGTAGGGTTCAGTTTCCTGGTCCTTTTTGCTCTCTTCTTCCAATAGGTATCGTGCCTTTTCGAATGTTTCCGATAGACGGGTGAAATTTAACTCCATGATGTTCTGTGAACTATTCACACGCAAGAAAATTAACATATAGTTTCATATTTAACAAGAGTAAAATGTCTTACCAGTCGTTAAATTTCAAAAAATAGACCTAACGCACGCGTGGTCACACGATATACTATAACGACTGTTTAAAATGTCGATGATATTGACAACAATAAAGCGGCAGCGGCCTCTGGCGGCAAACAAGAAAAAACGATTTTCTCCGAGAAATTTAAATAAGGCGACGTTTACTGCTGTATTAAATAAAACACGGATTGTGTAATGAATAAGATGACTTTATTGGCAAAAATACATGCACAAATTCAATTTCAATCACTATCACTTCCAAAAATTTCTTCTTCGTCTCTTTTCTTCTTGACTTCGTCTTCATCGCTTTCACTGTCACTGCCACTAGCAGATTCATCGCTTCCACTAGCGCTGCTACTGCTGCTGCTGCTGCTACCACTTGGGCTATTACTCGCATTCTTTTCTTTATCTTTATCTTTATCCTTAGCTTCTTCTTCTTCTTCTTCACCCTTCTGTTCGGGTTCGAGTTCTTTATCCTTTTCATTTTCTTCGTTTGCCATTTCCTGATCATCATTATCACTATCTTCAGCAATTTCACTGCCACTCTCAGCTTCCTTGTCGTTATCTTCTGGCTCGCTATTACTTTCGGCTTTTTCTTTTGATGCTATAACAAAAAACAAAATTAATAAACAACAATTTAAAAAATATACATTCAATACCTTTCGCAACACTTTTATCTTCAACTTCCATTTCCTCTTCTTCTTCTTGAGGTGGTTCCAATTGCATCAGTCGCACTTCTTGCAATTTGAATTCTTGAGCATTCAAAGGCCGATGTTTGACGATTAATCGTGAATTGTTTGGCTGCACGCCAGCTTTAACCCTTCGCTTACTCAATCGTACTCTATAAAATATAAAAACATTAAAAATCAAACTAATCAATGTGATTTTCTTAATTATACTTACTTTGTTTCGAGCTCGTTGTAATAAACTCCAGTCTCGCGAAACACAAAGAAATAATTTTCTTCGTATCCCTTCGACGCCTTATTCTTTACATTCCAGTTATATTCGCGCGCCATCTTGTAATCGTACTCTTCTTCATCCCGATATTCGACCGAGTCGTCGATATCCCGTTTCCTTTTCGTTGTCGTTTCCTCGGTCGGTAAAAAGTAAGCAACAAATTGCTCTCCGCTCTCGTCCATCACACCCCGAATCATGGCCTGAGACATTTCTTCGATTTGAACATTGACCGATCGGTTTGCGGGCGCTGGATCGCTGTCAAAAATAACTTGAGCGCACGGATATCTCCACAAATCGAAATCTGGATAAATTGATAAAACTTCTACAGGTGTAACACCTGGTTTGCTGTAATGTTTCTCCACCTATGAAAACAAAATCGATTAAATAAAAATTAATTAAAATATTTTAAGATAAATTACCGTTATTTTAGCATCATCAAACGTTTTGTCAATAGCCTTAATCTGGCTATCTCTATCCATGTACAAATCCTGCTCTTTGAAAAACTTTTTGACATTGTAGCCAACTTTGGTTTCCGTTTTATCCGATGATGGTTGAAACCGTGTGAATTCCGTCGAGATGTATTCAGTTCTTCGCAACCACGACACTCGCTTAGCGTGATGCTGCGACCGTTTGGAATCTTGCGGCGCTACAACATCTTCCTCGAGTAACCGTTCATCCGCCAAGTCAAGTTGAACTGAAAAAACAAAGTTATTAGAAATGTAATGTTAATAATAATAAATTATTACGTTTTTCCTTACCATTTGGATCTACGGCATAAGTTTCAGGATTAATTAAATCAATCGTAACGCCTAAATCGTGTTCGGTTAAAAGCTCGTGTTTGTAATTTCTTTCCAATGACGTAGGATTGTATGAAACAAACCTATAATCAATGTAAAATGTTAGTAATCGTATCTAAAATTTTGTAAATAATTTTCATTTTTGTTTACCTATTAGATTCAAATGGATAAGTGATGAATTTAGGATCAAACGGTATATCTGGTAATGTGTTGCAATATTTGATTCTGCACACTAATTCAGATCTGACAAAAAAAAAAAAAAAGTTTCAATATGCTGTGATAATGATGATAAGGATGATGCCTCACTTTCTGTCGATTGCCCGCTGCCGGTTTTCTCTTTGTGACATGTGTCCCGATTGAATTGTTGGTGCCATCGTACCCAAATCTTGTTACGCGAGTGATATTATGAAAAAAATATACACAAGTATATAGTTATAACCCGTAAACTCGTTAGAAAAATGTTTGTAGTGTCACATAAACATTTGACGAAATGTGCCTTAAACATTACGGGCGGCCATGTTTATTATTTACACTTCCAACGTACCGTCTAGTGGCAAAATAAAGCATTTTTTAAATTATCAAAAATGGCGGTACCCATGCAAGGAATGTCAATGCCAACGCAACCATGTGTCCTTCCTCAACAACAACAGGGAGTCAATCAACAAACACAAAATATTGGAATGGAAAAATTAGACAATATAGCCAAAGTTAAATCACTGTTGTGGCCCTTGAAGGAATCTGTAGCGGTAAGATGAAAATGCAAATAAAATGCCTTGTTTTCAATTTTCATCAATTAATAGTTTTGTTTTTATTTTGTTTACAGAACACGATGAAAGTCGCCGCTCAAAACATTTATCTAAATGCTACAGTGGATGCTGGACTGTAAGTCGTTGTTATTATTAGACTTGAGAGTTTATAATTGACTAATTGCATTTATTTTAGAAAAACAAATGATTCTTCTATGCCACGTTTTGATAAACACCTAGAAGAATTTTATGCACTTTGCGATCAAATTGAACTGCATTTGGTAATTAATCCACAGATTTCTAAAACATATAATCCAGAAATATAATATTTTTCTTCCGTTTTTATAGAAAACCACATTGGAATGTTGCAACATTACGAGTTGTAGTCAGAGATATTCGCCATTTCTAGTGAGCAAAACTGAAAACATTCCAATAATTGCCGACAACCTTACCTATAATCAATACCTAAACACCGTCCGCACCCAAGTCGGCTACGCGAAAGAAATCCACGACGCTTTAATGATGGCTGCACGAAGTATCACTAATTCAAGCGACTAGTTAGTTTATTTTATACACTTTTTTTATTTCATAACTTGTAAAAAAATTATAATATAAGTAGAACATTTATTTATCCTCGGTTATAAAGCAAAAAGTATTATCCAACTCTTAATACAGTTAGAATATGAAGAAGAAAAAAGAGAAAGAAAAAACCGTCTTAAACAACTCGGATTAAATGGCGGATCAAATGTTTTTTAAATAATAATTTTTAAATGCTCCAAAAATAAAATGCTGAATTACTTGACGGTTTGATTGGCTCGATTAAGCAGATTGACAAGTTCCACAGTAGAAATTAGGAATATATTCATCAATTATCACAGTTCCGTGAATTACAAACGTTCTATTAGTTATTCACAATCTTCACAGAAGACATAAAAACAACGACATCTTGTGAAACAACAATCACATCATCCCATCACCTGCTTTTACTTCCTGATGTCATTATCTGGAAAATTTTGAGAAATAAAAAAAAAAGTGTAAAGTTTAGTAGATCAAGAGGACTTTTGAATAGATAAAAGAAATTAAAAATTAAATGCTTAAAAAAGATTGTAATCTCAGATAGTAGCAAAGGTTCCTCTAACCAAGTTCAGGAAACTCGACCAAGAACGATAATGTTTTTGCATTGTAAAAACAAACGAACTTTGCCTGTTACCAGGTCCAGGTTGAATAAACTTTTATAGACTTTGAATTTTTTGTTATTGATCCACTTTTATTATTATTTTTTTTTTGATTAGGTATTTATTTTTTCCATAAATTGTGACTAAGATGTCTAAGAATTTTTTTTAGATTGGGAGTTGTTGCTAAGGTGTCTGGAGCTCTGTACCCATTTGTGTCTGTGAACTCTGATTTGTCTCCTCTGGAGTTTAAACCATTTTTTTAAAAAAAAATATTTCTTGGATGTTTTTAAGAGTAAACAATTTTTTTTTGTGCACTAATCATTTAGTTTTGTCTCTAAAAATCCCTAAAAAAATAATATTAAGATTATTTACCATGTCTGAACCGAAAACTTCCTGCGATGCATAAGTGACGTAGAGAAATCCATCGTCGTCTCTGTTGTCGTGGTAAATTTCTGACAATGTCCTGGACATGCATACCATGCTTTTGTTGTTAATAACCAGGTAAAACGCCTGATTTTGATGCAAAAGCATTCTGTTTCTGCAAAATATGATTTTTATGAATTAATTTGAATTTTATGCTTAAAAATTGTAGACCGGGACCTAAGTGTACCAAAATGAATTGAAATATGAATAATTTAAAATTGATCAAAATTACAGAATTTGGTTTCTAAGGGATCCCAAAATTACCTCATTGAGTATGATTATTTAGTTATGCCTCCTAAGGTCTAAATCCGGCCTCCATGAGTGTTTTTAGGTGATAACGTGAGATTTATAACCTTGGCCTTATTTTTTAAGTACTTATCTCTTTTTTATAATTATTGTTTTTCTGATTTTAAGAGTTAAATCAGATAGTTATGTTAACTAATATGTTATTATTTGATATATATATATACCGGTATATATATATATAAAAAGATCTAAATATAGTATGCAGACTTGGAAATGGGTAATGGCTCAAGGATCAAACACCAGGCAGTGACTTTTGATTAACTTTTAAGATAGTTTCATAGATAATTGTGACAAGTTAGGAAGGAAAAAATTAATTTATTTGACTTTAGAAAATATCTTGAATATCAGATTTAACTTGAAGATCGCATCAAGATGTGAAAAAGTAAAACTAGGTTTTTAATTATTTCAAAACCTATTATTCCGTAAATTGAAGGTGAAAGTTGATTTTAATCTGATTTTTTACTGATTGAGAGATTTCATTAATTGTTCTTTTAAGGTGATATTCAATTAAAAGGGGGGAAAAAAGAAGTCGTTTTGAATTTTGGTAGCAAAATTACGGGATAAAATGTAAAGTTCCAATTTTTACGATTAAAAACGCGTAAAATTTTAATTTTTTGGTGTGTCATCAGCCATAATGAAGGTATAAGCTTATTTGCATAAAATTTACTCGATTTAATTACCTGATTATTGATACGAACTGGGACATCGTGACTTCTTCGGGGACTAGGAATTTCATTTTATCCAATGTAGGAAGATACGATTCTCTTGAATATTTCTCCACGATTACCTATGAAAATAAAATTTATTTAAATTAGATATTTATACAATTTAAAAAAAAAAAAAAAAACAATTTTTCCGATTTTTTTAATTCATTTACAGCTGTTACACAAAAAAAATTGACAGCTTTTAGTTGCATGATTATCTATCTAATCTCATCATCTGGCACAATTAACAGTACAGACGGACAATCCACGATAGCGTAGGTTGTTTTTGTCAGATAAGGAATTTGCTCATCTTATTCATAGTACAATGACTGTAAAGGTGCACTCAGTCACATAGTCACAAAATTCCCAAAGGTGTGCGACGGACAGTTCATGACAAGTTTCACTGCACAGCTTCACATTTTTTTTACACTTACCGGGATTTTTGTAGGAAATTTTGCTCGAATTCCTTCTACTTCTTCTTTTCTCGAAACTAAAACAAAACAAAAAAAATAAAACTTTTGTATAAATTAACATGAATTAAATAAAATTTAATTTTTTTTACTCACTGAATGGTTTCCTTTCCTTAAAAGGTTTCACTTTTCCAACGTTATTGTGGTTATTGTCGGGTGTCATTGTGTTTTCCTTACTGTAGCGTAATTGTAAGTCGTGCAGACGTATCACACTAGCGTAGACTATTCGCGAAGCCAGTACTGTGTTAAATGATGAATCAAGCCGAGCGACGAGACAATTGAAATGAAAACTGCTACAAAAAATACGGGTTTTATCATTGGTCTACGATTAGTTACGTGATTCGTCGCTAAGGAAAGGCGTGCTTAGCAACTAGCTGGATCCAGATTTATCTGAATAGGCCCGATGGAATTTGATTTTTCCCTCTAACATGATTTAATGCATGTAAACATGTTTTTTATTTGATAAATCTTTTTTTTTTTTATTAAAGATACAATTAAAAACTTTTTTTTAAAGTTATAAATACAAATAAACTGCGTTAGAATGATTAATATAAATATAATAATTTTTATAATAATTAAGAATAACGGCGCGCTGACTCGTTGACTTGATTTTGCATCTGGTTTCGTCTCCAACTTTCTTCTCTCTGCCGTTTATATCCCAATACGAGAAGTATTAATGTAGCTAATATGACGGGTGCCACACAACCTGCTGTTAATATAATGAAACTTTCTTCGGGTATAATGTGACCATACATTTTAATATCTGGAAAAAAAAATATTTTGAAGATGTAAATAAAATTATTTTTATTGATAAATTAATGCTTTTACTCGGTTTCGGTTTCGGTGTTGGCTGAGTGTCTGATCTATTATTATCTTTAACACTGTCGGTTTGGTTTCTTGAGTCATCATCACTGATGGCTAACATTTCATCAGAAACGGTAATAGATAACGAATCATATGCAGAGGTGTGCAATGATAAGTTGGAGAAAGTCCTAGCATCTGTGATTAGTTCTCTCGTGACCATTTTTTCGTGTGTTGTTTCATCATTTTTAGTGCGAATCGAGGTTGAATCGCTCAAGATTGCCGAGAAAATTAGACCCGTTAAATCTTGATGGATTGGATTTGTTATCTTATTATTCGTAGATGTTTTATGAGCAGTTTCCGGGGGTGAAAAGAATGGTTCTGGACCGGCATCAACCGAATTAGTTTGTGCCATTAACTGTAAAAGGAGAGATTGCATTTAGTTGTGGTAAAAATATATTTTTTTTACGTACTGAAATCTTTTTAGTGTCGATAGTGTTTTCAAGATGAGGTGTTGACGACGGAGTAAGGTTAAATATATTATTTATTCGTCTCGGTATCCGCTCGTCTGCTCGAGGTGGAAGTTGATTTGATTTGGTGCCATTTTGTGATGCGTTTTCGAGGGTTTTCTGGTTTTCAGTTTTTGTTTTGGGGTTTTCAGTTGTTATTTGAGGGTTATTCGTGGAAGATTTAACATTTGTTGTTTCTGTGGGTGCGAATCTTGTTGGTTGTTTCAGATCTGTTGATGGAAATTCTGTGGCTGTCAAATTTGTTGTTTTTTCAAATTCTGTTGTTGCCAAATCTGTTGTTTTTTCAAATTCTGTTGTTGCCAAATTTGTTGTTTTTCAAATTCTGTTGTTGCCAAATTTTTTGTTTTTTCAAATTCTGTTGTTGCCAAATCTGTTGTTTTTTCAAATTCTGTTGTTGCCAAATTTGTTGTTTTTTCAAATTCTGTTGTTGCCAAATTTTTTGTTTTTTCAAATTCTGTTGTTGTCAAATCTGTTGTTTTTTCAAATTCTGTTGTTGTCAAATCTGTTGTTTTTTCAAATTCTGTTGTTGCCAAATTTGTTGTTTTTGTAAATTCTGTTGTTGATAGTTTTGTTGTGTCTTCTCTTTCTGTTGTTGCTAATTTTGTTGATTTTTTTAGGTCTGCTGTTGTCAATTGTGTTGTTTTTTTCGTTTTGTTATTGCTAATTTTGTAGCTTTTTCTAATTCTGTAGTTGCCAATTTTGTTGTTTCCAATTTTGTCGTTTCCAGTTCTTTTGATTCCAATTTTGTCGTTTCCACTTCTGTTGTTTCCAATTCAGTTGAATCTAGTTCAGTTGATTCCAAGTATATTTCCATTTTCTCTTTTTTGGGAAATCAGCCACTGACAAATCCTTTGGAGTCGCCTGAAATCATAAAACCATAGTACAATACTGTACTTTAAGTGAAAAATAGGATAGCAATCTTAGATTTTTAATTTTAGTTCAACATTTTTATATTTCTAAATAAAATTTTGTATAAAGCTTATTAAAAATTTATTCAATTAAAATTTTGGGCCTATTTTGAAACTATTTCACTTATTATTTCATACCACACTGGTTGCGTTCATCAATGCGGTATTCGATATCACCTTGTTATCTGATTTTGAATCGGAAATTGTGGTTCTTCGTTTTTCAAATGACGTCAATTTTTGGGTAAAAGTCAAAGTCCATGGTCGGACGGACGATAAGAAATCCATGTTCACTGCTCTCGGAGTTCTTATTGGTGAATATACATATTCACGCTTTCCTGGGAACCCTACAACTCCATTTCTCAATTCAAAGTTTTTCACGTTATCTTGTTGAAAAATTCCTAAAAGAAAAGAAAATAATAAAAAAAATTGATATTTTACTATCATTTCACTTATTAGTGTAAAAACTTGCCATTTAGATGAACGAAACACACGATTATCAACACCAGGTTAATCCGCGTTAATCTCATATCTCGATTTTGAATATGTGGGGTGTTTTTTTATCAATTATTTAGATAGATAAAAAGTCTGTGCGCACTCGCCGCATTACAGCAGATGTAATCAGATTTTACCACATTACTCAAACCGATTTGCATAAACGCGAGAATTACCATAAAATTACATCATAATTTTTATTAATGTGCTCGTAAAATCAATATAAAAGTAAAAGTTTTTAGTAATAAAATGATATAAATAATTAAAGAAAAAAAAAAATATATTTTTCTCGGAAATGGACGTCTTTATTTTATCGAGGTTGAAGGTCATCTTCGTGACCGTTATAAATGGTCGATGTGGTCAAAATTATTTCACATGACATCAAATATTACTTTTTATTATTAATTTTAAAAATTTTTGATTTTATTGTTTAGTTATTCACTAAAATCTCACGAATTAAGCAAAATAAGGGATTGTTTATACACTTTAAATGACAGATGATGTGAAACTTGATCAAAGATTCTTATCAATCCTAAGTCCATTTTCTTAAAGTTGGATATTTTTCTCAAAAAATTTCTCTTCAAATTATGAATCTCTGGTTGCCATTAGTTACCATTGTATCGTGTCTTTCATCTGTAACTGTAACAGGTAAGATTTTATTTGTTTTTTTTTATACTATGATTAATGTTGTTGTTGTTTCTTTGAAAAATCCGAGAGAAAAAAATATATAATCTGAAAATATTTTCAACTGCGTATAAAAAATTGTGATTACGGGATTTAATTTTTTATTCCAGCAAACCAAAATGTGGAAATATGTCCAAATCCTGCCATGAAAAGATTTAGAAATACGTGCATTTGGGCCGAAGACAAAATTCTGTCTCATTATTCCGCCGAAGAAAAATGTAAACGACAAGGTGGTCATTTGGCAATGCCCAAAGATTTCGCTACTCAACAATTTATTAAGGATTTAGTACACGGAGGACGGTATTACTAATTATGTTGTTTGGAAAATCACACCACCTATTTTTATCAGTTGTTTACCCATTACATTTATCATATGGCACAAGATTTTCTCTACATAAGAGGAAAAAAAAGTGGAAAAATTCATGTCTAGTATAACCTTGAGTTATCAAATTAATTAATAATTTAGGCCTAAAAGGTGTCTGGAGATAATAATGGAATAATAATAACGATAAAAATTTGTTTTCGGTTGTCAAATTTTTTTGACTTGTTTTCACCAATATCTCTTAAAATAGCTAAATATCATAGTAACTTATATAGATGGTAAACAAGTCAAATCAGCAGTGCCTGCTGATCCAGGCATATCGCCAGATTGTGCAGATGCACTGGGAATTCTAAATTCTAAATAAATTTGATTATAATACAAATACAAACAAAATTTAATGTCTTGCAGATACAACAGTTATTGGGCTGGTATTCGTCAAGTCGAAGACAGTAAATGGGTTTTTATGGACTACTCAGTATTGGGCAATTTTTCATATTGGGCACCCAAAGAGCCCGATGGTAATGAAAATGAAGATTGTGTCTTGTTAGCTGCCCATGTACAAACTAAATGGGTAACCACTCAATGCCATTGGGGTTACAGATTCATTTGCCAATTAGTCGACGGTATTAAAATCATTTATTAATCTTGTTTGCTCTCATTTGGGTTATTAATGACTTATTTATTTAATTTCATTATCATTATATAGCTTGTGATGTTCAAGATTTAGCAATTTTCTACAACTTGCAAATCCGGCTCAATTTTAATAATACAGAAGAAAATACAAAATTATTCTCAGTAGGGGCTCGAGTTAATGTCGAATGCGCACCCGGTTTCGTATCTCTTAAAGGGCCTTCGCACCTACATTGCGAAATTGGTGGAAAATGGAGAAATTCCACTTTTTGTTCTAAGGGATGCATTGCACCCAATTTACCATCAACTGTGCGACTTCTTCGATCTCAACCAATGTATTCTGTAGGGGATAATTTATCACTCGGATGCGATTCTGGTCACGTTCTAAAAGGAAATTTAAAATGTGAAGATGATGGTAATAAATAACACCAAAAGAAAAAAAAATATTTTATGATAATTATTGTTTATTATTATTTATTTCAGGAAAATGGTTTGGAGAAGCTCCCGCTTGTATTACTATAAATATTCCTTTACAACCTCGACCAAACCAGCCCCAAATTCAATGCCCCAAAGTCGCAAATGTGACGTTGTTTGGTGTAGAAGAAGCGGAAATTAAATTCGTCCCAATGGGCACCAGCATCAAGTTGCCTTGTGTAAAGAACGTCAAGATATGGCCGAATGGCTTGTGGATGAGAGATCAACAAGTATTGGTTGCTAAAATCAACATTCCAACCGTGTCAATTCACAACAACGGCACTCTGATCATTGGTAGCATGAGCTCGGCAACCGAAGGACTCTACACGTGTATTGCATTTGGATCTGAGCAAGAACCCAAGGTCAATTATCATTCCGTTCGTCTCATACTACCGAGAGAATGCAATCTAAAATTCGATCCAGCTCCAACTGTCCATGTAATAAAATTATCTTTTTATTAAATTTTTAATTTTTAATCAATAATAATTATTTTTAGATTTTATCGACCCATTTCGTCCTTTTGCGTTGCCAAGTCCGTGGCGCCATCATGTCTTGGTTTAGAAAAGGTCGGCAGGTGCTCAACGATGACGAGCACATTCTTTTAGCCAATTCGGCACTATTGGTCCGACATTCCATCGAGACGAGCGGAGATTACATTTGCCGAGCCGAAGATGCAACTACTCATTGCAGAGTTGAACGTTCCGTTATCATTCCCGTCGACGGAAACATACAAGAACTATGTGGTCGTGCGAGAATTTCCGCAGTGGTTCCCGAAGTCCATAGCCAAAGACACGGCAAACTAGTCGGGGGTCATGTAGCGCCAAAAGGGTCCCATCCTTGGATAGTTATATTTGTCAACATGATTAACAATAGCGAGAAATTTTTATGCGGGGGGAATTTAATTAATCACCGATGGGTCGCTTCGGCTGCCCATTGTTTTTTTGGGTTAAATCCGCGCACGATATCGCCGGTCTGAAGGCGAAATTGGGCAAACACGATCGAACTCAGTCCGAAGCGGAAGAAAAAGTTCTGAATATTGATAAAATGATTCTCCATCCGGATTTTGATACTAATTTGAGGTCTTTTGATAACGATATTGCATTGATACGTTTATCCGAGCGAGTTACTTTCAGTGAAACGATTATTCCCATTTGTTTGCCCGCAGAGGGGTTTGTGGGTTCGTTTTACAATGCGCGCATTGCTCGTGTTGCTCAGGCACCGCATATCTCTGGTACCGTGAGCGGATGGGGCAGATTAGAAGAAGATGGGCTCCAACCCAAGTTTTTGCATCAAGTTCGACTCCCTCTCGTTGATTATAATTTGTGTAAGGAGAGTACTAAACAACATGTTACTGAAAATATGTTTTGTGCCGGGTACGAGCAAGCTGTTGGCGATTCGTGTCAGGGGGATAGTGGTGGTCCGTTTGAAATGTACGTTGATGGTGTGGCGTATCTTGCGGGAATTGTCAGCTGGGGTGAAGGATGCGCGCGGCCTGGGACGTATGGGTTTTATACAAAGGTTGAGAATTATAGAGATTTTATTGCGAAGCATACTGGTTATGATAATGATGGAAAAAACTAAGATATTTTTGTTGTGTTTTAATAAACATTGTTATTTTTTTAATATTAATTAAAAATGTGTGAAAAATATGTTTGTATTTTGAATTTGTTGATATAAATGGAAGTTTAAAAAATTGACACTAGAGGGTTGCATCGATCAGTGGCTTTTCTCGGGTTGCCAAGCAACCTTTGTTAAATGACAAACAAGCTGGTACCTACTATAAAAGTTTGAATTTTTGTGTGGGATACTGATACATGGCAGAAGTGCATGTAATTGGACAAATTGTTGGTGCCAGTGGATTTCCAACTCAAAGTTTGTTTTGTAAGTGGGGTTTACATGCAGGTAAGTTTGAAAAAAAATAACTGTTATGATGCATCTGCTATGGTGTTAATTTATTCAGGTGGCGCTTGGAAGATTATATCCGGTGTGAAAGAAGGACAAACTCAAATTGATATTTCGCAATTTGATAATAAGAGTTATTGGTCTCATCCGATTGATGTACATTTTGCTACAAAAGGAATTCAAGGTTTTAATTTGAAAATATACCGTAATCCAATGTTTTATATTTTATTTTATTTTTTATTTTTTTTATTAGGTTGGCCGAAATTTTATTTTCAAGTGTGGCATCACGATCGATTTGGACGCGACGAACTTTACGGTTACGGATTTTGTCACATTCCCACTACGCCTGGAATTCATCATTTAGATTGTCCCACTTGGAGACCGACCGGGTCGCTGTTTGACTCTGTCAACCAATTTTTTTTGGGCGGAGGACCCCAATTGAGAAATGTCAACAACATATTTTGTGCAAATGATCGATTTCGTCTTCTGACAACGTCTATGGGAACGGTGCATCTTGAAGTGGGAATTTTATTGAGAAACTTCGACAAATATGGAGTGGAACTGTAGGATTAAAATTGAAATTTATTTATGTGCTATTATTATATTGCGATGTATTCAAGCTGAAGAAAATGTAACGATCAATTCAGGGAATGAAACTGATGAAAATATTACGACTACAATCAAGCCAAAACATTATCATTCTTGTTTGATACGAAAGCTTAAGCCAAAAGAAGATTCTTTGACCACCAAATGTTCGAATTGCACTTGCGATTCAAGACGAAAAACGTGCCAAGTTAATTGTTTTTGCGATCCGGATTGTTCAGAAGAAGATAAAAAGACATTTACAACAAAATTGAACTGGGTTTCGACAATTGAGACTAGAAAATGTTTTTACAGCAATCCATTTTATAAAATAAATGCTGAAAATGCTTCTCTGATTCGAACAAAAGATGTTTTATATTGTGTCGTTCTCAGAGAGGAAGATATTTCGTGCTATATGGAATGGGCGGTAATTATTAATAGAAATTTGCACAATTTTTTTGTTTTTAAAACATTTTTATTTTAGCCTATGAAACACTCCAACGTGTTCAAAACGATTCAAAACTATTTTATTCATAGTTTGACGCTGACAAACTTTGATTTAATATGGAAAATTGGACAACCGGTTCTTGCCTTGAAATCTGATGATCATTATTTCCTTTTGGGTAATATTTTGAAAGTTTATTTACTTGCATATTTTTAAAATATTTTTGTTTTTTCAATATATTAGGTTTTCCAAATGGCAAATCATGCTCATCAACCGGACCAATTCTTTATTTAATTGACACCGCCATTACTTGTGAACATTTCGTTAATTCCAAAGAATCGTGCGAAGAAAATATTTTTCTCAATTTTTCGATATATTTTAATAACAAAAAAATCGTTGAAGTAAGTTGTTACATCAACATCTGCCATAATATTAATAAATATTATTTTTTTTATAGAATGGAACCTCAAATCACACAATTGATCACTTTCAATGTGATAAAGAATACAATAATTGTAATACTGGCGATTTCCAACCGCTAATTTATAACACAACAACAGAAATGTGTGAAAATGTTATTACACGAGTAAAATACACGTTTTTTCATAATGGAATTCATGGTATAGTTAAATCTGACGTGAAATTGGCGGTTGAAAATGTAAAAGGCATCACAAAGCAACATTTTGAAGTGGAATTTAAATGGGCAAATGATTCCACTGAAGCAATCATGAAGAAAAGTGGAAATCCTGGTTATTTAATCGGGCGCCCCGTCATTGCCGCAATTTCAACTAATAACTCGATTGAAAACATCAGTGTGTTGACCTTTCCGTTTTCCGAACAAACGGACAAATGCCCGATGTCAGGAGTAGTCAATTTCGGAGAGTCTCTGGTATTTAGTTGCGAAGTTTTAATTCCGTATGCAAATTTAGGAGCAATGTGCGATTTACTCAGGAACGAAACTCGGTACTTGAACCAATTAACTTTTAATACAATCGGTAGCTACGGGGATTTAAATACGACTAATTTACACAACTGGATTCCTATCAATTCATATACGAAGCGGAATAAATTATCCACGTCTTCATTCCCGCTTTGTAGAAATGTTTCATTGGTTTTTCGTTTAACATTCGAGTATGCTTTAACTGGACATAGAGCCTTACCACAATCGAAAATTGTTGCTGCTAGTTTTGAATCTGTAAATACAGATTACTCTTTCACTTGTATTGGATTGAAAAACTGCAGGACGGGAATTCATCGCGTCAGTCTTCGATTTTTAATCGCATTTATCAATGTAACAAAACATTAAATTTTATATAAATATTTATTGTCTATTGAAATAACTAATATAAGTTTTGTAAAAATTTCCAATTAATAAAAATCTTTTTAAAAAAAAAAAAACCGTTTACGACAGAATTGTGTGACCCTGTGTATCGTGAACGAGGAGTCGCGCACCGAGTAGACAGAAAAAGGGGAAAACCCCACCAGCGCACTGCAGCGTTTATTATGGACTTCCTGTGTAAGTGAAACTTAAATTTTTATTCATGGGAAATGTCTTATATTTTCGTTTTTTTTATTTTAGCATGGATTGAATTTTAGCAATTTGAAATGAAAAAAAATCCAAAATGAAGCTGATTACTTTTCTTTTTTTAATTCTCTCTCCGTTTTTTACCGAATGCGCAAATAATTGTGGAAGACAAATTTTAGACAAAACTAGAATATTATCCTCAAATGATGGTGAGGCAAAAATTAAATGCCATTTCAAGTTTCTTTATTTCACATTATAAATTTTTAATAATTTTTAGTGAACCGATTCAAAAGTGAAATAAAAACATGGGAGACAATTTTGACCTCTGTGATAACCTCGTGTTGGAGCCCTAATTTTCGTTATGGAGGCTGTAATACAAGATTTGTACTTTTTGAAAGAGATTCGAAAAACGTTCTTAATTACGTCAAAAACGCTGTATGGCTTCTAGGACAGTGTGATAACACATCCATTTTATTATATTCCACTGGTCAAAAAGTAAATATTTTTAATTTTTAATTTTTAATTTCCGATAATGACCATTTGTTTACGTTAGGAGTGCAGCATTTTTCAGCTCATCAATCACAACAAGTCGAATTTTTCTGCCTCATTAGTGAAGTCAGAATCGCAAATTGTTGTCAATTTTATGTCGTACATGCTACACTTTTTCTTTAACTCGGCAGTTGGAAGTAATTTTTACCAGAATGAAAAGTGGAATTATTTTTCCTTGCCACCTTGTGAGATTGTGGCTGGAATATTGGCAATTCCAAATAATAAAACAACGGAATCATCAGCGAGTGATGAAGTTTCTCAAAAAAATTCATCGGAACACGATTTGACGAAGCACCATGGGGGAGGCGGAATCACCGATGCAGTTTTGACGATAATTTGTGCAATATGTGGAAGCACAGCGCTGTCATTTTTGCTTTTTTTTAGACGAATTAGACATTGTATTTGTACCGTTTGCGGCCTTTGTCGAGATACCGATCGTTTACTTTCGGATATGGGTTAAATGACATATTGAACAAATAAGTTCAATATGATTACTTTTGCCTGGGGTTGTGCAATTTTTAGATTAATATCAGTTTATAGGACATAAAAAAATCACAGTTTTTATTGTAATAAAGTTTTTGTTTGATGTAAATTTAGTTATTTTTTATTATTAAACTAATAGCTATTTTATATTGCTGCCCCATTATTCTCAATTAGGCTTTTCTTCTAGCTTCGATGCAAGAGGCCGAGTAGTATTGCTGCATCCAGCTGCATCTCCCACGCTTCACCCAGTGCTGCCATCTAGTGTATTAACCATAGCATAAATTTGAATTTGTACATTTTTTACTCTGCGTTTGCTAAGCAGAATTTGCTTAGCTATATTATTTATTCGTTTATTATTTTACTCATACTGGAGGTTTATTTCATATCTGGATGAAGCTTATGGGAGTAATTGAAGTCCCCATCTTATTATGCGATTTTTGGTCACTGCATTGTTTATATTTTTAATTCAAACATCTCCATTGAAAACAAGCCCCAGTTATAATGAATGTTCATGCGATCTGCAATTTTCAGTGTGTGATATTAACTGTTGCTGTGACGCTGATTGCTCACAAGAAGACGTCCTAGTGTTCTCTGGTTGCATCGATGTAATACCGCAATTCGATGATCGCCTTTGTTCCCATCCATTGACAAATCATAGCATCCACAAACATTTCAATCCAGTCGCATATTCGTCGAGTCTATTTTGCATTTTCCGTGATAATAATGAAGAAAGAAATGTCCATTTATCTAAAGAATATAAATCAAATCAAATTAATAGAGATGATGACACGAATATTCCAGATTATTCTCATTTAATTTCAGTGACATTTTCATCTAATGATAGTGACGTATTTGGTAAATATTTATTAATGAATTTGTATATGGTTTTTATTGATTTATTTTTTTCTGTATAGGTTTACCGTATTCGTCCTTTTCAAATTTGTGCGATTCTAAAACAGCAATAAAGTTTATGCAGGATTATACTAGTGAATGTGTTCAATTCATGCCAGCAGTTGCAAACGATTGCGTCGAAAATGAAGATTTAAACGCATTGACATATCAAAACATTGCCTTATTGAACAACATAGCCGATGTAATAACATTATAATTATAAAATAAATGCATAAATTAATTTTTGTAAATTTTATTTAGATTACGTATTTGATTTGCAACGACGACATAAACAACTGCAGAAATGAAAATTTGATGGCACCGAATTTTAGCGACGATACTTGTCAAAATATGGTTGAACAAGTTCATTATTACATGTTTTTCACACCACCCGACATTGTGGATCGTGTTGTTATAAAATTTATCTCACAAAACACCACATACTTGAACCAATCGTTGTACTTTAAACAAAAATTCTCCGTAACCTTCAAATTGTCGGACGAATCAGAAGGAACTCGACTGAGTTTGAGTGGCAATCCTGGCTATCTAAAAAACAAATTCATTCTTGCTGGTTGGTTGAAGGAAAACAGCATAGAATATAATTCTAGTCCCTGGCTCCAAGTTTTTGATGTTGGTTTTGATGAAAATTGTTTAACTGCTAATTCGTACCCAATTACATTTGGCGAAAATGTGATTACAACGTGTTTTTTAAGTGTAAACGTGAGTGATTTAGAACAGCGTTGCGGTTTAATATCAGAAATAAGTCAAATAATTTTATACAAAAATCTTCCGACTCATGTTGGTGCGTTTGGAAATTCGGATCCACACGATGTAGCAGCCGACTGGGTTCCAATTCATTTTCCAAATTTGCCAGAGTTTACCTCGTCCGATTGTTCAAATTATGTTTCAACGATTCGTTTAAATTTAGTTTACGTGAATATTGGATTTGAAAATAATCTTCAAGCTAAAATCATCGGTGCCAAGGTGGATTATTCAAGTCCCAACGAAATTATTGGATGTTTCAAATACGAATCGGCGATAATTTCGGATAATACCAAAATTCCATATTTTACATCAGTTACTTTCACCGATGCCACTGCACAACCAATAAATATTTTTGCACCTTTACCGGATGTAGATACGACAGTGCCACACGATTTCTTTTATCCTTTTACGTACAATTCGGAACCGAAAACGAGTTGTAGAAATATTTTAATATTTGTAAATGTATTTATTTTGATATTTTTATATTTGAAATAAAAAAAAATTTGTTTATTTTTTATCTGAATCTAATTCGTCTAAAAATGATTTACATTTTCTTTTTAGTATGCCAATTGCTTCGCCAAATAATATATCGGGAGACAAAGCGCCTGTAGATTCAATGACAACTATAGTGTATCAAATAAAAATTAGTTTTATGGGTTATCGTATTAGGTTTTAGACAACTTACAAATAAAGTAATCTCGGACTCGCTGCATTTTAACGAATGGTTTTAAATCTTCGTGTCTCAGTACGTTACGGCTGCACGTATCCATTCGCGGATTAACAACTTTGGCGACTTTTCCACCTTTCGTTTCTTCAATTTCAATTACGCCTTGTGAAAAGCAATCTTGTAATCGAATTGCATCTTCATTCATTATCGGTTTCGTTAATATAATTTCAGGAAGCAATCGGTATGAAACAGGTGCTGAAATTTACACATACGAAATGTCAAAACTCACTACAAAAATTATTCAACACTTACAAACTGGTGAAAATTTAGCATGATCTCTTCCAATTCCCTTTACGCACTGCATTCTTATATCAACTTCATGGCCAGGTTGCAATTTGGCGATTAAAATGTCTTTATCAACTGGACCGACATCTTCCTCTTTGAACTATCAAATGAAAAATTTAAATTTAAAAATTACAAACTCTATAAAAAAAATGAAAAATTCAATTTTACCATTGTTTCCTGAGATCCTATAGGAATCCATTTAATATCTCCGGAATAAACTGAATGATGAACAAGTAAATCATCACGGGATGTCGCATCTTTGGGTGCGTGTGGTCGTTTACTGCAACGAACTTTTAAGTGAAATTCTAACGTGTTTTCTGGCGATCCATTTTCATCACCTAAAAATGATTCTTTTAGACAGATTTTCTTCGGGATTAAAATTACATTTAAATATATACCCGGTTCTCTGAACTCGAATAATTTCGGATCAGCTTTAATCGGTATTAAACCGAGTCGCGAAGCCAAAATTTCATCCGGAATAACCGACGTGTTGTTATGAAAGATGACCTTTTCCACAGCCATCGTGGGAACCTGAAACAAATCACATTTAACTTGCTTAAAAAATGATGTCGTCATTTTAACTATACGGTACCTCTGCTATTAAAATCCTTCTAAATGCATTTGCAATAGCTGCGTCGATTCCCACCATGTCAAATTCCAGAACATTTTCTTCTTTACGAATAAGCTTAACAGTAAAATTCTAAAAAAAAATTTAATTTTAATATTTTAATTAAATAACTACCAATTATTTTTTAACCTTTTTAAACTTATCGAAATCCCAAGCGTCATTATATCCGACATAATTTCCAGGGAAATCAGTTGTTCGAGTCTAAAATAAAATGTATTTAAATTTGTAATTTATTATTATTTCCTTTAACTATAAATTCTTACATGTAGTACAGCATGGTCCTGTAGACTTAAACGTGTTCGCATTTCCTCCATTTCAATTACTCGTGGTTGCCTGAAAAATCAAAAATATAGCGCCACCAATGAACAACACTTGGAATAAAATTTATTTCATTTTGTTACCGCTAGACGCGCTCATCTCGTTGGGATTTGATTCACTGAAGTGTCTCGTATTAATAGCATCAGATTTCGCATATATTTCTCGATGGTAAGTATTTAATTCTCTAATTAATGTTTCCCACACACCTTCTAAACAATTGAATTAATTTTAGATTCGGTTTATATTAATCCAAAATCGAGCTGGAAAGACTCGCCTCGCGAAATGGTACATGAATTTTGATGATGACGAGAAACAGAAGTTGATTGAAGAAGTTCACGCGGTTGTCACTGTGAGAGATGCCAAACACACGAATTTTGTCGAGGTTAGATACGATAAGATTATTTTTAATGCAAAGAACAACTATTGAGCAGTTAAATTTTGCAGTTTCGTAATTTCAAAATCGTTTACCGAAGATATGCCGGATTGTACTTTTGTATCTGCGTCGATATAAATGACAATAATTTGGCATATTTGGAAGCAATTCATAATTTTGTCGAAGTATTAAATGAATATTTCCACAATGTGTGCGAGTTGGATTTAGTTTTCAATTTTTACAAGGTATAGAAAAGTGTTTGAATATCATTTACTTGATACTAATGACCTTTTATCAGGTTTACAGTGTTGTTGACGAAATGTTTTTGGCCGGTGAAATCCGCGAAACTAGTCAAACCAAAGTACTGAAGCAATTACTTATGTTAAATTCATTAGAATAAGTTTACTGGTTCGTAAATGGCCAGAGAAATGTCATTCCAAGTATCGATATTATAAATTTTGTTTATTAATGACACGTTATTTAAAAAAAAGCCATTTTTAACTGTGGGTAAAATGATAAAATTGCTTTGTTCGAGTAACATTTATTGTTATATTTATATATATATTTTTGTTTTGTTCGTGTAAAAATATAAAAAACAATAATAATTGCGGACATAAATTGTATGAGTTTAATTATCATTTAATGGTTGAATTTGCTTATTTTTTTAAATTTAAATTTCTCCGTCATCCGGTCCTTCTGGTATTGAAGAACCTCGGTTTTCGTACGACCAAAATCCATTCAAATCGATCAAAATACTCACAACGGTATCACCATGCCCACTATAATAAATAAGAGATCAAAAATTTATAAAATTGTACATTTTATTTAAAGTCAATTTAATTTAACCATTCAATTAGATCCTGAAGTGTAATTTTTAAAGGGTCTTTGGGTTTCACCATGTCAAAAATCTCGTCTTTAACGTCGGCAAAGAACACTGGATCTTGTCCTTGTACTTGCATTTGTTCTTGTATTGCCTAATACGAAATATAAATTTTTGAATATTTTTTTTTTGTGTAAAATATTAAATATTAACTTACCCTAAAAAAGAAATTAAGCGCAAACACGTTAAGGTAACCCTTTCCTTCAATATCCAAAATTCGGAATAAATATTGCAATGCTTGTGGATCTCTTCTGTTTTCTAATGCCAAAACAAAATCGAGGTACGTTTTGTAGTCCTTGAAATTTTTAAAAAAAAGTCATTTTATATTTTTGTTTCGTAACGGTTTTTTAAAAAATGGATTTTTACCATTTCACCGTCAAATGTGAGACATTCTTGGAAAACTCGATCTATAAATACGGGTGTCAATAAACCCGTTCCAAATCTAAAAAAAATAAAAAAATAAGTGAAATGAATGGTTATTTATATAATTTATACTTAATTTCAATTAATACCTGGCCAATTCTTCTTTGCTCAACATTCCGTTATGATCTTTATCCAAATTCAAATATTGTCCGTAAACCCTTAATGCTGAAGGGGCTGAAAACCAATTTGATTCCTGAATGTTTTTCGGTAAATCTTCGTCCCTTAATTCAAGCAAATCGTCTAAAAAACTGCATGCCAATATGTCGCGTATTTTCACTTTTCCAGTCCTTAAAGGATCGAGGAAGAAAAAAAATTTTCGCACGGCCGTACACACGTAGAACGAATGGAATGATTTCTCTAATCCGCCCAGTTGGGGCAGAGTTGGAATTAATTCCGTGATGTAATTTTCCAAATCCTTAAAAAAAAAAAATTTAAGTATAATAAATAATTTCTTATTTTAAATTATAATTCATTTACCGTTTCTCTAAGATGACCTTGTCCCGCAGCGTCAAATAACGACAACCCGATTCTAGTTTGATTTAACCAAACTTTTCTCATGACGTAGTTGAAAAATTGCATAATAGAGATTCGTCCGTATGCATCATTTTGGAAAATTTTCCCAAAGACTTTAGCCTTGAAATATTGCCTGTTTGCCATAAAAAAAAATTTTAAACAATTAAACTGCATTGTGATTGCACACTTACTTGCACTTAGGTCCCGCTTCTTCCGAAACTTTCAAAAAATCGTTGTAATCAATCATTTGTTCGTCTCCAACTTGGGGTGGTGTGTGATAGTTATCCAATAGAATCCATAAATTCTTGACACGAATCTTCTTACAGTTTAATATCTAATTCTCATTTTTTAATTTTTATCTACCTTTAATTCTTCATTTTCTAAAAGTTCTTTACTTCTCCGTTGTAAAAATGCAGCGCTATTAAGCATGTTTATTATTTAATGTCATCTTTAAATGAATATCTTTTTTAGTTTATATACCGCGTTTCTTCCCGTAGTTTTTGTGACATGACGTCGTCTTCTCCAGGCAACTGTTGAAAACAGAATTATATTTATAATTGGGAGTTAAAATTAGTTTTTGCCTCATTACATTACCGATACCTTGAAGTAAAATCTCGGAATCACATTGTAGGATTGGTCGTCTTTTGCTGTTTCTGGTTTCCACTCGGTGTAATATTTTGTAAGCAACTTTTGGTCTTCTTCTTTCTTTTCATCTTCGCTAGGCTCCGATTCTTTAGCTTTAGCTGCAACACAAAACAATCTAAGATTATTTTAATCATTTTGAACAATTTACATTACCTTTACGTAAATTAAATTCTCGCAAGACCTCTATCAGATCCATATTCCATGTTGTTGTTATTTTGTTTGTTCGGTTGTTGCCAACATGGTTGTCATCATAAAAAATTCAAAACACACTGACGTTGAGGTTTATGTCTGTGCGTAGCTATTTGCTAGTTGTTTTAAATGACACAAGGTAGCGGGCTATACTTAGTTGTGGTTACCATGACGACGAACGATGCCAAAATGTTATGATTGAATTCAATGGTTTTGTAAGTTAATAAGAGACACATTTAAATTGATATAGGGTGAAAAAGAAAAAAAGAAGAAAAAGCAAAAAAAAAATGGACAGGTTTGATGTGTTAAATCTTAAAATTCTTGATTATTTAACTAAAAACAAAATTTTTCTCTTGCAGTGAAATGGTTTCAAATGGAAATCAAGAATTAGTCAGTTCCGACTGTAAAATTAAATGGATCCAAGTTTTGCAAGTGTCGTTTGCAATGCATAATTTCTCACCGGCTTGTGATGGTAAATACCTAGTAATTCCATGTCAACATCGAGGAGCCTTGGGACTATGGAATTTGGATAATTTATCACAAGATGTATAGGAAAATATATATATACGGTATATATACGGTAATATAATAAAAATTTATGTTGTTTTGTTTTAGCCATTAATACTTTATGGTCATGCATGGTCCATCACAGCATTAAGTCTAAGTATTGGAACAATTCCAAAATTGTTGTGTTCGTGTGCCGAAGATTGGGTGATTTTATGGAATTTTGGCAGTTCGTCTGAAGAACCAGAGTGTGGTCTTACTAGTACATAAATTTACGGCTATATTTCTATTTTTTTTATTAATTTTATTTATTTTTTTTATTTTTTAGAGTTATTACCTAAAAGTCAAGCGCAAATTCGAAGTCCGGGCCAAGTTCATTTTGCTTGTTTTGTATTCAATGATAGGATATTAGTTCTTTTAGTGGATCGAGAAATTTATTTATATAGAGTAAATTATATAAAAAAATTTAAAAGGATGTGTTTTAATGTTTTTATTTAGAATATAGCTCATATAGCAACATTTGAAGGACATTTAGCCAAAGTAACTGCGGTTTCTGGATGCTATCACCAACCTGAACTTTTAATAAGTGTTTCTGAAGATCGAACATTTATGGCAAGTTCGTATAAATTTTATTAGAAACTTGTTATATTGTTATGTTATTATTTTTTAAAATTTTATAGATCTGGGATACATACAAGCTATCTCTCCTACACAAATCCAACATTCTAACAGGCTCGCCAATTGTAAATTTAGCATGCGACATTTTATCACCGCAGTTTGTAATGGGAAGTATGGACGGCCATATTTGGATTCACGATTTGTCACCGGGCAGTCAATATCGAGAATTGGCGTCTTTGGATGTTGCTAAATCTACGGGAGCATGTTGTAATAATACCTCGAATCACGCAGAAAGCAATGGATACCATGCTTATGGTTGCTGAGATTTTTTTTATTATTAATTATGAGTAATATTGTTTCTAAATCATTATAGAGTCGACAAATTTTGTATTTGGAAAATCGCGAATTCCGCACGACAAACTGCTGCCGCCTGATGCAACGTTTAGACAAGAAAATGATAGTCAAGTTGAACCGGGTTGGGCCATCTTAGGGTTCCACTTTCAGAAACCTTTGAACGGTCACCTGAACATCAGTGACACCTCAATCCATCCTTGGCACGAGGGCAATTTTAGTGCCATAATGTCTCCTGCGCCGACACTTCTAATAGGCATGACTACTGCAATTGTGAGCTTGAATTTGCGCACGTTGGAAATTGATTTGATTGCCAATTTACAAAATGAAAAGGATACATTTATACAAGGTAAGTAAATAATAATAATATTTTTTCAAATTAAAAAAATATATGCCATTTATTAGATAATTTTTTTTTAACAGGGTCGTCAGAAATTGTTGGTTTGGCTGGCACCGTTTCATTCTGTCCTTGCGTTTCCGCAGAAAACAAGGTAAATTTTTACCTACAATTGATTTATATAAATAGAAATTTTTGTTTTTAAACTTTTCATTTTTTGGTAGGTGTGGTGCGTCATCAAGAGTTTGTTTACTAGTGCCGTTTATATTGGTGTGATTGACATACCTTCGGAGCCCACGCAAGACAACATTCCCGCATTTTCTCCATTAGAAATGAAAATGGCGAGAATGACCCTCGAGGAAAACAAGAGCAGTATCGCGTCTTCGAGAGACGGGGAGCCGGTCAAGTTGTCTCTTATAGCTTGGTATATTTTATTATACATTATTTTATATGGTAAATAAATAATTATTTTTATACGGTGTAGCGAACCGCTTCATCAAGCATCGCCTCTTCGATCGACATTTACGAGACTAGATAAAAGGGTTATAGTAAAAAAATCGTCCAAAGGTATTGAAATTATGTTGTATTTTTTTAAATTCTTAGAATGATGATTCCGATTGTTTTTAGAATTGATTTCCAAATTATCTCGGACGAAGAGTAAAGAATCAAAAGTGAATCTACTTCATAGTTGTCACACCCATTCACGAATCAAGTCACCCGGGCACTCGGGATGGTACATCAATTTAGAATTACCGTAAGTAAATAAAAATTAAAAAATATTTTTTAAGGTCGACTGCACGATGTCCCAAGTCAACACCACCTAGCAGCACATCTATAAAGCCTAAATCAACGACTAAATTAATAACAAAGTAAAAAAAAAATTTTGTAAATGTGTTTTGGGGATAAAAAGTTTTTTTTAATAAACAAACAGACTGGCTGAAGGTTATGCCACATATAACGACCCTCCTTCGCATTTATCACAAACTATTCGAATTATGAATCAAACTGCTAGCATTACTTCCATTGACTATTCAGGTAATTTTTTTTAAAAAAATATCGGAAATGTCTTAATTTTTTTTTCTTCAATTTTATAATAGGTAATGGCAAGACTTTGGCGTGTGCAACAAGTTTAAATTCCGCCCATATAATTAAAAGCAACGGAAAAATATTGAATCTGGCAGGACACAATGCGACCGTCAATTGTATCAGCTACAATTTAGATGGGTCCTGTATTCTGACTGCTTCCGACGATAAAACGGCAAAATTGTGGTCATGGAAAAATCACTCGATGGTTATGGATATTCAAGCAATATTGAAAAGTCAGCCTGTACTAAAGAATATATCTGAAGTCCACAGTGTGGTAAGAAATTAATTTTTTTTTTTGTTGTAAATTTACTGTAAGTATGTTTATAGAAAGAACCACTCTTTACCAAGGAAATCAAACATGCACAATTTTTTTATATGGACAAATTCATCTTGTTGACATCCGGCAACAGTCTCTACCTCTACAAATACAACTTGGAGCCCTCGAAAAGCAATCTAACCAAGTATAAAAAAAATTGTGTAAATTGAAAATTTAATCAAATTTCTTTTATTTTAGGTTTCGATTTCGTGGGCGGTATAAATTAGTCAAAGAATTTCCAGTGTCGGCCCAACAAATTCTCCACACAGCTGCCATAAATCAATTTTATTCCTGTATCCTTGTTGGTTTTGGTATTTTTTTTTAAAAAAAGGGATGTGTTTTATTACTTAATTTTAATATAAAGATTTGGTACTTTGTGCGTGTTCGGATCGATCTGTGCGCATTTTTGATATGAATGTTGGCAGTGTGGTTCAGCAAGTGTTTGATGTACATACGAAACCACCGTACAAGATCTGCTTAAATTCGGGGTCCGCGTTTGCTGCCCAACATCCTTCTGCGTACAACATGTTTCTTACGACGGCCGTTGGTGACAATATAAAATTGTGGGATTTACGTAGTAATAGGTGAGTAGTTAGTCGTGCAACTACACGATCAAAGGGCCTTTTGAAAAAAAGTTATAGATTTAAACTACTGATGTAATACATTTTTTTTAGGTGTGTTCAAAGGTTCATTGGGAATATGAATAGAGCTTTTCATTGTGGATTGCGTTTTAGTCCTTGTGCTCGTTATTTTGCTTGTGGATCCGAAGACAAATCCGTAGGGCTCAGCTAAAACACTCTTTAACACAAGAAAATAGTTTTTTTTCTTCTTTTTATCAACAGGCATATATATTTGACCTACGTGGTGGTGCCTACGTAAATAAATTAACCGGTCATTCGGACGTAGTTACTGATGTCGTTTACAAACCTGACGAACCAACTGTATGTAAAAATAGTTTGTTTTCAAGTAAAAAAAAAAATTTTGTTTATTTCACAGCTCGTTACTGCTACAAACGACGGTGTTGTATCGTATTTTGCATCGTAATTTCTATTCAACTGAGAGAGTATTATCCAAATTTGATTTTAGTGACGATTGTATTTCGTCATTATCAATTTCACTGGAATTGTCCCAACTCCTGAATTTTTTAAAAAATAAAAATTTATATGCATGATTAGCCTGGAAATGTACATTTATACACACTTGGGCTCCTGGTATCGTACAGATTGAAATAATCGATTCAGTTCATCGTCAGTAACCACTTCACACTATAGAATCATGAAATCAAGCAAAGTTAATACACACTCGAATTACTACTTACATTATTATCTTTATTTCGTTGCAATACTTCTAATTTTGAATCAATTTTCTCAAGCAATTCGTTTTCTTCGGAATTTTTCAACTCGCCGTGCAACGACTGCCCATCACTTCTCTTAAAATAGAAAATTAGAATTATTTTTATTTTACATTAGGAAATTAAATAGGGTACGTAACCGTACTTGCGATGCAGGTTGTGCAGCATAAATTGACTTTAATTTTGAATCAATTGATTCGATGGTCGAGGAATCGTCGGTACTCAAACTAAAACCCTCTCCAGGAATTAATTTAATATCTTCGTTATCGTACATTTTGTTTGCAAGAATCTCTTCCACACGTCGCGCTTGATCATCAGTCAGTTTAATATGATTTGAAACATCTTCCTAAATTTCACAATATATATTTTTTATTCTCATAAAATTTGTATCTCGAAAATAAAATCATACATTTACCATATTAATTTGTTGTAAGTTTGCACTCTTAATCATTCTTAAAGACGATTTTGGTCTATTTTTAATTGCCACACTAGTTATAGGGCGACTCAATTTTCTCGGATTACTTAAGTGGACTGCAATCAATTGTTGTTTTTTTTTAAACATATACAAATATATATATATATATTTCTTGTACACATAAATACTTACTATTTTTACAACATTTAGTTACTTTCACATGTTTGCTGCCTAATTTTGATTTTCCATCATTTAAAAATTTATCGGCACTTTCAGTTTTTTCGTTCAAAAGTTTATCCAAACTGTTCATCTGCACCAATAATTCATTCAACGACGGATCTCGGTTCACGAGATCTAAATAAATGCCACCAAACTCACGAGCATCTACGGAGCAACACTGAACATCGTCCGACAAATAATCACAGATACTAATTTCATCCTCATTTATATATTTTTTCAAAATATCTTGTAAATCATTCAACTCAATATCTTTCAAAAACTCCAAATTAAGATCGGAAACATTATTGGAATACAATTCTTCCTCTTGACAACAATCTCCTACAAATAAAATTAAAAAAAAAAAAAAAATAATTCTTTCTTTCAAATGCTACAATGCATCACAAAACAACTAAAAATTCAGTGCGAGTATATAAACATCAGTTTTGTGCCAGATTTTTACCACTGGAATTCAAATCGTCCTCGAGTTGATTTTCGCGCATTTGTACCAGTTGGTAGCCCTCGAGATCCGACAATTTAATGCTCCCTCGTTTTGGTCTCCAAGATGCTTGGTCGTCATCGTTGAAATTCACATCGGCAGATGCCGTTGATGATGCAGTTGAAACGTTTTCTCGTGCGATGGGTGGAAGTACTGGAGTTTTGGACCCAAATTTGTATTCCTTATTTTTCGCTTTTTGTTTACTTTTCGTTTTACATTTCTCAACTTCTTCATCCGTGCTATCTTCCGTTATCAACTCTTCCCCGGAAATCCACGACTCTTCTTCATCCTAAATAATAATAATTGTAATATCAATAATTAATTAAAAATCCATCCAAATTTCATCTTATACTCACAGCATCACACTTCTGATTCAACTTTAGCTGTTCCATTTCCCTGTAATAATCTCTATCGGTTTTCGAGCCTGACATTTGTACGAAAAAACTTGAATCTGCGGCAATTTCTCAATCTTTCCGAATTGAAACTTGAAATATCTCAAGGAACTTTAGTAAACTCCATGTTAAGAAACAAAACTGCGCTTGTCTGCCCCGCCCTCGTGTGTCGAAATCTGACCTATGACTAATAACGGGTTTGTTGTTCTTATTGATTACATCACGTGTGATGGGACCCCGTTTATACTATGAAGGAAACTGATCCTGTTAATGTAATATTAGTTAAACATGGAAGTAAAGGAGATCGACTTCTTTTTCGATATCCATTTTCTGAAATTACTCGGGAGAGTAAAAAGCAAACGACATCAGGTATTTCCGTATTTGACGACATTTTGGGGAATAAAAACCTGGAATTCATTTGCATTTTTCTCTGTTATCAGTTGCGCGGATTAAGCCGTATGCTTTAGTCAGTTCATTTGCTGAAGACAACGCGCGGCAGCCGCCACTTTCCAACATTAGCAATGGACAATTAGTTGGGTTTGTTATTTCAATGTTGATTTGAATATACATATTGGATATTTATATTTATATTGGTTTTTATTGTTTTGTAGATTTTCCGACAAAGTTCTGTCGAATTTGTTTGCTGTTACGACACAACTTAGCCGTCAAAAGTTTGAATTAAAAGTGAACGATGTTCGGTTTGTCGGGCATCCGACTTTGCTCCAATCTGCTCAAGTTTCACCCAAACGACTTACATCTACGTTGATTCTGTTTCATATTGTGTTTGCACTTCCCGTCAGTGCATTGTAGTTCTAATTAAAATTGCTCGATGACGTAAAAAATGGATTTTTAATATTTTAGGCAAATGCGAGTTATTCGGTCGTACGTTGTTATCATGATCTCAGTTATCGTCTTGGCGTGTGTTTGCGTCACGAGGAAAGACGATGTGGGCATTTGAGCAAAGAAACTAAAATTATGCTAGCAGCTCACGATGAAGTTTCGGGGCAAACTGATGGTAATTTACAAAATTTAAATCAATATTTCCAATACATGTATATAATTTTTTCTCATTTTGTAGTTAAAGAATCTGTTTTTGACATGATCTTGAACCGTAGTCAACTAGCCAAAGATTTAAAATATATTTACGACGAGTAAGAATTCGATAAACCAAAAAAAAAATATAAAATAATAATAATTATTTGTTTTAAATTTAGACTATGTTCATCTGGAGTAATTCAAATGCGCATCAACCGCTGGCTACAAATTAGTTTTTGCTTGCCGCAACGTATTCACAGTTTCAGCAGTCCGGACTTCGTTTTAGATGTAACATTTATAACCAAACATTATCAAATTTCAATAATTTTTCTCATTTTTTTTTGCAGCCAGAATCGCTGGACAGATGTATAAACTCGTTAAAGTAATTTCTGAATTTGAAATTCGGACGTATAATAATATTTATTTTCTTAACAGACCTTATCACGCACTCCTCCTCTTGGTTAGTGAATGCGATTTTGTATCTAGTCTGCCTTTGGGTGCTTCTCCAGCTCTAATACGAATTATCCAAGCGTCCAGTCCACTTAAAAGCTTACAAGAACTAGCTATTGATGCCGATTTATCCATTACACAAGTATAAATCCATCGAGACTTTTATCCAGTAATTAATTGTATTTATTACAAGGTTTTTCGCGTTGTTGGCCATTTAATTTATTGGGCAAAAGCGACCATCATTTATCCATTATGCGAAACAAATGTGTACATACTTTCACCCAACGCTCCAACTCACATGTCAGTTTTACATGTTATTTAAATCTTAATTGTAAATTTTATTTTTTTAAATTTATTTTTAGTGATTCGCCTTTAGTTGAAAAATTCAACGAAATATTTCCCGGAATAAATTTATTAGTCATTATGGCTGAATTTTCGTTACCTGTGTCCCTTAGTCAACGCGGCAATCCAACTCACATAGCGTATCAGCAAGTAGGTTTCAAATGTAATTAGTTCAGCGAAATTGTTTGAAATTAAAGCTTTAGACTCAGCTTCTTCAAATAATCATCTGGATGCTGCAACACAATTTATTAATGCAACTGCACACGTATGTCTACCTCATCCCGACGGAGGAATGCGTACTTTCTCGGCCGCCATCGCGAGGATCAAGTAAAATTTAAAATTAAAAAAAAAAATTAAATACTTTCTTGAAATTAATTTTAAAAAAAAATAATAATAATAAAAAAAAATAGGCAGTTCCGAATGGAGCCGTAATCGACTCGATTTAACTATCGACATTGACGACACGAGTTGGAGCAATTTTCCCGCCTGCGTTTCATCGTTATCTAGTCCGGTTGCGAATAATTCCCAGTCTAATTTACGTCTACACAATGAAAACTCTGACGATATTCGGCTCTTTGATCGGTAAAAACAAAAAATTCATAAATTATAAAATTTAAATTTAATCGCATAATACATCTTTATTTCAGTCTAAGACGTTATTTTTGTGGAAAATATCACCTGGAGGAAATTATGTACTACGAAAACATACGTCGTACGCCATTATTATTCCTTTTAGATAAATTTCGAGACATCCTGATCACGTGCGAGCATGAAGATGACGCAGTTTCAATGTTTTACAAGCAATCAAAGACCTGGTCCTAGTGTATAACTTGTAAGAAATAAATTAGCAATATATTGAAACTGGTTCAACAGTTTCACCTTTTAACCTCCGGCTGACATATTTACATCCCTTCACATAAAATCTGAGTGGTTTTTCCGCCCATTCTGCACCCGCGGAATTTATTCCGATTCTCGACGCAACGGCAATACACGAATCGGGTGTCTCCCAACCTTTTTCCACCCACAAAAATTCGCACACAGTCAAATCTCGCTGGTCTATTACATCTTTGGTAATCGCCATAGACATACACAGTTTAGATGGTCCATTGCATAATTTATCGCATTTCAACGCTCGCTGGTTTTTGAGTCGTTCATTTCGAAATTGTTGCATTTGGTCCAATCCTTCGAGTGGTTGTAGGGAACGAATGAGTACCGCTGATCCGTCACCTGCAGAATGCGAAATTTTGATATTATTATTATTACGTATGTAAATTCAATTTATTATCGTCACCTTCGCTGGAAATGTTAAAGCAGTGATACATGCCGTACACAAAATAAACGTACGCTGTTCCTGGGTCCATGAACATGGCAGTGTTGCGTTCTGTTCGTTTACCATTGTAGGAATGTGATGCTTTATCTTCTCCACCCAAGTAACATTCTGTCTCGACGATGACGCCGCTTAAACGAGTACCGTCATCTAGAATTCGCACTAGAACTTGGCCCAACAGTTTCCGAGCCAAGGTTTGGCAAGTGACAGTGAAGAAATCTTTTCCCAATCTACATTCCATATTTCAGCAAAATTCAAAAATGTTCAGCTGAAAAATATCCGAATCTTGGACGAATACTACAATAGTAGTATGGAAGTTTTATTTTGTACGTAGTGCCATCTGATGGTGAAAATGTTTCGACCAATCACAGTTTAGTAAATCGTGAACGAGAAAGGTGGGAAGCACGAATTAAGCCTACCAACATGATGAATACCGACTGGAAGACTGGAGTTAACGAGGACTTCTGACGAGCTCAAACGATTTTTACCGCCTCTGAAAAGCCGACAAGGTACCGTACTTTAAGTATTTTATATTTATTTGATTCTACGTTTTAAAAAAAAAAATTGGATTCGTGCTTTTGGTGGCTACTTACTATGATAGTTTTATTCATGGTTTTGCTTTGCGCTCATTATTTGTGTTGTGAATTTTATGCAGTAATGTATGAGTACATACAGAGGTAAAAAGCAATAATTTTTTAATGGCACGATAAACATGGTTGGCAGTTATTCCAGTAGTGATTAAGTAACGATTAAGGTAACAGCATTTATGAAATTAGTAAAACCAGTGATGTAATTAGTTCAGAATTATTAAATATATTGAAATTATCTGATTTTAAGTTTAATAATGCAAGTAATATAAGTTCTAAAATGACGGGTTATTTAGTTTGGTCTAATTTTCAACGGCACTCTCCGCCATTTTGACCAACTCCTTCGCCCGAACTCCTACTTGCTGAACACAATCATGGGACTGTTGATAGTTGTCATGGGGGGTTTTGCCGAACCGAGGGTTAATGGTTCGCACTTCGTCTACTCCATTTCGTATCATAAACTAAAATTTAAAAATAAATTATATAATAATTATGCTCCGAGAAAAAAAACAGTTTCTGTTCCAAACCCTTATAACGTTGCAAATGTCTCCGCGTTCGGCTCCAAAAGCTGCCGATACATCCAAAGCCAACTCCATCAAATTTGCATTTTGATTTTCACACGTAGATCTTGTTAACAGCATGGCAATCATACATTTCCTCGCAACCTAACAAATTAGACATTTGGAATTATTATTTCACTTTCAGAGTTCTCCTGCCTGTTGTCGATGAGTTTACTCCATTTGATCAACTAACAAAACTCGGGTCTTTGTAATGCTGGATTCTCAATTGCGGTAAAATTGCACAATTTTAATCCGTTTTTGCGGTGATTTTGCCTCAAAATTGCACTATTTTTAAAATTGAAATTTTTTCTAGGTTCCCACATGCAACAAAAACACAGAAAAACCTAGAAAAGTTTTTAATTTTAAAAATAGCGTAATTTTGACGTCAGTTTTCCGCGCGGAATTCGCTCGATAAAGCGGAAAAATCGCAAGTGAGAACTCAGCTTTAGGGATTTGCTGCGGAACCCTGGACAAAGGGAAAGAATATTAAAATGGTGAAGAAAAGGGGTTCCCAGGGGCAAAATTCCTAGTGCGGTAGTCCCGTATAGCAAATAAAGTTTTTTTTTAAAAATTATTTCGCTTCATACTACAATACCATACTATTACAAAATGAAATTATACCTGATAATGCTTGTAAAACACCCATTCGTAACATGGATTTTCAGATTCTGCTTCACGCAATGCCAAATCCAAATCACATTTTGCTTGTTTATACCACAATTTAGCAATTAGGTTGCAGCTTTTTGCAAAAGCCGGTGGAACACCCGATTCGCGAGTCGATGAGGAAAACTGGTCCCAGCTATTCGATCCAGCAGCTCTTTCATAATAATCTTGCCTTCTAGTTTTTTCTCTTTGTGCTTGATTATCCCATTGAGTGAAATATTCATTACCGAAGAATTCACCTTTATGTCTGAAATTATTAAAATTAAAATTCATTTAAACACGAAAAAATTAAAATTAAAATTAAAATTTTTTACTATTTACTTCTTTTTTCCTTTGCTTTTCCTTTGAATTCCTTTCTCCATTCGCTCAATCTCATTCAACAGATGCTTAAAAACCTCCGTGCAATAGTCAGTCTGCACTCGTGGATTTTTATCGGGATGCCAATACAAATACATTCGTTTTATAGCCGTCTTTTTATCAGCTCCCGTCAATTTCCAATAAGTCTCTAACTGCTCTGAAACTTCTTCAAACATTTCTTCGACATTTTGTGAAAATTTCATACTAGATTGGTTTTCATCTTGGAATTGAAACGGTTGCATTGGCATGGCATTCTTCATATCAACTTCCATTTCATCGACACTGATAAATTTGTATATATACAAAGTCGATCTCTCTTCCGGTTCTGCTTCTCCAATATCGACGAGAAACCATCTTAAAAATCGACTACTTTGGCTTTTTTCTACTTCCTTTACAATCCGACCAAAGATGTAAACCATATTCTCTTCATCATTTACATTTACTGGACACACAACGTAATCAAAAGGTTCGTAATGATAACAAGAATCCCGATTGAATAATGCAATCAAATCCTCATTCACAAGAGAACCTAATTGCGGGAGATAATTCTCCTTGACGTCATATTCCTCGAGATGTCTCCGTGAAATGTTTTTCAAAGACTCGGTCTGCGTTATCAAATTCAACTTTTCGAGAATTGCGCAACAAAAAGACTCGTGCAATCCAGCTCGCATTGGACACAACAATTTCAACATGGAAAGCAAATTGTCCGCAAAACTCTCCTTAATTTCCGACGCGTCGTGCATCACTAGAAATTCACTTTCGTTGTCCTCGGTTTTCCTCCAAAACGTCGGTATGATTGCTTCGCCTAAACTCTCATTAGTTTCTCTCATGTATCGAGTCATTTTCAATTCCTTGTAGCATTGTACTCGCACTTGTTTAAACGATGCGGCAAATTCGTCCGGTTTAGGCGGGGAGCCTTCCAAATGCATTCCGAATGCTTTGATCAATTTAATCATGACGTTGACGAAAAGAGGATTCTGGAACATTCTTTTGATGTTGTAAGAGTGTTCGCAAAATTCTTCAGTGCAAATTTCGCAATCTTCGTTCAATATTTCGTTTACGAATTGTTTGAATGATGTTGGGCGAATTATCAACGGTAATCGCATCAATGCATCGGCACATTTGATTAGTGGAATGTCAATGTTTTGAATCATTAGTGTGTTCCACTTTTTCCCAGGGATTGCCATGGTGACCAAATCTCTTGGGTTTTCGGTAAATACCAATATTTCGGTGCTTTTCTGCAGGCAGGAATTTTCGTCCGGTAAATAGAGAATTTCTTCATTCACTTTTTCTGGTCCCATTTGAATGAGCTGATTCAAAAATCCAACGTAGACATTCTTCAAGCTGTTTTTCATGTTTGGATTTTGAATTGGTGCGTCGCTGAACATGGAATGGAGCATTTTCAATGCTGAAATATAGTGCTGGCAAACGACTTTACGCTCTGTTCCAAACTTTTGCAGCACTTTAATGAACCTGGAAATTACAGAAAATTAATAAATATAATTTGTATAAAAATTATAACAAGTACTCACGGAAACATTTCTTCTGGTAGAATGTAAAGAAATGGTGGGCATTCGTCAAAACTGTCCGTTGCGACTTGATTGGGACAAACTAATTTTCTTCCTCCTTCCACTAAAACGCATGGAACGTTCTTCATCTTTGCCAATAAATTTTCATCAAATTCGTCAATATTTTGATCGAAAAAATTAAAAAGTGCTTTAGTGACTTCTCGCAATGACCCAATAGCTTCATCACTGTTGATGTTTTCCCGTTTCATTTCAACGTACTTTTGTGGTTGTAATTTTTGATAAATGTTTTCCACGTGGGTTACAACATGATGGATTTTTGGTGATTTGCAATATCCTAAATGTTTTGCAGCTTTTCCAATAAATTTAGTACTCCAACTGGGCAATAATTTGCAAACGGACCAACAGACACGCTCCTGGTTTTCAACAATGCTGTTACGGAAACAAACTAATCCTGTAAGTTGAATATCCTGTTTGTATAACTGGTTCAATCCATCTCCCACATTGTGCGCAAAAACAAATTTTACTGTAGAAAGATTATTCAAAAGCTCGGCGTTCTTGTATAATTCTCTTTCCGTCATCAAATAATTGACCAATAATTTGCTGTCTTTCTCGAGAATTGTCTCGTCCATTGATTTATTTTCTTCGAGTTGAATGGCTAGTTCGAGGAATCTCTCAGAACCGATTTTAGTTTTCAAACCCAATTTCTCAAAGAATGATTTCCATGAATTTAGATCTCTACTTCCACATTCTTCTTCTACAACTGTCCAGAAAGATTGCGGGATAAACTCTTCTTTGGACATCATACTTCCAAACGTTCTACGAATTTTTTCATCGTAAAATCCATTGACTGCTTTCAATCGTCCCAAAGTAGCTTCGATTAAGGGTTTCGATCCTAGTTGCTCGCACAACTTTTTATCGTAAATCCATTTGGTTTTAATCCATTTCATGTGTTTGATTACCGATTTCATGTTGAATTTCTCTAAGCAAGGAATGATGTAGTCCTTATAAACATCTGCTGGACGGAGCACTTTAATGCTCATAGATTTACAAAACTCTGCTTTGTTGCTTAGTTTAGATTTGAGAAATACAATTTTCTCAAGCGACATTAATTTGTCCAATTCAGCTCCTTCAATTTCGCCATCACATGAAATATAAGTTTGGAAGGGATCGTTGAGAGTTGTAGAATTTCCTTCCATCGTTTGAAACAATGGCAACGACTTGATTTTGTTAATATCACTCCACTTGGCATTCAAATTTTGCTCGCTAAGAGAGTATTTACTGATAATATACTCCAAAAGTATCAATTTTTCCACTTCATTTATGCGGTTGATAGCTGCGTCTTGGATTTCATTATTACACACGGCGTACAGAAGGTTGACGACTTTTGTCGAGTCGTCAGTTGTGACACACAAGTTGTTGAAAAAGGTAGAAACTGCGCCATAGGTTGAAACCGTGCCAAAGGTGGAAACCGTGCTTTGGATAATTTTATCCACATTGGTAAACATGCATCCTAATTTTCGCAGTACTCCAAGGACTTGTGAATTTGACCACGTTGTATGATATACAGCCAACGGTGCATTCTTCAGAGATACGAGATAGTTTTTCTCCTGATTTTGTGCGTTTGTGATGGATACTGGAAGCAAGGCCCAATTTTCCAGTGGTCTAATGTATTGAATTAGGTATAGTTGAAAACTAGCTTCATGGTCTAGCCTGGGGTAATCAAAGTTGCTTAGAAATGTGAGAATTTGCCAAATTAAATTTTCAATTTGATCAATTTCTAATTTTTCCACGTTTTCCAAATGCGGCAATTCTACATTAATGTGTTTTGCAATCGAGGATACCGTGAATTTCTGACAAAACGTTTCGGGCAACGTACTGTCGACCTTCAATTTGCTGCTGCAAAAGAATTGACCTTGACTGGGTAAAAGATGTGAAAATTGTGATTGGTAAAGTTCGTAATTCGATGACAATCGTCGAACAATATCATCCGCTGTCAGCAGCAATGGAATCTTGTTCAAATCGATCTTTTTGTCCGTCAAAATGTACGACAAACAATAACGCATTTCATCTTCGTATAAAACCGTATTTCTAAGTTCTGTTGGCAAATTTTGAGCATCTGTTCGGACAAGTGGCAACATGAATTTCTGAGCATTTTCAACATGTTTTTGTTTTTGAATGTTAGGGGGTAGAATTAATACATCATCGTCGACTTTTTTCATGTGTTCCGCTACTAAACCTGGTGTAATGCTTTTCGATGCGAATTTCAAGTCGACCGAAAGCTGCTTCATCACATTATGAAAACCCTGATGAAATTTTGGAAAATTGACTTTTTCCAAGATGCTCTCGATGCAATCGAGTTTCTTTACTGGCTTTAATATCGTTGCTCCAAATTCTTCATCCAGAAAATCCAAAATCCCTTCGCTAATAGACAACCACAACAGTTGACGCGTTGAATCCTTACTTAATATAACGCCAAACAACAATTTCAAATTGCCTGCATGGATTAACTGGTAAACTTGCTTCAAAAGTAGCAACTCTATTTGACCCACATTTGCAGCAACTGGAAAATAGATTTGATATTTCCTTGCCAATGCCTCCTGAAGTTCTTTATTCTTAGTGTTGTTCCAATTGGCCCCGAGATTTTCCTTTAAACTTTCGAGAGCCTGAACATACAAAGGAGCCAAAACATTGACAATCAAGTAGGTGTTCCATTCGGTTTTATAGTTGTCCGAGCCATCGTTGTGCAGATAAATGTGTTTTCTGCCAGAATCCAGAATGAATTTGGCATTAATGTGCACCGGAAGTGCGACATTTCCCGGTAGGGGCAAAGTGGTATACACTTTGGATATCTTGTTGTACGAACTTGAGCAAGTTGCTATTCCAACCATAGGTGATGCTATCAACGTTTTCTTAGTCATCATCTTTGTTAAGATGTCAGGAACAGCATTTTTCATGCAACTCATGCGTTGTAACACGAGCCATTCTTCACAATCTCTTTTAAACGGATCGTACAATCGCAGGTTATACTGAACCATTGCGTCGTCATTCAACTGCTCATTATTGTATATGCTTTGAAAAAAATCAATTTTCTTCTGTCGATCCTCGTCCGACATTTCGCAATAGTAGACAACGTCGTTTGCAACATTTTTTTTGGCGTCTATAAAAGTAATTTGAATTTTCTCAACGTTTCTTAAAAACATAAGGAAATCTTTAGCATTTTTCTTAAATTGATTCAACATATTTTTCGTTTCTTCGACACTTATTGGTTCACCAATTTTCGATTTTAATTTTCTCAGTGGCAAACGGAAAACAGTTGATTGAGCAAAATCCAAGTTCGCAACCGGCGGTTTAAATCCTAATAAAACATCAGACCAGATTGTTTTAAAGTGTTCAGTCATGGTATACAACTTTCCGGGTTTAGTCACCCTTGTATTTGGCAAGTAAGAACGATGTGGATCCAAGATGCACAATTTCTCTCCATTGCTTACAAACATGGGCACATCGGTCAAATTGTAGACGGTGTTGAAGCCAATGCCGTACTTTCCAGTGAGTTCAGGATCATCGCGTTTACTTCCTAATCCTAGTTTCTGTAGTCCGTCAAAATCTTTTTCCCTGAACGGTTTATTGTTGTAAACAATCAATGCCGGTCCTTGGAGATCTTGCCAATTGTCGCTCAATAGGGTTTTCGGATTGGTTGGCAATTGCCGTTCGTCCAGAATGAAATGAATCTCGGTCGCTTTAGCATCGTCCGCGTTTTGAATCATTTCACTGATGACGTCAGATTTGTTACTATATTCCGTCAATATGTTTTTTATTCTTGTAGTCAAATCCTCGTATTGTCCGTACGCTTCGCCATCTTCATCTTCGAAAAATGGATTTGAGAATTTTTCCAATACCATTGTGCGTTGAAGTTGTACTCCGAGTGAAAGAGCGGCATCTCGTGGAATATTTCTATTACAGAAGTTAGCGTCAGTCATTAGTTCATCTGGAATTTCGTCTACTCTCAATTCCCAAAATGTTAAATCCGAAGCTAGTGTTAGGACGCCGTTAATATCTGGTAGTAGCAACTCTTCACGATTATATTCTTCGTTGGGAGACGATTTTACTAAGTTGGATATTTTTGTACAAAAACTAAGTGCAATTTGCAAAGCGGGATTGGATAAACGGTCGGCGCCGTAATCCTTCTGAATTTTCTTTAAAGCGTCAATGTAGTCGTTGATTGTGAACGATTTTCGAACTTCACACGTGTGTAACAAGTCTAAACATTCTTCGTAAGCCGAATCTTTGATCGAAAACAAGTATGGCGCATAATTTGCTTCGAGTTGTTGAGAACAAACGACATTGTATGATACTGCTCCAACTGGTTTGATGAATATGGTCTTCATTGCCATTATGCGATCAAGCAAAACTGGTGAACTGCTTTTCCCCAATAATTTGAGACAATCAGTTGCCACACGTTGGGCCTAATAATAATAATAATAATAAAAATAATAATAATAATATAAAAAAAAATTAAAATAAATAAATTACAAAAAAAAGACTTACCAGGTCAAATTGGGGTTTTGAAAAGTTGGTTAGATTCACTTGTTCTAAAATCTCCAACTGCGTAGTGTCGGATTCTACACCAGGAGCAGAATTCAAATTTAAATGGTAATTCAAACGCAGTTTTTTATCTGGAGCTAATCCCTTATCATCCCAAATGCGAGAAACAAAACAAATCAAGTTTTGGTGACTTTTGTAGGTCAGTTCTTTAGGTGTACAGATGATATCTCCATCATCGTACCACGGTAATGGCCAATTTGCTGGACGTTGTAGAGAAACCATAAACGGAATATCGAGAAAACATTTGTACCACGAATCGTCGGCTTCTCCAATATCAGCCAGGTTCTTTAAAATGAGATTGCTTCGACATTTTGCTTCTTCATTGTCAACAAGTCCTTGAATGGTCTTTGCACGGTCTACCAACATTTCACCAGTTGGAGATGTTCGCATGCCGAGCGATATTAGTTTGTTTCGAATTTCCGGGTCTCGGAATAGATTGTAGGGAAACTTTTCGTCTTTTTCATCGTACAGCTGGTGAATTTCGCTCTGAGGATCAACCAAATCCCGCGGTGCAAGTCTTTTATCGCCATTTGGACTGGATGGAATACAACAATTCTCTTGTAATAATTTCTTCATAAACGATTTCTGACCATTATTTCCCTTTAGTATTTCCAAGAGGATGAAATTTGCGAGATCAGCTTCGTAATGATGTAAATTCGGGAAAAAAATTGTCTCAAAGAAAGTTTCGTCCGTGTAGGACCGACTTGACAACTGATCTCGGAAAAGCATTTCCACTGTCGACTGTACTTCCGGCGAAAGCAGAACCAAGCCATCGGTTGGTTTATGTATACCGAGTGAAATTTGTAGGACTTTCCGAGCTTTCTCCACAAAATCCTTTGACCAATGTGGCGACAACATCAAAAAATGAGCTTGCGAAAATCCAACCCAACGGCCATCTTGAGTTTTCCACAAGTTCTCGTTCGTTGTAAGCAATTTGTCGTACACGCCTGTTACGAATGCAGAAAAATCACTTTTGACTTGACAATGACGAGGCCATAAAGAATCAAACTGATAATCCAAAAGCTGATCAGCCTCATCGAAGCGTTTGATGGCTTGTAATAATTCGATGAAGCACTCAACAAGAGCATCTTTTTTCAACGCTTCGTTCCACAGAGTTTTGAGAGTGCTCTCGTCTTTATTGCTTTCGGTCCATAGATGACGTCTGTTTGAACTTAGAGCAAATGGAGCGTGGACGTGGAATGGCAAACCGCTTGCTATGGGCAACGGCAAGTAACAAAACAAATTTCCTGTGATTGTTTCAATCTGTAACAAAAAAACATTAGATTACAAAACTAAAAAAAAAATTACAAAAATTCTTACTTTGCGTTTGTTGTTGTCAACATCTTTTACACACACAGCCATTGCTACTGCTGGCATTAGTCCAGCATCTTCATTTTCACTCGTGGCTGCTAATTGGTACGCTTCTCCTGCAGTTGCACTCCATTGAACAATCCAAGATAATCCGAAATTTTCCATAATGGGCATAAAATTTTCTGAATTGTTGTTATTTGTAATATTCATTGTCACTAAACTGCAACGATGAAGCGACACAAATAGATTTTCGTTGATTGACCGTTTGACAGCGTTTGTAAATGTTTCTTGAGGCTCAACATTTGGGTGAATTAGTTGCATTACCTTCCGGATGGATAACACTGTCGGAGCATTTTGCGGGCTGCCGCCACCACTTGACAGGTATCGGACATTTAATGTCTCTACATGTTGTAAAAATAACATCACATAATTTCGGGTTTCAGCAAAATTTTGCAATAATCTTTTCATGTTGTAAGTACGATTGCATAGCTTTGATTTTTCAGCCATTTCATCATCGCGCAAAGGCAATCGAAAGAGTGTATTGGGGTAGGAAGCCCCTTGATGTTGGTACGAAAGATCACATCCGAAAACATCTTTGTATGGCGAAAACTGATCGGAAAAATGTTTCAGCTTATTCGTTTTTTTCATCAAGTCGAATTTTATGCCCGTAGTGTTTGGAATACACAACTTCTGAGGATCGAAAAATACCAAATAATTCCTGCTTACAAAACTAGGAATGTCAGTCACGTTGTACACGGAATTAAATCCAACTCCGAATGTCCCAATTTTTTCGGATTGAGAGCACTTTGTTGCCCCGCCAAGGCTTAAAATGTTAGTAAAGTCGTCGTTGGAGAAAACTGCATCATTAAACACCCAAAGAGCGGGGCCTTGGAATTTCTCCATACCAGATGCTTTCCACAACACGGATCGTCTCCATTGACCGTTTTCCCTCATGTCTAAAAGAAACCCGATTTCTGTGGCTTTAGCATCGTCGGCGTTCTGGATCAATTCTTGGAAAATTGTGTCACCAGCTGGATATTCAGCTATTATATTTTTCAGTCTTTGCACAATGTCTTCGCGCTGTTCAAACACTTCTGCTTCCAGAACAGCACTAGACAAGAGAGGGACGTTGAGCTTCTTGCATAAATCGGAAGGTAAATCATTATGGACCAGAATTATTTCACTATCATCATCGTCATCATCATCTTCATATCCTTCCAAGATGTCATAGGCGCCAGAATCATTGAACTTGCATTTACTTGCTGGGAGAAATGTTAAGGAGACTGCATTTTTCTTTATTGGAATTTCTACGTCTTCATTTTCTTCCAAATTATCGGAAAGAATTTCTAGTATACTTCGGACATAGTTGAAATCTCTTTTGCTGTCATCTTCAGTTACTGGACCAATTTCATGTTTATTTTTAATTTCCTGTAGTACTCTTCTTCCCAAATTAGGACCATCATCTTCCAGAACTCCCATGCTATAAAACAACGTTTCTAGCGATTCTTCTTGCAAGAAATCCGGAAGACTGTACAAATAGGGCTCCAAACCAGCACCATAATGTGTCCATTTCGCAACAACTTGAATGGGTGGTAGAAATTTATTGCCTGCCCAGACACATTCATCGACTTCCTGAGCATCGAGAGTTGTTTGCACATCAGAAAACTTTGATAAAGTCTTGTAGATTTTGTACACAATAGATTGGAAATTCGGGTTGCTTACTTGCATTTTGTGAAAATTCTCCGAGACAATTTTAAGTTGTGAAACAGCCAAATTAATTTCAATATCATCGATGCCAATGAATCCCAAACCGTTTATCAAAACTTGTGGTAATGTTATACCCAATACTGGCATCACGGATCCAACAACAAAACCGCATTCTTCTTGCCCCAAATCGACAGCAGAGTAACACTTTCTCTTGTTCTCGACGCCAAACCATGGCAAGTTGCTGGGAAAATCTTTGGGCGCATTTCTTTTAGCGCAAAATAATTTCAAAGATTTCATCTGCGTCATTTGTTGCGTCGACAACTTGTTGCAATGTGTCTTCAAAATTTGAATAAAGCAATCTCGCTTGCTCGTAGCACCGAATCCCAATTCGTCAATTTTCTTCGCCGTCTGCATAATCTCGTCCGATGTTATGTCATTACTTGATGTTCTTAACCCCAATCCTCGTAAAAATTCAAGTGCTCTCGGTAAGGCATACTCGGCAGATGGAAATTTTCCAGACTCTTCGGAAAAGAATGTTTTTAATTCGTCGACATTTGGATCAATCAGAGATTTTGGCGCGTGAAAATCTCCATCATCACTAGATACAAACTTGGATTCCTTCAAAATGTTTTTAACATCCCAAGCCTGGACATGGTCCATACACCAAAGCATGAGAAGTGAAAACGACTTGGCATCATAAACATTCCACTCGTTAATTATGCCATTAGCCAGTTCCGTCTTCGTTGCATGTTTAATTTCGAGCCAATCTGCCAATCTCGAATATTCGTCTTTTCTGCAGTCTAGCAATGGTACAGCTACCTGCATGTGCAATGGCAATCCTTCAAAATTCACAGCCAACACCGACTGCCACTTTGAGCAACAATATTCAATTGAAACGGCCGGAATCTTATTAGCATTACTTGGCCAGAGCAGTATTTCGAATAAGGGCAATTTTCGTAGAATATTTCGACCATCGGGTGGCATTTCATGTTTAAATTTAGCGAGAAATGCTACTAGTTCTTTTCGTGCAGCGGCATTTTCGTTTATGGCAACTTTGAGCTTTTCTTCATCACAGTTTTGAAGCAATTTAATCAAATTGTTAATCTTTCCCACGTGAATGTATTTAGCCAGTGCAACGTGTTGCTGCATAACCTTATCAGGGACTGGAATGGCATCGGCAGCTATTAACAGTTGCTCCAAATTGGGAGAAAAAGAACCTGTCACAAATATAACGCTTCTATCCTGGTTTGGTAATGCGACCAAGTTGGTCAGGCCGTTTTGCTGACCACATTCGAGTATAGTCAGTCCCACAAAAAGTGACAAGTCGTTGGGATAGTCGTCTCGAATAAGTTTCCACAAATCATACAGCCACTTTTCGTCTGGGAATGTATTGGCATTCAAATTGCAATTGAAATTTTTCTGACCTTTCCACGAATCGGGTAGAGCACTTTTAAGAATAGTTGGAAAGTTCCGCGCATCGATTTTCTCTACACCGTACTTCAAACCTGTTGGAAATTAGGTTAATTTCCAATTGTAAATGTAGAATGTTAGGTTACTTACCAGAAATTTGGGTCAGGAATGTGACAATTTGTTCGGATAATGCTTCATCACGGATGGTGGAGTTTTGCATCGAACGTAGAAATGTTTGATGTCTTTGAGACACCAAGTACATCACTTTGTTGGTTTGTGGGTGATATATAGCACCAAAATGACCATCGAGCAAAGGAATTAATGGCAGATTCAGTATTTGATTTTTAACTAGTTGGAAATCGTATGGGATCGCACTTTTTGTAACGAAATACTCCAACAGCAAAACGTGTTTTTCAAGATCTTTCGACACGAAATAAAAATAACTTTAGAAACAAATTTCGTATACATACAATTAATTCACCTCCAATGTTCCAGTTGCGGCATTTTTCATTTAATTCCTTGCGAACGATAGCAGGTGTAATATAATTGACATTTTTTTGTGATGAATAGTATTCGATTCCTGCGATAACATTTTCAGGAGCGGTAACATAGCTAGTGAGCACAGCATTCAACCAATAGCGAACTGCATCTGCAACATCTGGCTGGCATGTTTTTTTTAAATTGTCAATATATATGTTGTTATTCAAACTGGTCCAATTACCATTACAGGACAGCTTATTGAAAAAAAAAAATTACTGTATACTACTCATCCAGGGAATTAATTTCCAATTTTATACCTTCAGCACATCTCGCTTGAAAAGTAATTTGTAAAATTGATCGACTAACAACTTCCATCTTCCGTGAACTTTGCTCATTTCTGGCCATAAAGAGTATGAAGCGACATCAAAAGTATCTCTGCAGTAGCAAACTAATTGCACATATGCATGTGGGATCACTTCTAAAAATGAGATAGTTATAATGTAGGAAATTTAAATTTAAAAAAAAAATAATTAAGTTACCATCACGTAAAGCTGTATTCCATTGGGCGTCCACATCTCGAGTTTGATCCTCATCCGGCCATTTTAAATTTCGTCTATTGTCACTTATTCCAAAGTAAGCGTTGATGTGGATGGGTAGACCTGTGACTAAGTCTGAATTTCTAGGCAATGGTAGAAAACAGAATAGACCGCCTAAAGATGTTTGATTAATTTTGGGGGAATTTGGGGTTTCCACTTGGGCTGCTACCGACACCCATGGCAGTCTTTTAACACTGCTTTCTAGGGACCAAGCTGTAGGAGCATCGGATTCATTCGGTACGAAATGTGATACGATCCATTGGTTCGATTTAAATTCGCCATTATGTACTTCATCGATGGCGAAATGCATGTTATTTTCAAGGCTCTGCTGTATTTTCTCATCTTTTTTGCGACTTTCTGCAATGTTTATGATTTTCTGGGCACAGAAAAAAATTTAAAACAAACATTGAAATAGTAATGACGAATTTTTACTCACTTTGGAAAAATTATTTTTCTCCTGTTTCACTCTATCGCTGTCAACACTAGCAATTCTCACAGAATATTGACGCTGAGCTGGATGATTATCCATCATGTGCAGCAATTCGATATTTTCCACTTTGAGTAAAAATAATAAAAGTCCAGCGCCGTCTACAGCAAACTCGTTAAATGACTTCTGAATCTGATTTTAAAAAAGATAAATAAATAAATAAATAAATAAATTTTTTTTTTCAAAAATTACCTTTTGATCCGAGTAAACGGTACTGGCCATTTTCGAAGCTTTTGGCCTGAATGGTAGTCTGAATAAGGTTCCCTGAAATTGCCATCGAGTCGAAAATGACTGGTTTTGTGCTTGAATAGCGCAAGCTGCTTTATCAACAGGGACAAACTGTTCCCAATGACCTTTTATCTCCTGTTGATGAGTGGTATTATTCAAATTCCAATGGAATCCACTTCTTCTTTTCACTTGATTTCGCAAATTTCCATTCAACAGCTTTTCGCTCGGTTCCATCAATACCAACATTCTCCCACTTAGAAGCCATGGGATATCTGAATGTAAACAAAAAAATAAAATATCAGAATTTTCCTTTTTTATTTTTTATTTGATGTTATTCACAACCTGTGACGTGGTAAACTGAATTAAATCCGATTCCAAATTTACCAACTTTTAAAACGCTGTCGGATTTGTGGGATCGCTGTGGTTCTTGAATCCCTTTTGAATCCCATTTGAAATATTAATTATATATATCAGTTTTATCAAAATTTGATTGTTGGGAATATTACCTTTCCAGTCGCATTCTTGAAATTCTGCATCATTGTACGCGCAAAGTGCAGGACCTTGGCAATCTTGGAGATTGGTTAGGAAAAGATTGTTTGAATCGTAAGTACTTTTGTCGTACATAAACTTTACAACACTCGCGCCTGCATCTTCCGCATTTTGCAATAATTCCTATATGATATTAAATGAATTGAGTGCTCAAATCAGTTCACAAGGTTAATAAATCATTTTTCGTATTCTATATATTTTATATATTCTATTTTATATTTATAAAAGCTTACTTTTAGAATTTGGCCACCGTCTGGGTAGCGATTTAATATTCCCTGTATGTAGACTGATAATGGTGGTACAGTTGGGCCGAAATCCTCTGTAAAAATAAACAAGTTTTGTATAAAAGAATAAAAAATTAAAAAGAAAAAAAAATGATTTATTTTTCATGGAAAATAGTTAATTCAAGATTTGGTTAAGTTTTGGTTTCACTTTGTGAAAATCATTGACGTAATTTATAGATCGCACATAGTCACGAAGCTGAAGTTCTATTACCACCGTTACCCAACCGCAGCAACAATTTATGAAAACTTGAAATATTTTTTTCCAAATTAAAATCTTTATAATTAATTACTTGCATTCATTCTATGATTATATATACGTTATTTTATCAACGGAATGTAATTTATTAACGGAATAGACCCAAAACAGAAACCGAAACTAATATCTGAGGCAACGTAATAAGGAGTTTTCTTGCAAATAATTACTTTAACTGCAACGAATTTTTTCCAAATTCTATTATGAATAACTTTGCAATCAGATTTTCAAGTGTAATGGACATGTAATAGACATTTGAAATGTTTTGTTCTTTACCTTCGTCTGAATCCATATCGTTAAGTTCGATATATTCTTCTTCTATTCTGGTATTTTTCGCCAAAATACATTCAATTCTTGTGGTTTTACTTTGTACGAACAATGTCACACTCACATTAACAGGTGTCTAGTCTGCTTGTGATGTGAGAGGACCGAGCAGTGAAGCAGCTCAAGGTCTTTTATGGGGTTGTTGATGGGGAAATCCCACCACGAGAGCTCATGCTTTGTATTTCCAGTTCAGTTGTAAATGTGAAATGGGTTTTATTTCTGCAATAGATTTAGGGCGTGGTCCTGACGTCATATTCTTTTAATTGTATCAAAGAAAAAGTGGTTTTTCTTTTGTCCAAGCGCATGCGCGTTAGAGACTAATGGCGCTTGCTTATCACTTTTGCGTTCTGGCCATGTGACCAGAATTTTGCTGTGCAAATAGCACTTCCCGGCATTCTTTCAACGTACATGATTCATGGAGCGTTCCAATTTCAATTTCCAGTTCACTTTTGCATGTCCTAGTCTAATCCTGCAGCAAACTGACCTCATCATACTAGGTAAAGTGGACTAGAAATTGAAATTGGAGCATTCCATGGATCATGTGGAGGCTCAATGTTTTGCCTGGTACACGACTTAAATAAACGAGTTTTGTAAATTTTCATTTCTGTTAAAAGTTAGCTAATGATTTGGAACAATGCCCTCAACTGTTTGTATTTTAAAATCTTCAGTTGTCCTGTTTTTAATTTCAAATTACAATTACAAAAAGAGACAGTCTGGCAAATTTGAATATTTTTACAATAAAATTAATTATTATAGACTATAATGACTATAACTACCAAGATTGTGAGCTTGCACAAGCCATGTCACGTGACCGGATCATTTTCCTGGACTTCACCCAGGAAATGCAGCAATAACTAATAATTGTGGATGGTTTATTTTTAAAAAAAGAGTACCATAACTAATTCATTGTTTTAAGCCCTTTTCTTGAATCTATTAACTGTATCTATTGACCAAAATTCACCAAAACAACTTACGGTATTCGAAAACTAAAAGATAAAAAATTCAAATTTTAATTTTTCCACCTCTAAAAAAATAACATTACCTTCGTCCGACACTGACGACATCTTAAAGCCGTTGTGAAATGCTAATTCCCATCTGAGCAAATGGTCATATGTCCAAAGCGAAGTCTCAAAGAGAGCAATAAATACCTCTTGCGACCGTTTTCGTTCAGCCAACCACTCTCGTATTCTCTCTCTATTCACAATTGAGATAAATAAAGATAAACAACACAATAATCTATTAATTATGGTATCAAAATTATTTTTTATCCAAAAGAAATAAAATAACGAGTAGACCATTTATTACCAATAAAATCATTTTAAAAAAGTACACAAATTAATATTTAAAATAGCATTTTAAGTAAGTAGCGTTAAGGTTATAAAGCAAAAAACAAAAAATGCGGTTTACATTAAAAATTACAAAATTTGAAAAAAAAACCAAGAAATTACATGAAAATTGGAATCAAAATATAATATTCAATTGCTCGATTGTTTTTCAATTGTTTTCTTCGCTATTTCGACCAATTTTTCCGCCGAGTCAGCAACATCAGCAATATGTTGTTGATAAGTTTCATGAGGCGTTTTGCCGGACCGAGGATTAATGGTGCCCTCTTGATTCACCCCATATTTACTCATCACCTGAAAATAAAAATAAAAACATTGAATTTTTGAAACTAGCACATCAAAAGAATTTTTTTTTTTTTACTCGGACCTTTACTAGCTTGTAAACATTTCCATGATCCTCGCCAAAAGCCGACGTCACATCCAACGCCAGATCCATCAAATTGGTATTCCGATTTTCGTACGTTGATCGTGTGAATAACATTGCGATCATACTTTTCCTAGCAATCTAGTACATAAAATAGGAAGAAATGTTTAGATACATTTCAATATAAAAAGAAAAAAATTACCTCGTAGTATTTATAAAATGCCCATTCATACGATGGATTCAAACCAGTTACGTCATTTACTGCAGCATCCAAGTCGTATTTGGCTTGTTTGTACCAAATTTCAGCTGTTGGAATTGAATTTGTTGCAAAGGCAGGTGGAACGCCCGATTCTTGAATCGACGATGTAAAGTAGTCGTAATCAGTGCCTGCTTTCTTATAATAATCTTGTCTTAGACTTCTATCTCTACCCGCTTCCTTATTCCATTTTGCAAAGATTTGATCCCACACCGGGTTGTAATCTTCTTTACTAAAATTATAAAATTTGCTATAATCAATTTTATTTCTACAAGTAGTATGAAAAAGAATTATAAAAATAACAGCAGAAAAGAATTAATCGTAAGATTACTCAAGACATTTTTCAAAAACATATAAACTCTATTTAACAATTCGTGCACGAAACTCCCATTGGTTAATGACCTATGCATTGTACTGAAAGTATACTGTATATTGTGAAACCTCTAGTTGAGCATTATACTGAAAGTATACCGTATATACACGCGTATAAGTCGACCCCGACTTAAAACGGGTCAAACACCATTGAATTCGACCCTCTAAATTTTATTTTTTTATTATTTTATTTTTTAAAACTTAAAAAGGCTATTGATCTGTGTATAAATCGAACAAAATAAAATTAAAAAAAAATAAAAACACTAAAAAAAATAAAAAATAAAAGATTTGGTCTAAAAATCTTCGACTTGTACGCAAGTATATATGGTATATTGTGATATCTTATTTTAATCTTCTAGTTGAGCTGAGTCGAAAAATAAAAATAATAGGGGTATTCAGAAACAGCGCATGAGTGTGCAAGTGTGAGACTGTGAAAATGTGAAACTCACACTGCGCATGCTCAGTGCGCAAAGTTTCTGAAACACCCAAAATGCAAGATTGTGCAAGTGTGTGAGTGTGTGTGTGTGAAACTCACACTGCGCATGCTCAGTGCCCAAAACAGGCAGGAAGACGATTATATTCCAAAGTTTTCTAAAATTGTGTATAGTTAAAAATGGTATCAAATACCTTTGGTATACCATTTTCAACTTTGGTACCATTATTAACTTTGGTACCATTATTAATTTTGGTACCATTTTTAGCTTTGGTACCATTATTAACTTTGGTACCATTTTCAACTTTGGTACCATTATTAATTTTGGTATCATTTTCAACTTTGGTACCATTATTAATTTTGGTACCATTCTCAACTTTGGTACCATTTTTAGCTTTGGTACCAAAGTTAGATAATGGTACCAAAGTTGAAAATGGTACCAAAGTTGAAAATGGTACCAAAGTTGAAAATGGTACCAAAGTTGAAAATGATACCAAAGTTGAAATGGTACCAAAGTTAAAAATAGGTACCAAAAGTTAGAAAATGGTACCAAAGTTAGAAAATGGTAACCAAAGTTAAAATGGTACCCAAGTTAAAATAGTACCCAAGTTGAAAATGATACCCAAGTTGAAAATGGTACCAAAGTTTAAAATGGTACCAAAGTTGAAAATGGTACCAAAGTTGAAAATGTTAATAATGGTACCATATGTCCAAGACTAAAATTAGGTACCAAATTAAAAATGTTACCACTTGCCTAGTACTAAAATTATGGTACCAAAGTTACAAAAAAGGTACCACATGCCTAGTACTAAAATAATGAGACGCCATATTGATCCAGGTAACACTAAAACCCATAACTGTTGGTACCTTATAATTTTAATACTAGGCAAGAGGTACCATAATTTTAGTTCTAGGCAGTTATGCCTGCCCACCATTTGCAATCACATGTGAAACGCACTATGCGCACCTCTTTGGGTGTGAGTGTGAGTCACCCGTGTGAGTCACATAACATAACATGAAGCCTATGAGGCTTCTGGTGCGCATATGTGAAATCACATTTTCACACTTACGCATTTGCGCACTTATGCGACAGTTTCTGAATACCCCTAATGCTTTGTAGTCTAAAAATGTGCGTGCCGTTGTTAACAAACGAAAACGCTTGTAAAATATTTTAAAAAAATTATTTAATTTGGGTTTTTGTATTGTTGCGCACTTTTTTGGCCTACACAACAATGATTTTTCGACTCAGCTCGACTAGAGGATTAAAATAAGATATCACAATATATACTTTCAGTACAATGCAAGAAAGTTCACTTTTCAGTTTCGTGCACGAATTGTTAGATAGAGTTTAGTGAGTTCAGTGCATTATGGGATTAGTGTTAGGTCCATAAAACAGAAATTTCTAGCCAAAAAAAAGAGAAAAAATTATGTAGCTGTTCACACTTTACAGAAAATTCTGTGATATAAACAGCCAAACAGGACACTCCAGCGGCCTTTAAAATGCAAAAAAAATTCCGATTAGCTGATTACCAAAGAAAAAAGTAGAAAAAGATAAAATTGATTGATCTTTCGATTCTGTAAAGTGTGAGTCAGCCTTTAGCCAGTGAAAAGACAAGAGTTAATTTGTTATTCTGACACAAGCAAAGGCAAGAAGGGATCACATAGCTCATTTTTATACCGTCTTTTCGCTTTGCTCCTCCCAGGTGTGTGTTTGTCCAAACGTATACAATCCTCCTTTAGATGCTCGAGGACCTTACGACAAAATTCCTCCTTGTCGGATGAATTTTCCTTCGGATGCCAATGAAAATATAAACGTTCAATAGCCTTGCATCTGTCATCACGTGATAATCGCCAGAAAGTTTCCAATTGTTCCGAGACCTCCTTGAATACTTCAGCAAGATTCTCAGGGAATCCCACGGTACTGCCATTTCCTTCTTGAAACTGATCCCAATTCATTGTCCTTTGAACGCCTTCGTCCATTTCCTCAAAGGAAAGAAACTTAAACATTTCCAAAGTGGATTTCATTACAGGATCGGCATTTCCAATAGCAACTAAAAACTTCTTAACGGGGATATTATCACCCGTTTCGACTTCTTTCATAACTCTTCCCAAGACATAATTTGTTTCATTTCTTGACTTCGTGGCAATATAGTCTCCCGGTTTGTAATCAAGACAACTTCTTTTATCCAATAGTGCAATCTGATTATTGGTCAAAACCGAACCCAATTGTTCGAGATAAGTTCCTTTCACTTCAAACTCCTTAAGTTGTCGCTTCAATATATTATTTAAGGTATCGGTTTGTCTTTTAAGGTTTAGCTTCTCAAGAACTGCACACATAAAGGATTCGTGAAAACTGGATTTAAACGTACACACTAATTTCAGCAATGAAATGAGATTATCCGCAAAGCTATCGGTCAAGTTGACAATTTTGTGCGACACTAAGAATTCTGTCGCATTGTCCGTCGTCTTCCGCCAAAACATCGACACAGTCTGTTCTTCCAATTTCTTATTGTTTTCTTTCTCGTATTTAGTTATTTTTAACTCTTTGTAACACGTCACATTGATGCCTTTAAAAAATACGGATAATGTATCTTGTTGTGCCGGACACCCATCTTGATGCATTTCGAAACTATTGATTACTCTGGTAATAACCCTAACGAATAGGGAGGTTTGGAATAGTCTTTCAATGTTATATTTGTGTTCGCAAAACTTTTCTTCGAAGCAGACTTGACAATCATCATTCAGCACTTCTGTTACGAGTTCTCGGTATGAGATTGGTCGAATTATCTGGGGCAATCTCATTAATGCATCGGCACATTTCACGAATGGAATGTCAATGCCTCGAATCATTAGCGTGTTCCATTTCTTGCCGACAATTTGCATGGATTTGCTTAAATCTTCCGGATTTCCAGTGTAAACAAGAATGTCGGTGCTTTTCTGCATGCAGGAATTTTCGTCCGGTAAATAGAGAACGTCATCGGTTACTTTGTCCGGTCCCATTTTGATTAGTTGGCTTAAAAAGCCAATGTAGATGTTCTTCAAACTATTTTTGGTGTTGGGATTTTTAATTGAATCGTCTTTAAATTGGACGCGAAGCATTTTCAATGCGGAAATGTAGTGGTGACATGAAATTTTCCGCTCTGTTCCCAACTTTTGCAGAATTGTGATGAATCTGTTGGTAGAAATATAATTAAATTAGTGAAATTAAATAAATAATAAAACATGATTATATACAATACTTACAAACACATATCTTCAGGCAAAGTGTAAAGAAATGGTGGACATTCGTCGATACTGTCAATAACTACTTGAGTGGGACAAACTAATCTTCTCTCGGCTTCGACCAAGATGAAAGGAATAGTTTTTATCTTCTCTATTAAATCTTTGTCGACTAAATCAATATTTTTACCCAACCATTTCAATACTGCTTCTATAATAGTACGAAGTAACCTAATTTCTTTGTTTCCACTTGCAAACTTTAATTCTTTTGATTTTTGGCATTCTGAAGTCTGCAAATGCTGACAAACATTTTCCAAGTGATCGATTATGTCATTTATCGAGGGATTTAATTTGTATTGCAAATGTTCCACTAGATTTCTAGATGAGTAAATAAAATGGGTGCTCCAATTAGGTAATAATCTACAAGTAGTCCAACAAAATTGTTCTCCATTTTGACCTACGCTGTCACGATAGCAAATTAACCCTTTGAATTTATCATTCTGTTTGCACAAATTGTTCAGTTCGTTTGGGACGTTGTGCGCATATACAAAGTGCACAGTACCAAGTGTCTCCAGAAAATCATTGTCACTGCATAAGGCATGACTCGATGTCAAATAATCAACCAATGCTTTACTTCTTGCCTTGGTGGTTTTAGTGTCCAATGTTGTTTCTTCAGTTTCAAGTTTCCTAGCTAATTCGATGAACACTTTAGAACAAAGTTGATCTTGCAAACCTAATTTCTCGAAAAACATTTCCCATTTTTTTTTCTTTGTATTTTCACACAACTTGTTTAGCAGAATCCAAAATGATGGAGGAATAAAGTTATCATCTGATAACATGGACGAAAATTTTTCCTGTATATTTGTGCTGTATAGTTCATCGATAGTTTTCATCCGACCAGAATGTTGAACTAAAGGTAAACGACCAAGTGTTTTATACGATTCAGTATCCAAATACACTCTTTTGCAATTAATCCAGTTCAAGTGCTTGATTGTTGATTCCACACTAAAAGTAGACATGCAAGGGATGATGTAATCTTTGTACATTTCTGCTGCTGTAACCTCATTAATATCCAAAGCTTTATAAAACTTATTGCTGCCGTTCAGCTCATATGTAAGAAATACAAGACAATTCCGATTTACTACTTTGTCTAAATCCGATTTTTCAATTTCACAACTGCAACGTATGCAAGTGCTGTACCTACAGTTTTCTAGAGAAATGAAATCATTTTCGATGGTTGGAAACAGTGGTAATGATTTGATCATGTAAATTTCACTGAACTGTTTCTCTGAATCTATATCGGAATAACTGTTAGTAATATATCTCAGAATTTCCAAGGTGTCATCTTTATTTAAACGGCTGAAATATGCATTTTTACTCGTATTGTGCAACATTTTCAAAACGGTCTCTGATGCATTAGTGCTAACGCATATATCACTGAAAAATCTAGAAACTCCTAGTTTCTGTATTTTGTCGTGACGTAAAAACATGCATCCTAAATTTCGTAATGCTGATGAGAGGTTGGGAGGAGACGAGTAATCAATTGTTGATTGTGCATTTCTCAGTGGCACAAGATAATTTTTTGTTTTTTTCTCTTCATCTGTGATTTCAACAGGCAATAAGAGGCAATAATTTAATGGTTCAATGTTTCGAATGGAGAAATCTCGAATGTTGACATAATGTATAGTGTCATCATAACGTCTTCTGGTATCAGCAGCAAGAAATCCAAAAATTTCCTTTACTAAATTGTCAATTTTATCCGTTTCAATTATTTTTTTGCCAATTAAATGTGGTAATTCTTTGCCGATGTGTCTGGCAATTGAAGACACGGTGAATTCCTCACATATATCTCGAGGGTAGTAGTCGATTTTTTTACAGAATAGTTCGCCTTGACTGGGTAAAAGGTAGAAAAATGTCGGCTTATAAGGTTTTGAATTAGAAAAACGACAAACTTTATTATCTGCCGTCAGCAACAGCGGAATTTGATCTAGTGAAGTCAAGTTGTCTCCCAAAATCTATGCTAAACAACAATGAATTTCATTTTCGCTCAAAACTGTATTGCCAATATCTACTGGCAAACTCCTAGAGATATTTCCATTGTCCGAGTTCTGGAGTAATTGCTCGTCTTGCACAGCTTTCATGTGTTGGGCTACAAAGGATGGCGAAATAATTCGCAATTCCTGATTTATATCTCTATAGATATTGTTGCTTACTACGTCATTAAAACCTCTGTGGAAACTGGGAAAATCAACTTTTTCCAAGACGCTCCTAATAAAACCAGTGTTGGGAATTTCTCTCAAATTATCAACGATGCCTTCAGTTAGAGATAACCAAATCAGTTGATGCTGCGAATGCTTGTCAAGTTTAACTGCAAACAATAGTTTCATAAAGTCATCATCGTAAAGTCGCTTATAAACCGCCTTCAGCAACATCAACTCTATTGCACCCAACCCAGTGGTCGTAACTGGTAAAAAAGTTTGATACTTTGATGCAAGTCTTTGTTGGACTAGTTGAACTTGACATTTCTTTGTAAATGATGAAATACTGCTTTTCCAGTGATTATCAAGATCTTGCTTCATAATTTTAAGTACTTGAACATACAGTGGAGCCATAACTTTGACAATTAAATATGTATTCCATTGAGTTTTGTACGAACCATCATCGTGCAGATAGCAATGTTTTCTTCCAGAATCCAACATAAATTTTCCATTTATGTTTACCGGAAGTTTGAGCGTTCCTGGAAGAGGTAAAGTCGTAAACAGTTTGGACTTCTCAATGGGAGATTGCATGGGAACTGCTAGGCCAACCAAAGGAGCTGCTAATAATATTTTATCGTTGATTAATTGCAACAATGACTGAGGAACGTCATCTTGCAGGCAACTCAATCGGTGCAGGATGAGCCATTCTTCTGAATCTTCGGAATTGTTATCAAACAGGCGTAATTTGTACTGGACTTCTTTGTCGCATGTTAAAACTTCATTGTTGTAAGTATTTCGAAAAAAATCGTTTTTCATTTGCCGATCTTCTGGCGAAATTTCGCTAGAATAATACAAGCTATCCACAATCTCGCCAGATCTATTCACAAATGTAACTTGTATTTTCTTAATGTTTCTCAAAAAGAAAAGATAATTTGTGGCATTCTTCCCGAATTCACGTAATATTTCAGACAGTTCTTCCACTTGTAGTCCCGCGGGAAATTCGGAAGGAATCGTTTGACTGGGGCCGCGCAGTGGGAACCGGAAAACCGTAGACTGGTCGAAATCAAGATCAACCGGTCGAAATCCCAGCAAAACGTCAGAGTATAGTTTTTTGAAACGATCAGTGACTTTAAATAACCCACCAGGTGCGGTTACCGATGCACTTGGCACGTAGAGACGATGTGGATCCAAAACGCACAATTTCTCCCAATTGCTGATAAACATCGGTACATCGGTCAAATGATAAGCCGTGTTGAATCCAATGCCAAACTTTCCAGTGAGTTCAGGATTATCTCGTTTACTTCCTAATCCTAATTTTCGAATTCCTTCAAAATCTTCTTCTTTGAATGGTTTGTTGTTGTACACGATCAAAGCCGGTCCTTGCAGATATTTCCAGTTGCCGCTTATTGGAGTTTGCGAATCGGTCGGCAATTGACGTTGATCCAGAATGAAATGAATCTCGGTCGCTCCAGCGTCGTCCGCGTTTTGGATCATTTCACTAATAACGTCGGACTTGCTGCTGTATTCGGTTAGGATGTTGTTTATTCTCGTCGTCAGATTTTCGTATTGGCCAAATGATTCGCAATCTTCGAAAGGAGTGTAAAATAGTTCCGCTAGTCTTGTTCGTTGCAGAGACACTCCGAGCGTCACGGCGACATCTCGAGGGATACTTCTACTGCAATAGGTAACGCCAATTCTAAGTTCTTCTGGGATTTCTTTCATGTCCAACTCCCAAAATGTTAAACACGTGGACTGCATCAACACGCCTTCAGTGTCCGGAATCATCAATTTGTCTTTGTATTTTAATGCTTCTTCGTCCGATAATTTTCTTAGATATTCCCAGAGTTTGGTGCACAGTGAAACCGCAACACTCATCAATTTGGCCGGTAATTGACTTTCGCCATAATCCTCGTGCATTCTCTTTAAAGCGTCGATGTAATCTTGAATTAAAAACTCTCTTTTAACGCCACAACGCTCCAATAGGTCCGAAAACTCTTCATAGGGAGTATCTTTGATGGAAAATAAATATGGCTCGTAATTCATGCCAAGATATTGACAAGAAACAATGTTGTACGGAACAGCTCTTGGAGGTTTAGTTATTATCGTTTCGATTGCCTTTAATCGATTTAATGCATCATTGGGTTGATCGGAATCACCGATGAATTCTGTCTGCAATAAATTCAGGCAATCAGTCGCAATTTCCTGTACCTATATGAGAAATAATCGATAATTATTAATTTATTCTTAGTTGTAATACCACAAGCGCTAGCGTGATTGTCGAAATAAGCTTATAATAATGAATTTTTTTACTGGGTAGAAATCACGAGTGCATCAAAAATTGCGACCTGAATAAATCACGAGTGCCCGCAGGGCACGAGTGGTTTATTCTGGTCGCAATTTTTAGATGCACGAGTGGTTTTACCAATGAGTAAAAAAATGAATGGTTGCAAGCTGTTTTGACAATCACTAGCACGAGTGGTATTCGGGAAGAGAATCTAACGAGAAAAACTACAACAACAACAAATCTATATCTATATTTCTCAAAGGATTTCACGAGATTTTGCGAGATTCCACGGAATGGGATTCCACGAGATTTCACGGGATTCCACAAAATGTCACGAGATTTTACGAGATTTCACGAGATTTTACGAGATTCACGGGATTTTAACGAAATATTCGAGCAAATGTAAATCCTGTGGAATCCCGTAAAATCTCGCGAAATCTCGTGAAATCTCGTGAAACATCGCACCATTGCCATTTGAGATTGTGGTGGAGTGGCTCGCTCTGACGGCGAATTGTTTCAGAAGTGGATAAAACATAAATTTATTTTCGGATATTTTGCATGGTGCTCAGTAATCAAAACAATAGGCGCGCCGACCAATGAGATTCGACCAAAAATTCGAATTCAACGAATCCGCGCATACGCTCTCGTCGATAGTTTTCACGAGTTAGATTCTCACTATTAAAATTGTGTTTTTTACCTTTTTGTATTGATTTTTGGAAAAATTGGTCTTTTCTAACTTCGATAATTGAGATAGTACGGCATCGAGTGGAGGAGTACGGTCGTCGGTTAAATGGTATGCCAAATTGCTTGCTTTTTCTGAAGGAATGCCTTCATCGTCCCAAATAGGCATCACAAAACATATTTCATTGATGTAATTTTTAGAAAAAACTTCTTGAGGAGTGAACAGAATTTGTCCATCTGTTGCTTCGTACCACGGCAGTGACCAATGTTTTGGCTTTGCGCTCGCAAACGTGAATGGAACATTAAAAAAGTTATCATAACACGAGTCGTCTATGTTTGGGTTCATGAGACTTTCTAAAATAAAACGACTTCGACATCTCGCTTGATCGATGCAACCATTTTCGACAAGTGTCTTTACAATGTTTGATCGCTCCAACAACATTTCACCAGTTGGATGTTTGCACATACCTAACGAGATCAATTTGTTTCGAATTTCTGATTCTCGGAATGGACCGTAAGGGAATCGGCCGTCCTCTTCGCCGAATAATTTATGAATTTGACCTTTGGCATCAACGAGATCTCCCGGTCTGAGTCGGATTTGTCCGTTTGGACTCGAAGGAATGCAGCAACTGCCTTGAAACAACTTCTTCAAGTTCAGTTTTCTATCATTGTATCCCATTAGTATTTCCAAGAGAATGAAATTAGCAAGATCAGAATCAAAACGACTCATGTGTGGGAAAAATATTACTTCTAAGAAAGTTTCATCCGTGTAGGATTGTTCCAATAACTGGTTAGGAAATAAAATTTGTAAAGTCGTTTGTACTTCGGCAGAAAGTAAAACAAAACCGTCTTCTGGTTGAAGAAACGCGAGTGTAATTTGAAGGGCTTTTCGTGCTGCTTCGACAAACTTCTCGGTCCATTGAGATGACAAGAAAAGAAAACGAACGTGCGAAAATTCAATCCATCGGCCATCTTCAGTCTTCCACAGGGATTTTTCCGATGTGCACAATTGTTTGTAAACACCCGACATGAATCCAGCAAAATCACTTTGAACTTGACCGTGACAAGGCCACAAAGAATAAAATTGATAATCAGAGAGGTGATTGGTTTCATTCAAATGTCTGATGACTTGCAGTAACTTGATGAAACATTCCACAAGTGCATCCGTTTTCAACACTTCATTCCACTCTGTTTTCAGAGTCCTCTCGTCATTAACGTTTCCAGTCCATAGATGGCGTCTGCTTTGAGCCAAAGCAAAAGGCGCGTGGATGTGAAATGATAATCCACTTTTTACAGACAGCAGTGGCAAGTAACAAAACACAAGTCCAGATATTGGCTCTACCTATAACAAAAATTAAAAAAAATTAAAACTACATAAATAAATAAAAAAATAATAACAACTTACTTTAAGTTTGTTATCAACTTGTTTTACACACGCCGCCATTGCTACTGCTGGCATTAACCCGGCTTCTTTTCCCGCGGTTGATGCTGCTAATTGGTACGCCATGCCATCACTCGCATTCCATTGGACGATCCACGATGCTCCCGAAACATCACTTTCGTCAAGTATAGGCAAACCAGCTGAGCAGTTATTTTGAATTGCAATTTTCACTAAAGACGAATGATAAAGTGGTACAAATTGATTCTGGGATATCGATTTTTTCACCGATTTCGAGAATATTTCTTGAGTTTCCAAGTTTGAATCGATTTGAGTGACACACTTTTCGATAGATAACACTGGCTCAGCGTGTAAAGGACTAGAATGAATGCTTGATAAATATTGTATGTCCAATTTGTCAATGTGTTGCAAAAATAACATGATGTAATTTCGTGTTTCTGCGAATCTTTGAAATAGATTCGTCATGTTGTGCGTTTTGCTACTCAGTTGCGATCTACTGGCCATTTCAAAATTGCGAAGAGGTAGCCGAAATAACGTGTGGGGATAAGGTACTTTTCCACTTCTATAGGTAAGATCGCATTCAAATACATCTTTGTACGGAGAAAACTGATCCGAATAGCGTCTTAGGGTACTTGGTGTACTATGGACGTTAAATTTTATTCCCGATCTGTTTGGAATGCAAAATTGATGTGGATCAAAAATAGCCAAACAGTTGGCACTGACGAAACTCGGAATATCGGTCAGATGATATATGGAATTGAAACCAAGTCCAAAAGAACCGATTTTTTCGGATTGAGAACGCTTTGTTCCACCTCCGAGGCTTAAAATATTTTTAAAGTCATCTTCGGTAAAAATAGCATCGTTGAACGCCCAAAGAGCAGGTCCTTGATACTGATCCATGCCAGGTTTTTTCCATAATACTGATCGTCTCCATTGTGGATTTTCACGTTGGTCTAAAAGAAATCGAATTTGCTTGGCGCCTGCATCATCGGCATTTTGGATGAGCTCTTGGAAAATTGTGTCGCCAGCTGGATATTCCTCCAATGTGTTTTTAAGTCTTTGCAACATAGTTTCGTCCTGTTCAAATGGTTCCGAACCCAGTTCAGCATCCGACAGTAAAGTTACCCCCAATTTCATGCACAATTCTTTTGGTAAATCACTATGTGCTAAAATGATAGCTTCACCACCCTCCTCTTCTTCACCACCCTCCTCTTCTTCATCATCGTCATCTTCGTATTCTTCTGCGGCATAAGAGTCAGAATCATTGAATTTGCACTGGCTAGCCGGATGAAATGTTAACGCGAGTCCACTGTTCTGTATTGGAATTTCTACATCTTCATTCTCCTTTAAATTGTCGGAAAGAATTTCTAGTATACTTCGGACATGGTTGAAATCTCTTCTGCTTTCATCTTCAGTTACTCGACCAATTTCATGTTTATTTTTAATTTCCTGTAGTACTCTTCTTCCCAAATTAGGACCATCATCTTCCAGGACTCCCATGCTACGAAACAACATGTCTAGCGATTCTTCTTGCAAGAATCCTGGAAGGCTGTACAAATATGGCTCCAAACCAGCACCATAATGTGTCCATTTCGCAACAACTTGTGTGGATTGGAGAAATTTATTGCCTGCCCACACACTTTCCTTGACTTTCTGGGCATCGACAGTTGCTTGCATTTCAGAAAAGTTATATTTTGATAGGGCCTTATAAATTTTGTACATCATAGATTGGAAATTCGGGTTGTTTACTTGAATTTTGTGAAAAAACTCGGCGATAGTTTTCAGCTGTGAAACAACCAACTTTGTTTCAACATTATTGATGCCAACGAATCCAAAAGACTTTATCAAATCTTGAGGTAACGATATTCCTAATACTGGCATCTCGGATCCAGCAACAAAACCGCATTCCTCTTGTCCCAAATCAAGAGCAGAGTAATACACTTCCTTCACCCCGGAAAACCACGGCAAATTGGTGGGAAAATCCTCGGGTGGATTTCTTTTAGCACAGAATAATTTCAATGTCTTCATTTCCGTTATTTGTGATGCTGACAACTTATTGAAATGTGTCTGCAGAATTTGAATGAAGACATCCCTCTTGCTCGAAACTCTGGATCCCAATTTGTCAATTACTTTAGCAGTTTGCACAATTTCATCCGATGTGATGTCATTAGTAGATGTTCTTAACCCCAATCCGCGTAAAAATTCCAATGCTCTCGGCGATGCGTAGTCGGTTTGTTGCTCACTGTCGTGCTTCACGGTGCTAGGCCTAACGACCTTGTGCGGAAATCTTCCAATTTCTTCGGAGAAGAATACCTTCAATTCTTCGACATTTGGGTCGAACAGCGAAATGGGTGCTCGATAATGTCCATCATCTGTTGGCACAAAATCGAAATCTCGTAAACTGGCTTTAACTACCAATGGCTTAATGTGGTCCATGCACCAAAACATCAAAACTGAAAATTCTTCGATATGATAACTAGCCCTCTTGTCGATAATGCCGTTACTAAGTTCTATTTCACTCGCTGGTTTAATGCCTAACCATTGAGCTAAACTGGAGCAATCCCTAGTTGTGCAATCCAGCAATGGGACATCCGATTGAATTCGCAATGGTAATCCGTCAAAATTCACTGTCAGCACGGATTGCCAGTTTGAGCAACAATACTCAATGGAAACAGCTGTAATCGATTTGGCATTTCTTGGCCAGATTAACACTTTGAATAAGGGCAGTTTTCGTATAATATCTCTACCGTCGAGTGGAATTTCCTGAATATTTTCAGCTAAAAAATGTACTAGTTCGTTCCTTGATGGGATGTTTGCTTGGATTGCATGCTCAAGTTTTAAAATATTGCAATTTTTGAATAGTTTAATCAAGTTCTTCATTTTTACTGTGTGGATGTAATTTTTCAATGCTGTATGCTGTTGCAAAATCGTGTTTGAAAACGGTATAGCTTCGGCAGCAATCAACAATTGCTCCAAGTTTGGTAAAAATGAACCCTTGACAAAGAGTAAACTTTCATCTTGTTTAGGCAATGCAATTAACTGCGAATTATCATTTTCCTGACTGTATTCGAGTATTGTGAGCCCTACAAATTCTGAAAGGTCATTTGGATAATCGTTTTGAAGAAGTGTCCATAATTTTTTAAGCCACGACTTGTTGATAAATGACTCTGGTAATGTTTGTATAAGTACCGATGAAAAATTTTTCTAGTTTCTCCATATTGTATTGTAAATCTTTATGAGTTATGAATTATGAATAAAACATGCACGCGATCGGGTTATTTCATGCGACTTACCAGCAACTTGATGTAGAAATTTGATATCTTTTCCATCATGCAGCGCTCCAACATTGACGATGCAATTTTGCAAGAACGGAAGTAATTCGACATGTTTTTTGGATGCTAGATAAATTATTCCATTCGATTGGGCATTCAATGCACCCCATCCACCATCAAGTAATGGAATTAGTGGGAGATTGTGAACCAAATCTGCAACTCTATCTAGTGGTCGCGAACTGGTAACAAAATAATGGAAAAGTAGCAGGCGATTTTCAACATCTAAAAAAAAAAAAAAATAATAAATACTTAAAATAAAATGCCAAATATAAAATGTCATTACTTCCTGTATCCCAACTTAGAGGTTCTTTAATTAGTTCATTTCTAACTGTCTCTGGAGTGAGGTAGCTAATTTCACAGTTTATTAATGGCGAATATGCCTCTACTGCTTTTATAACATGTTCAGGAGCGTGCACGTACGAACTGTTGACTTTATTAAGCCAAAATCGAACAGCTTCGGAAACTTTAGGTTCAAAATCCCTATCCAGAGTGTCAATGTACAAGTTGTCATTCAAACGGTTCCACTTCCCAGCAGGACTCGACACCTGATGAATATAACCATATACAAAATATAAAAATAGAGATAATATCGCACCTGATAAATATAAAAAACTATTAACACGTGCCATTACTCTGAAATAAAATAAAGATTTGAAAAGGACAATTAAACAGACACGTCAGATAAAGATTAGATTGCATTGTCATAAGAGATAATATCGTTTTATACCTTTAGTACGGAACGTTGCAAAAGTAATTTGTAGAATGGTTTCAAAAATGGCGTCCAACGGTCTTGCACTTGGCTTATTTGTGGCCACAATGAGTAGGATGCATTTCCATATTTCTCTTTGCAGTAGAGAATTAATTGAACATATGCGTGTGGGATAACCTCTTAAAAAAACAAAATTAAAAATTTATAATTGATTTTTATTAAGAAACTTACCGTCCCGTAAGGCTTCATTCCATTGGGCATCTACATCTTGATTTTGATCGACAGCTGGCCATTTTAAATTGCGTCTGTTGTCTTCCAATCCAAAATATGCATTTATGTAGACGGGCATTCCTGTAATTATTTCCGGTTTATTTGGAAGTGGAAGAAAACAAAATATTCGACCTAAAAATAATAATTTTCAATTAGGTGCGTGTAATATTTATTAGAAAATTAATTACCATCAACCGCAACGCCCACTTGGGCTGCTAGAGAGACCCACGGTAGTCTTTGGACACCCAGAGACCAGGCTCTGGGAGCGTCGGAATGACTGGGCACAAAATGCGACACGATCCAATTTTTCTTTTGCGAATTTGTATTTTTCATTATTTCGTCAACACCAAAATACATGTTCGTTTTTAGACTCTCCTTTAGTTCTTCATTTCTTTTTCGCATCTGTGCAATTTTGTTAATTTCCTGTAAATGATGGAGAAAAGAAAATTATAACATTGAATGTAATAATGACAACGTGTGTACTCACTTGAGAAAATTCAGATTTTATACGTTTTACTCTTGAAACGTCATCACTTGCAATTTTAACAGCCATGTATCGTTCTGTACCGCCACGGTTCACTCGAGATGAGGCTTCAATCGTTTCAATTTTTAATAAGAATAATAAAAGTCCAGCGCCATCTTCGGCCAAGTTGGAAAATAATTCTTCAACCTAAAAATAGTTTCCGATGATTAAAAAAGAATTAGGAATTAGGAAATTAGGAAATCATTACCTCGGCATCACTATAAATTTTGCTGGACAGCATTTCCGAGGGTTTAGTTCTCAATGGCAGTCGAAATAACGTGCCATTGTATTGCCATTGGGTGGAAAATGATACATTCTGTGGATGCAGAATGCGTGCTGCATTTTCCATTGGTAAAAACTGATTCCTAGAATTTTCTATTTCACACTTGTGATCATTACAGCCGAGATCCCATTGAAAACCACTTCTGCGCATCGTTTCATTGCGTAACATGCCATTTAACAATTTTTCTGTCGGTTCCAATACACCTAAAATCTCTCCACTTAGAATCCAAGGCGTGTCTGTTACAATATTTGTAAATTAGAGTTTATCAAAAATCAAGTTTAGCGGTTTTATGCGTACCTGTTAAGTGGTAGACAGAATTGAATCCAATCCCAAATTTCCCAACATTCAGTACACTATTAGCCTTGTGCGATTGATGTGGTTTTTGAATACCTGTAAAATTTCAAAAATTAATGCTGCAATTAGTATTTTTCCAGCCAATATTTACCCTCCCAGTCGTAATCTTGAAATTGCGCATCATTGAATACACAAAGAGCAGGACCCTGACAGTCTTTCAAATTTGATAGAAAAAGATTGTCGTTGTTCCATGTTGTTTTATCATACAAAAACTTGACCATACTCGCGCCAGCATCCTCCGCATTTTGCAATAATTCCTATTTTTATTAAAAAAATTAATAAGGAAAATCAATTTTTTTTTGTGCATATATATTACCTTTAATATTTGGCCATCTGGGTAGCTCCTCAAAATTCCTTGTATGCTGACTGATAACGGAGGTGCTTTTTGCCCAAATTCTTTATTAGTACGCGAATCTGTTTCGAATAATACATATTTATTTAGGGAAAAAAAACATTATGAAGTTATAAGACAAAATCCGAAACCGAAACTACAAACTGTTTACGCGTAAAACTGAACTTTTGAGGGTAGTAAGGGAAAGCAATAGCAGTAGATTTGTCATTTGGCAAAACTAAATTTTCAGCTCTTTTTATATAGATCTGGAAACCGAAACCGGACACCGAAACCGAAACTAAAAACTGTTTACGCGTAAAACTGAGTGAGGGGAAGGAATAGCAGTAGATTTGTCATTAAATTTTCAGTTCTTTATATAGATATTAAATTATTACTATACTTCTGTTATCAGACATCCTTTGATATTTTCATTTTCGCTTAGACGGATGAAGATTGAAGTTTACCGTTGAAAAACATCTGTTTGACGAAATAAAGTCAGGCGATTATTTTCTATGTAGCTTGATGTTCGGAAGTGTGTGGAATCTATCCTTCTTCTCTAACCGAGTCAGTGATAAGATAGACGATGCCGCGGTGTGCACAATAAGTTTTGCAACACCACACTACGAAACTTTCGATTTACAATCACAGTATATAAAAAACTACCGTACTTGTGCGACCTCTAGTGAGAAATTAAATAAAAAAAGCAATATTTTTTTTATAGACGATTTATACCATTTATTTACCATTAAAATTTAAAAATACAGAAAATTGTACATCTATTACCAATATTTCAATATATTTCAAAAAAATTATTAAATTTAATTACTAAATAAAGTACGGGTTTATTAACCCAATACAGGAATTATACAACAAGTGGTTGAAGACAAAAAAGATGAATTGAAATTAGTGAGGTATACCATACTGATGTGCACAAACAATTTAAATTTTATAAGACAGATGCTGAGATGCAATCTTGAACAGAGGAATTAATACATTATTTAAAAATTAAAAAACACAAAATAGAAGATTATTCTTCATTATTTTCACTTTCTTGTGTACAGCGTTGAGCTACTGTGAGTAACTTTTTAGCTGCCTCTAGGACTTTTTCAGAACATTCTCTGTACTGCAAATAGTTTTGATGATTCGTCTGGCCACAAAGTGGTTTGAGAGGACGGACTTCATCAACTTCTTTTGAAACCAAAAACTAAAAAAAAAAAAAAAATATTATCAGACAAAAGTAATAACTGATTTTATTATTAATACGTTTACCTTAACTGTGTCGTACACTTTCCCGGGATCGTGTCCAAACGCTTCCAACACATCCATAGTCAACTCCATTAAATTCGTATTTTGATTCCCATAAGTAAATTTGGTAAACAATAAAGCAATCAAACATTTCCTCGCAACCTGAAAGCAAATATTAAATTAATTATTTATTTTTTGAATGAGAATTTATTACTCAAAATACCTGATAGCATTTATAAAATACCCATTCAATGCTCGGCTCGGCCTCACTCAAAGCTGCATCTAAATCGTGTTTGGCCTGCTGGCACCACAATTTCGCTGCTGGATTCAAATTCTTCGCAAAACTCGGAGGCACATCGGAATTCCTAGGCGCAGTAAAATAATCCCAATTTGCACGCGCTCTTCTGTAGTAATTTTGTTGTCTGCTTCGATCACGTCTAGCCCGATGATTCCATCGACCGAAATTGTCGTTCCAAAAATGGGACGGTTTTGCTTTTCTGAAAACGTAAAATTTAAAATTACTAACTCGCACATTGAGCATGAATTTTAGTCATTACTCTCTCTTCTTTCTGGGCAGTCCATTCTCCATTCGATGAACTTCACTCTGCAGAAATTTACACGTTTCTTCACAAATTTCTTTGCGTGAGGCGGATGCTTGTCCGGGTGCCACAGCAAGTACATTCGCCAGATAGCTCTACGTCTGTCCTCTGGTGGCAATCTCCAAATTTCTTCAACCTGGTCACTTATTTCATCCATGATTACGTGCATAGGTCGTGAAAGTCGATTGATTTCCTCGCTTCCATCTTGACTATCCGAACAAACCAAAGACATCTCGTCCTCCACTTCTCTTGCGAGTTGTTTATTAGAAATAAACTTGTAGATGTCCAATGCAGTTTTCTCAACCGGTCTACCACCACCGACATCGACTATGTATCTGCAGTTAAGAGAGCCGTCGTCACCTGTTTCTTTGATTATGAGGCCAAAAATGTAAATGTCTTGATCATCTGTTTCTTGATTACGAGGAAAAGCAATGTATTCGTGCGGCTTGTAATAATTAAATGGATTCTGATCGAGTAATGCAATCATGTCATCCGGTACAATTGATCCTAATTGGGGCCGATAATCTTCATCAATGTCGCCATCTTTTAATTCCCTTTTCGCAATTTCTTCCAAAGATTGTTTCTGGCGACGCAAATTCAACTTGTCCAAAATTGAACGAAAATGGTGCTCACTAGAAACTGATTTAAATGGACAAACTAAATTAACCAAAGCCACTAAATTGTCCACAAAACTGTTGTTCATGTCTTTATGTTCGTGAGCAACCATAAAGTCGACAGTATTGCTTTTGGTTTTACACCAAAATGCCGCGGCGTTTTTTTCTTCTATTAGTTTTGCACCTTTTTTTTCCCTCTTCGCAATTTTCAAGACGCTATAACAAGTAACAATCCTGTCATTGAAAAAAGCGGCCATTTCGTCTTGTTTGGCTTCTCTTCCTTCAGCATGTAGCGAATGACAATTGATCACTTTAGTGACCACAAGTACGAACATGGGGTCATTAAACAATCTTTGAATGTCATACTTGTTCTTGCAAAAGTCGGCCCCATCGCAACGTTCGCAATTGTAGGATAATGTTTTGGTTATGAAATGTTCGTATGATTTCGGTCGGATTAGCGTTGGTAATTCCAACAAGGCATTTGCACATTTTTCTATGGGAACATCCATGTTGGTGATCATCGCAATGTTCCATTTCTTCCCATATTTAGCCAATGATTCTTCATCTACTTTCTCGGGGTGAACAATAATTTGTGTGCTTTTCACTAAACAGAAATTTTGATCTGGTAAATAGAGGAGTTCTTCGATTACCGGGAGGGTCGATTCATTTTGGATTAGTTTTTGTAGAAATCCAACATACGCGTTCTTAAGACTCTGCGTCACATTTGGGTCTCGAATTGGTCCTTCTTCGTATGTCGTGTAGAACATATTCAAAACTGAACTGTAGTGGCGGTGAGTCACTAATTTCTTCGTGCCGATTTTTTGTAGAACGCCGATAAAGCTAAATCAAAAAAATATAATGAAAAAAAATAAAAATGATGATTACAGTAAGTTACCTAATCAAGTGTTCCGGTAAGTTGTACAAAAATGGTGGACATTCAGCGATGGCAGGGCTTTGATAAACAACTTGATTGGGACAAACTAATACCCTACCATTTTCCACTAGTACGCAAGGCACTTTTTTCAGTTTCTCAACTAAGTTCTGATTTTGATCCAATTTATCTTTTAGAAAAATGAATATTTCTTCCAGGACTGTTCGAAGTAATTCTATGGCTGCATCGCTATTAATTTTTGTCGTGGTATGTTCATCGGACTTCAATTTCTGCAGTCGATTGCAAATATTTTCTGTATGGGTTATAACATGCTGTTTCCTGGTGCTCTTTGGTTCCTAATCGGGGTAATGCACTATCGAATCCTGCGAATATCGGCGTTCATCGGTCGGATGATCGTCACAAATTAGCGATACCACGTGGTATCGGCTTACACCTGTATTTCAAGCGTTGCGGTGAAAACTCACTCTTTTCTTGTTCCAATTATTACATTTGCATGAATATAATAATTGTAAGCGTTTAAGTAAATGTACAACTATCGATAAGAAACTTAAAGAAAAGTATAGATTAGCGGGAAGAAGTCGGTTATGGAATTCAAAGGGAATTCCTTGGCCGTCATGATTGAGTCGGGCGCGCCGCATCAAACCGAATGCGTTGTTCTCAAACGGTGCCGAAGCACGTAACAGTTAGCGCCCACTCCTGATACAGGTAGCGGTTGCTGCTCGGTCCGAGCGGACTCGATACAATCAAGTTTTGTCCATAAGACTGGCCTACATGCAAAAGCACAAGTATATTCTCGGTACATTTACCTTCGGGTTTTTCAGGCCCGGCAACTACGGTCTTTAGGGCATTATACCTACTTTAATTTGGTGTTGACAGCCTGCCGGTTCGTATTTAAAGCAAAAGGTGATAAAAATGACTCTGAATGGTTACAGGTACAAGTTACACATAGACAATCATATAGATTGAACATTAATTCAGTACAGAGGCCCAGAATCAGCTCTTGCAGGAGCTTATATACTATGAAACCATGGGGTTTCTTGAGTTTCCCCCAATCAGGGAGCCAGAATACTGATAAGCAGATTAGCTGATTTGCATATCAGTGAGTCATAATGAGTTGATCCAACTTTGATCAACTCCTTGATCAAAGTTATGTGAACCCCATAGAATATCTAAAATATTCAAAAGCACATGGTAATATTTAGGATTAACTTCATTTATATTCATATTTTAAAGTATTCTTATCCCTAAATAGTCTTAATTTATTTAGATAAACATTTCACAACAACATTTATTATTGTTTGAGTACAATAATCACTTTTATGATGATTTCTCTTACCTTTTTCTTTAACAATGAACATACTTATTCATTGTATAATTCTCTCTAATATTTATCAAAATATAGAAAGAATATTTACTCAACTTTTTTATCATTTAATAAATATTTTATTTTCATAAAACTTGAATTTTTCTCATTTCGAATCTGGCGCGATTTTAGCAAATCGCGCCCTCTGGTGGCAACTTTATAAGTTACTACGGTATTGGACCGTCACATAGTATGCACAGTATGTCGTTGTAACCTCATTGAGTTACAACGACATACTGTGCATACTATGTGTGCAAACAACAAAAAATGAAAAAACGAAGTTGTCAAATCAACAAAAAAGAATCTGTAAAATTTAAATCCTTTTCAAGTCATCTGACGATATTTGTGTTTGATAAAGTAAATAGCTGTTTTGATACCATGGTTAACATTGATAGCAGCAACTCGATATTATTGCTTAAACTGGAATTTTTTTTTAAATGAAATTATATTGTTGCCACACATCATCACATCTTACTACTAATTTTACTTTATTTTATTAGTGGAATCTATAAGATGGAATAAACCAAAACAGAAACCAAAACTAATGTCTGAGTCAAACTATGGATTTATTTTTTTAAAATAATTTTTTACTTCAAAACTAACTCTTTCCTAATTCTTTTACATGTGTAAACGATAACAGCATTTTACTGGTACTTAATTATTCAATTAAAGTTTGAATGAAACTATAAACATGATTAGTAGGGACTCTACTAATCATGCTATAAATTAATGTGCTTTATTACCTTCGACCTTCGTCTGAATCCATATCTACAATCCCGTATTTTTTGTCTCAATACGCTTCACTTTGTACGATCGATGTCAATTGTCATTTTATCACATTAGTTAACAGGTGTGTAGTCTGCGATGCGTTGTAACCGAGCGCGATAATGCACAAAGTATTTTTTTATCTTTTATTGGGTTGTCAGGGAAATCCCGGTCACGAGAACTATTGATTTATATTTCCAGTTCAGTTGTGAAGGCAAAAATGAATTAAATTTTTTGGGCGTGGTTTTGATGTCATACACCTTAACTAGTATCATAGAAAAAGTGCTTCTTTTATCCGCTAGTCCTTTTTTCAGGCCAACTATGATTTTCACATTTTTTTTTGTGGAAAACTACCACATCATATCTGGAAATTTATTCGAAATAAATGTCTTTCTTATAAAAAATAAAAATAAATATGAAAAATTTGTATTCATACTTTATACGCTACACGGCTACAGCGCGAGTGACCTTTAGCAGTTGTTAGTGTACCCAGAATACATCTCGCAATTGTATTCTTGTTTTATTTTATACAGCACGTCCAGCAGTTTAAAAATCATTTCACCCGAATGATAAACGATACCAAATTTTTCAACTTTCAACACGTTATTTGTTTTGTGAGAACGCTGTGGTTGTTCGTTGTTGTATCCCTTGAGTAAAAATAAAACGATCATGTAAAACGAATTTAAAAGTCCCGCCACGTTTTTTATTATACCTTTCCAATCTCAAGCATCAAATTGTGCCCTTGGCAGTTGGCACCAACTTAGGTTTGGTTGGAAAGGAGTATAATTATTTCTGTCGTGCCGACAGTTGTCGCACCAGCATCTTCTGCATTTTGCTGTAATTGCCAAATTTATTAAGCAGGATTTTCGTAAGATCATTACTCTGCTCCCAATTCTACCTCTCGAAACTATTATGTGGACACGGACAGCCATCGGGATATTTTTGCAGACTCTTTCATAAAAATCAGTAACGGCGGTACAGTGTGGGGCCAAAATCTTCTGAAAATGTATTTAAAAATTAAAAAATATGACAAATCGAGATACTTAACTTGCGAAAAGGAAATGCAATATTTGCAGAAGCATTGCAGTAAAGTGTCATCGATTTCAGCCGTTCGTAAGCGGAGCAGTTTTAAATTTTAGTTTTTCTTTAATGTATGGGCACCAACATTTAATTTGCATAATAAAAAAGGACAGTTATAATGGCACCATTTAAGCATTTAAAATGAGCACGGACATTGTATTGTATTCAATGCTGAAAGACTCGATCACTAATGCCAACTTTGGCAAACAGCTGTAACTCATTTTTCATATAACGTTGCAATATCAGCCCATTAACTTTCACTTCTTTCTAATTTTTGTCCGATTAAAATAAACTACTTATGCGATATCTACTGCAAAATTAGGGATTTTTAAAGATATTAGAGATTTTAATTGAATATTCATATATAAAAGAAAGCACAAAAGCGATTACAAAAATTAAGTAAAAGAAGTATGTAAGTATATGTACCACAAAATGCACAATAATATACATCTTAATACTTTTCTAAATGGTTGTACACACAAAAATAAAAACAATGTACTAAAAATTAAAATTGCCTAGTTGAACAAACTTAAATTCTACGAGAAAGCTTCTTGAACATTGCAATTAACACATTAATTGAAACACGGAAAAGGTAAGTATAATAAGAAAGGAAATTATTCTTCACTTTCACTTCGTTCAGTACAGCATTGAGCGACTGTGAGTAACTTTTTCGCTGCCTCTAGAACTTCTTGAGCACAATCTCTGTACTGCAAATAGTTTTGATGATTCGTCTGACCACAAAGTGGTTTCAGAGGACGGACTTCATCAACTTCTTTTGAAACCAAAAACTAAAAAAAAAATTGGTACATAAAACCATTTAAATTCAAAATAATTGATTTTATTAATGTTATATTTACCTTCACTGAATTGTACACTTCACCCGGATCATCCCCAAACGCCTCCAACACATCCATGGTCAACTCCATTAAATTCGTATTTTGATTCTCAAAAGTAGATTTGGTAAATAACAATGCGATCAAACATTTTCTCGCAACCTGAAAACAAAACAATTAAATTATTTTAACAAAAACAATTAAGAATTTATTACTCAAATTACCTGGTAGCATTTATAAAAAACCCATTCAACGCTCGGTTCGGTACACACGGCCTCATTCGAAGCTGCATCTAAATCGTGCTTGGCCTGCTGGCACCACAATTTCGCTGCTGGATTTAAATTTTTCGCAAAACTCGGTGGTACATCAGATTTTCTGGGTGCAGAAAAATATCCCCAATTTGCTTCGGCTCTACTGTTGTAAGTTTCGCGTCTGTTTCGGTCACGTCTAGCCCGGTGATTCCATCGACCGAAATTATCGTTCCAAAACGGGGACGGTTTTGTTTCTCTGAAACGTAAAATTTAAAATCAATAACTCGCACATTGAACATGAATTTTAGTCATTACTCTCTCTTCTTTCTGGGCAGCCCGTTCTCCATTCGATGAACTTCACTCTGCAGAAATTTACACGCTTCTTCACAAATTTCTTTGCGGTGAGGCGGATGCTTGTCCGGGTGCCACAGCAAGTACAACCGCCGGATAGCTCTACGTCTGTCCTCTGGTGGCAATCTCCAAATTTCTTCAACTTGGTCACTTATTTCATTCATTATTTCCTGCATAGGCCGCGAAAGTCTATCAATTCCCTCACTTTCTTCCAGATTATCCGAACAAACCAAAGCCATCTCTCTTTCTATTTCCCTTTTGACTTGTTCATTAAAATCATGTAATAAATCTGAAGAGTTAAGAGCCATTTTCTTCGCTATTTCTCTTTTAACTTGTTTATTCGAAATAAACTTATAGATATCCAATGCTTTTTTCTCAACCGGTTTTACACCACCTACATCGACTACGTATCGGCACTTAAGAGAACCGTCGTCATCTGTTTCTTCGATTTTTTCGATTATAAGACCAAAAATGTAAATGTCTATGTTTTGATCATCCGTTTCTTGCTTCGGAGGAAAAGCAATGTATTCGTGCGGCTTGTAATAATTAAATGGGTTCTGATCGAGTAAAGCAATCATATCATCCGGTACAACTGACCCCAATTGGGGCCGACAGTCGTCATCCACGTCGCCGACCTTCAATTCTCTTTTCGCTATTTCTTCCAACGATTCTTTTTGGCGATACAAATTCAACTTGTCGAAGATGGAACGAAAATGATGTTCGGTGTAAGTTGTTTTAAATGGGCAAACTAAATTCACCAAAGCCACTAAATTGTCCACAAAACTGTTGTTCATATCTGTATGTTCGTGAGCAACCATAAAGTCGACAGTATTGCTTTTGGTTTTACACCAAAATGTCGCCACGCTTTTTTCTTCTATTAGTTTGGCACTTTCTATTTCCCTCTTCGCAATTCTCAAGACGCTGTAGCAAGTAACAGCCACGTCGTTGAAAAAAGCGGCCATTTCGTCCTGTTTTGCTTCTCTTCCTTCAGCATGAAGCGAATGACAATTGATCACTTTAGTGACCACAAGTACGAACATGGGGTCATTAAACAATCTTTGAATGTCATACTTGTCCTTGCAAAAGTCGGCCCCATCGCAGCGTTCGCAACTGTTTGATAATGTTTTCGTTATAAAGTGTTCGTATGATATTGGTCGGATGAGCGTTGGCAAACTCAACAAGACATTCGCACATTTTTCTATAGGAACATCCATGTTGGTGATCATCGCAGTGTTCCATTTCTTCCCCTGCATATTAGCCAATGATACGTCATCTACGTCTTCGACGAGAACAATGATTTGTGTGCTTTTCACTAAACAGAAATTTTGATCTGGCAAATATAGTTCTTCTTCGATTACTGGAAGGTTCGATTCATTTTGAATTAGTTTTTGCAAGAAACCGACATAAGCGTTTCTAAGGCTCGTCTTTATGTTTGGGTCTCGAATTGGTCCTTTTCCGTATGTGGTGTAGAACATCTTCAAAGCTGAACTGTAGTGTCGGTGAGTCACTAATTTCTCCGTGCCGATTTTTTGTAAAACGCCGATAAAGCTGAAAACAATTAAACAAATTAAATTTTATTAAAATTTAGAAAAAGAAAAAACTAGTTACCTCATCAATTGTTCCGGTAAGTTGTACAAAAATGGCGGACACTCGTCGATATCAGTGCTTTGAAAAACAACTTGATTGGGACAAACTAATACTCTTCCATCATCCACGAGAACACATGGCACTTTTTTGAGTTTCTCAACTAAATCCTGTTTTTGATCCAATTTATCTTTCAGAAAATTGAATATTTCTTCCAGAACTTTATCAAGTAATTCGATGGCTGCACCGCTATTAATTTTTGTCGTGGTATGTTCATCGAACTTCAATTTCTGCAAATGGTTGCAAATATTTTCTGCATGGGTTATAACATCTTCGATAGTTGGTTGTTCGAGATAGTTCAGATCCTTGATTAACCTTGATAATGATAAACTGAATCCCATACTCCAATCGGGCAATAACTTGGACACCGTCCAACAAATTCGTTCGTTTCGACAGAGAACGCTATTTTGATAACATGTTAGTCCTTTCAACTCTGGACCCTGCTGATGTAAGTAGCCAAGATCTTCAGATACAACGTGAGTATATATAAATTTAATAGACGATACTTGGTTCAAAAAAGAACCAAATTTGTTCATCATACTCCCTTTGTGCATGTTCAAGTAGTTTACCAAAATTTTGCTCTTGAATTCAAGTGTTTCGTTGGTTGAATCTTCAGTTTCTAAATTTCTCGCTAAACATAAAAACACGTCTGCACTAAGTTCATATTTCAGACCCACATTGGTCAAAAAATTATTCCAATGTGGTGAATCTGCTTTAGCTTCATTTAAAAGTTTACAAAACGCTTCTGGTAAAAATGAATCTTCGGGTAACATGGATTCAAATTCCTTTTTAACTCCGTCATCGTACAGATCGCTAATGGCTTTGAAGTTTCCACTGTCCATTCGCATGAAAGGTGTCCGTCCAAGTTGTTTGTATACTTCATCTCTTTCCTTGCCAAAAAGCAAGTAACTCAAACAAGTAAGATGTTTCCATACAGATTTCATTGTAAACTTAGCCAGGTTTGGAATAATATACTGTGCATACAAATCGATTTTGGACATAACCGAAATATTTAAATTTTTGCAAAAGATTTCGTGCTCGTCAAACTTTGTTGAAAGTAATACCGCTTTCATCAAATCCTTCAATTTATCCAATTCGGCACCTTCGATTTTCTCTTTACAAACGATGTAACTGCAATCAGCTTCCAAATTAACGAAGTTACCTTCCAATGTTTGAAATAATGGCAGCGACTTAATCATTGTCATTATGTGCGTCTCATCAGCTTCAATGGAATGCGAAAATGATTCAATGATGAAATCCAGCAACACCTTCCTATCCATGGTATTCAAGCGATCAAAATTTGCTTCTTGGACTTCATTTTTCGAAGCTGAGTACAGCACATTCACGATGGTTTCTGGTGCTTGTGCACAAGCGCAAAGATTGCTGAAGAACTCGATTAAAGTCGAATTCAAAGCGCTTGAAAAAATGTCTTCCGAATATGGTTTTAAAAAGCTTCCAACTTCGGCGAATATAACTCCAAGTTTTCGCAAACAGCAGTACAATTCGTTCAGTTTAGCTGATCCACCAACAGGAACTACGACTATAGATGCATTTCGGAGGGTTACAAGAAAATTCTTTGGATTTTCTTGAGCATCTCTTACTGTAGCTGGCAGTAAAGCCCAATCTTGCAATGGCTGCAGGCGAGTTAACAATGATTTTCGGTCATTGGAATCTTTTGCTAAGTACTTGAGAATTTTGAAAATTAGATTCATATTACTAGAGAGTGGCTTTCTCTGGCATTTTCCAAACAAATCTGGCAATTCCTCATCCAGATGGTCAGCAAGAATGGCAACATCAAATTTGCGGCAATATTTTTCCGGTATTTTGGAGGAGTTTACCTGCCAACTGCAGAACAGGTTTCCTTGGCTTGGCAAAAGTTCTGTGTTCTCCGCGCCGTAGACTTCGTAAGCCGCAGAAAATCGTCGAAGAGTGTGATCCGCTGTTAATAAAAGTGGAATGTTTTCCAATTCAACTTTCTCCGCTTCTAGAATGTAATTTAAGCAGAAACGAATCATGTATCCATTTAAAACGGTATTTTCCAAGTTCACTGGTAACGTTTCTCCGCCTGGTCGTAAAATTAGTTTGTCTTCTACATTCTTCATGTGTTCAGCTACAGAAGTTGGGCTGATTAGATTTGGAGCCATTTCGACGGTTCTGCATATTTCATACATGACATAATTAAAACCTAAGTGATATTTTGGAAAATGGACTATTTCCAATAAACTGCGAATGTGATCTATTTCAGTTGGTTTGTCATCCTTTTTCTGTACCGTAGCAACTCTTGTTGTAACCCCGGTTGAAAGTATGACAGTTGGTTGTTTTGGTTCTTCTTTCTCAACAAGTGTGTCAATAATGCCTTCAGATGTAGAAAGCCACATCAAATTTCTTCGCTGATAATAATCAATTTTGACACCGAAAGTTAATTCCAAATTGTTTTTATGCAATAAGTTGTAAATTTCCTTTAACAGCAACTGTCCGATTGGTTGTTGGTTACTTGTTGTTGGTAAGTAACGCTGATATCTCTTGATGAGAACTTGTTGATATCTTATGTCGGCACCTTGATTCGAATAAGTTTTCTCCCATTCTGAATTCACACTGTTTTTAACAATTTCAAGAGCTTCTATGTATAGCGGAGCTAAAACTTTGGTGAGCAAGTATTCATTCCACTGTTTCTTGTAAGATCCATCACCGTCCAAGAAGATTTGCTTCCTGCCTTGGTCCAGCATAAATTTACCATTGACGTGAATGGGAAGCTTATTGTAACCAGGCATTGGCAAAGTTGTGTATGTGCGTTTTGTGTTGGAACTTGCATGAAGCGGCATTGCAATGCCAACTAATGGCGACGCTGTCAGCTTTCCAGTTTCTCGCAATTTGACTACTTCCGGTGGCAACTCGTCTTTCATACAACTTAATCGCTGCAATATCTGCCACTTAAATTTCTCTGGTTCGTTATATTTGGCCGATTTCATATCACTGCTGACTCTGATTCTGTATTTAACAGTTGCATCTTCTGCACGAACTTCTTTACTTTTCAAGATCTTGAAAAATTCTTCCTTCTTATCCGTATCTTCTCGGGACATTTCAGAAAAGAAAGACAGGTCTTTAGTCATTTCACCGTTTTGGTCTACATGGCTAATTCGAATTTTGCCAACACTTTTCAAAAAGAAAAAATAATCTGCTGCGCAAGACTCGAACGTTTTGAACATTTCTGTAAGTTCCTTCAATTCAATTGGATCCGCAATCTTTGAACTCATTTCTCCTCGTTTTCTGAGTGGCAATCGAAATACAGTTGATTTTTCAAACTGCAAGTCATGTACTGGTTGAAATCCCATTAAAATGCTCGCATACGTTGCTTTAAAGTCTTCATGCAATTCAAATTTCCCACCTGGAGATTTGGCTGTAGCTGTGGGTACATACAACTCGTGCGGATCCAACACGCACAGAATTGAATTGTCGCTTATAAACATTGGCACATCCGTCAAATGGTAAACGGTGTTGAAACCGATACCAAATTTGCCAGTCAGATGTGCCTGATCTCGTTTACTTCCTAGTCCCAGATCGGCAATGCCCTTAAAATCCTTTTCTTCAAACGGTTTGTTGTTGTACACAATGAGCGATGGTCCTTGCAAATGCTTCCAGTTGTCACTTAAAAGATTTGAATCTGTCCGTAGTTGCCTTTTGTCCAGTATGAATCGAATTTCAGTGGCGCCGGCATCGTCCGCATTTTGGATCATTTCATTTATCACGTCCGATTTGCTGCTATACTCATCCAAAATGTTGCTAATTCTTGTCGTCAATTCTTCGTGTTGACCGAAACTCTCTCCAAATGGGTGATAAAACTTTTCCGCTATCATTGATCGCTGAAGACGAACTCCAAGCTTTAGTGCAATATCTCGAGGAATCTTCCGATTGCAAAAATTGGCGCCGGCCATAAGTCCTTCTGGAATTTCTTTCATGTCCAATTCCCAAAAGGTCAATTCGGAAACTTTCAACAAAATTCCTTTCTCGTCAGGCACCAACAAGTTTGTCAGTTGATTAGTCGATGAATCGTCGAGAGAATCGGATATATTTTTACACAAATGAACAGCAATTTGAAGCAAATCTGATGTCAAAGGATTTGAGTGATATTTTTCGTTCATTCGTTGCAAAGCATCGATGTAATCGTCAATAGAAAACGCCTGCTTGACACCAAACTTTAGCAACAAATCCGCATATTTATCGTATGTTGTTCCCTTAATAGAATACAAGTAAGGCGCGTAGTTCTCTTGTGTAGCATCAATACAGGCGTAAGGGTAGGGCACAAATGCCGCAGGTTTAAGTAGAAGAATCGGTAAAGTTGAGAAATCTTCGATTAATGGCTCCAGTTGTGCATAAACCGTTTTCGTTTTCAACGCAATGTGCAGTGTCTTGTAGCATTCTGACACGATTTCTTGCATCTAAAACAAAAAATTATTTTTATTTCAGAATAATCCTTAAATAATAAAGTTAAAACTCACCACATCAACTTGCCGGGTTGTGCATTCTATCGGCGATAATGAAGATAAAATTCGAAGTTGTTCCAAAATCAATCGGGGAGAAGGAATATTGCGTCTACATCCTAATTGATAAGCCAACTCTTGCGCATTTGTAAGTCCTTCGCTATCCAAAATAGGCGCCACGAAACACACAGCATTAGTTGAATTCTTGAAATAAACTTCTTGTGGACAGTAAACACGATGTTCAACTTTTAACCAAGGTAAAGTCCAATCTTGGGGTTGCGACAAAGCAAACAAAAATGGAATGTTCAAAAACTTATCGTAAGCTGAATCGAGAATGTGAGGACCAGTTAAGCTGTTCAAAATGAGTTTGCTTCTTATTTTAGCATCTTCAATTAATCCTTGTTCGAAGAGAGTTTGAATTGTATTCGCTCGTTCCAGCAACATTTCACTCGAAGCGGTCGTTCGCATTCCAAATGCGATCAAAAGTTTCTGAATTTGTGGGGTTTTGAAAGGCCCGAACGCGAATTTATTTTCATTTTCGAAGTATAGTTTATGGATTTCCGTCTGTGTGTGAACCAGATCCGAAGGTCGTACTCGGTGATTGCCATCCGGACCCACTGGAATGCATGGAGTATCTTGCAATAATTTCTTCAAGTATTGTTTTTGAGCTTGAGCGTTGTTTAATACTTCCAAAAGAATCTCATTGGCAAGCTCAGAGTCGTAGAGTTGTATACACGGAAAAAATATTTTGGCAAAAAATTTTTCATCGTCGTACGACTTGACACCGAATTCATTTACGAACAATGTTTCTAAACTGTTTTGAACTTCGGATGAAATGACAACCAGACCAGTGTCAGGTTGGATTTGGTGAAGTAAGCTCATCGTTGCTCGTTTGGCAGCCTGGACAAATCCAGGCGACCACAAATTGGAAATTTTCAAAAAGCGCGACTGCGCAAATGTAATCCATCGTCCATCTTCGGTCTTCCACAGACATTTGTCCGATGTGCACAATTGTTGGTAAACGCTTTTGACAAATCCGAGGAACTCGTGTTGAACATTGCCATAAATGGGCCAAAAGTTGTAAAACTTATATCTTCCGAAAAAATTTTCTTCATCTAAACATTTCAGCTTAGCCAGTAATTCGATTAAACAGGTAACGAGGGTCTCTGATTTCAATGCTTCGTTCCATCGTGATTTTAAGCTGCTCGTGTCGCGGTCCGCCCATAAATGACGTCGGTTTGCAGCTAGGCCGAATGCAGCGTGCAAATGAAATGGTAAACCCGTCTCGACAGGCAACGGCAGATAACAGAAGGCTAAACCTGAGGTGGCAACAACCTACAAAAAACAATACAATTTAAACACGAACATCATTTTACGCTTATCTTGTACTAAATAAATTACATCAAATTTGTTGTCAGCGTTTTGTATGCTCGCTGCAATAGCCACGACTGGCATCAAACCAGCTGCTTGACCTTCAACAGAAGATGCCAGTTGATACGCCGTATCATTACTCGCACTCCATTGTAAAATCCATACTCCATTTGAAACTCCACTCGTTTGGCATATAGAAAATGGTTCCGACGGACTGGCAATTGTTATCTCCGCTATTTCGGCGTAATGTAAAGATCTAAAGCGCTGTCTGGTATCAATATACGTTTTTACAGTTTGGATCAAATCGTTTTGACCCATATCCGCATTTGGTAATGGCGTTGTTGTCTTCTTAACATCTAACAGCATCTGCTTATTCCGTGGATCGTTACAATTACTTGGTAAATAATCCACTTGAAGTGTTTTAACATTCCGTAAAAATAGCATAACATAATTTGCAGTTTGACCAAATCCCTTCAATAACGTCTGCATCTTGAAGAAGTCGTAAGAAGTTTTGTTCAATTGGGAATTGTTTTGCATTTCAGAATCGCGCAATGGCAATCGAAAAAGTGTATTCATATAATCCACCCCTCCCGGTTTGTAGGACAGATCGCAACCGTATACACCTTTATAAGGTAAAAATTGATCAGCAAATGCCTCCAGTTTGCGTGGTTTCTTTTCGAGGTTAACTTTGACACCTCCAGTTCTTGGGAGACATTGTTTATGCGGGTCCAAAATGGCCAAGTATTGTCTACTCACGAAACACGGCATATCAGTCAGATGATATACGCTGTTGAATCCGACTCCAAAAGATCCAATTTTCTCCGATTGATTGCGCTTTGTTGCACCTCCAACGCTTAAAATGTTTTTGAAGTCTTCGTCGCTGAAAGTAGCATCGTTGAACACCCAGAGCGCGGGTCCTTGAAATTTATCCATCTTGCCGAATTCCTTGTACAGAACTGATCGCCTATATTTTGTATTTTCGCGCATATCCAATAGAAATCCAACTTGTTTGGCTCGAGCATCGTCGGCGTTTTGAATCAATTCTTGAAATATTGTTGCATCCGCTGGGTACTCTTCCAATATGTTTTTCAGACGTTGAAGTATCGACTCGTGTTGTTCAAACTCTTCCGCATCCATAACGGCACTAGACAACGGTGTTACCCCCAAAGTTGCGCACAACTCGTTAGGCAAATCGCTATGAGCTAAAATAATTTCATCTTCCTCATCGTCAACCTCCATTAAAAGAGCTTCGTAATTACCGGAGTCGTTGTATTTGCATTGTTGCGATGGCTTGAATTTGAGTCCAATGCTACTGTGTTTTATAGGAATTTTCACTTCATTTCCATCTAAATTCTCAGCAAGGACTTCCAGAATGCTTCGGACGTAATTAAAGTCAATTTTAATTTCAGTCTGATTACGTACCATGGTAGTTTCGTATTTGCGTACAATTTCGTTGAATACTTTCCTTCCTACGATCAACTTATCGTCTTCCTGCACGCCAGACGCTCTAAAGAATTTAATCAATTTGTTCTCTTGCAAAAAATTAGGAAGGCAGTACATGTACGGTTCCAATCCCGTCTGGTAGTAGGTCCAATTGGTTACAACTTCTGCAGGTTTAACAAACTTCTTTCCAGTCCAAACCCACAGAATAAAGTTTCCATTATAAATGAGTGGCGCGACAACTTCGGCAAAAGGTCTTTCTGCGAGCACAGTGTAACACTGGTACAGAATACTTTCTTGTTCGAATTTATTGAGAGCTTTGTAATTCACCGAAACGTATTGCAGATGGTTAACAATAAATGCGAGGGAGACGTTTGAACGGTCAGCAAATCCCAATTGAACGGGTAAAACCGTGTCAAGGATAGGCCGTCCAGATCCTACAATAAGTGCGCAATCGTGTTGGGCTAGTTCAACAGCTGAATACAGCACACCTTGGTTGGCGGACCCGAACCAGTATAATTGTTGCGGATACTCCGGAGGTCGATTTATCTTGGCTTGAAATAATTTTAAATTTTTTATCTCCGCTATTTGATATGAAGATAATTTTAAAAAATTTGCTTGCAAAACTTGATTGAAGTAGATTAATTTTGTTTGATTTATTAATCCGGTGCTGTGAATGTAACGAGCTGTTTGCATGATTTCATCACCAGTTAAGTCAGCGGTTGTTCTTAATCCCAGGCCTCGTAAAATGTCCAGTGTTTTTGAGTTATTGTAGTTCCCAACTGGAAAGCGACTTAATTCGCCGTAAAACAAACCCTGCAAACACGCGACATGCGGATCGAATAATGCAGACGGTGCATAATATCGGCCGTCGTCACTGGGTACGAAACAGTGATTCATCAAGCTGCTTCGGACGGTCCACGGCTGAATGTAGTCGAATGCCCATAGCATTAACGACGAAAAATCATTCGATTTATACGAATTTCGATTTTCAACAATTTTCTGTGATATTTCTTCTCGAGTGATGGCTCCAATTCCTAACCATTTTCGAATTTTGTTGAGATCTGCGTTTCTGCAATCCAGATAGGGAACACTTGGTTGAACGAGCGCCGGTAGACCATCAAAATCAACTGCTGCAGCATTGGCGCGCTCTGCAATCGATGTTACATTTGAGATCATCATTTGGTTGTTTGGCAGTCGCAGTACCTCGAAAATGGGAAGGTTTCGAATCATTTTTCGGCCGGCTGATGTAATTTCGTCAATGTGCCGCGCGAAAAAGCTAACTAGTTCGTTTCGGTATCTGCTATTTGATTTTAGAATATTTGCAACAGATGAAGGGTTGCAGTTCTGCAGTAATTCAGTCAAACTTGACACAAGACCCTTATGTATGTAGTTGGAAAGATGCACGTGCAGCTTCAAGAGCTTGGCCGGTACTGCAATTGCATTTGCATCTGTTAACAGATTTTCAATGCTCGTCGAGAATGAATTTTCTACAAAGAGTAAACTGGCAAGTCTTGGTGGTAAAGACAACAGAGCCCAGCCATTCTTGGGGCAGTCGAGCAATGTTAGATTTTCGAATTGTGAAAGGTCTCTTGGGTACGTTTCTTGTAGATGTCTCCATAATAACTGCAGCCACGCCTTATTTGGGAATGATGTGGTGTTTAAATTGAAGCTTATAGGTGTGCATACTTTCCAAGTGTTGGGCAAAACATTTTTAAGAATCGCGGGAAAATTGTGTGTATTTATTGTCATAACTGTAGTACCTATAAAATAGAAGTGAATAAAAAAAAAAATTTTATAAACAGGCATATCGTACCAGCAAAGTTATTTAACCAGGAAATAGCAACATCTGGTAAAGCATTAATGTTGATAATCGAGTTTCTCAAAGTCGGGAGCAAAGTTTCGTAAGTTTTTGTAGCCAAGTATAAATTGTTTGAAGTTAATGTAGCAAAATCACCACTGACCAGAGGAATAATTGGAAAATTTTTGATAAATGATACCGCACTAGATCCGCATTTTTCAACAAAATACTGAAGCAATAACAAACGATCTCCGTTACCTACAAAATATTAAATGTTAATTTCTAGCTCATTCAAATGTATTTAGTGTTATTCGTCAAATTTTAATTACCAATGTTATTCCAAGAATGTAATTTCCTTAATTCGGTATATACAACTTGATAATCTGTATAGATTATTTGTTTTCTGTCACCATATGTATTGACTGCTTTTAATACGTTATCAGGAGCAGTCACATAAGGTGTATTACTCAGATTAAAGCAACGCCGAATTGCTTCTGCAATTTTTTCTTCATTGTATTGACTTAAATTGTCTACATACACACTAGTGTTTAAGTATGCCCAAGTACCACCAGAAGAAATCTGAAATTATTAACAGAGAAACAATTATTAAGGAAGTTCCAAGTACAGAACAGAAAATAACTACCTTTAGAACAGGTAGAGCGAATAATAATTTGAAAAATGGCGCCAAAATAGGTTTCCATCTTTTATGCACTTTATCTATATCCGGCCATAACTTGTACGACTCTTCCCCATAATTATCAATGCAAAAACAAATCAACTGAACATACGCGATAGGAACAACCTCTGAAATTATATAAAAATATGTTTATTATCTGTTAATATAGAATACTGAACTGTATTAACCTTCCACTAGAGCTGCGTTCCACTTTGCATCATTGTCTCGAGTCTGATCGGCAGATGGCCACTTCAAATTACGCCGATTATCTTCCAATCCGAAATAAGCATTAACATGCACGGGCAATCCCGTCATATTCTCCGGGTTATTTGGAAGTGGAAGAAAACAGAAAATTCTTCCTAATAAAAAAGAAAATTCAATTGCATAAATAATTAATTGATAAATTACAATTGGTTCAGTTTCACCTTCCACAGTCGTTTGCACTTGAGCTGCTAGTGACACCCATGGTAATCTTTTGACCTCGCTTTCTAAACTCCAACTTGTGGGAGCATTTGAATGTTTCGGTATAAAATGTGATACAATCCAAGTTTTACTTTTCCGCATTTTATCAATATTAAAAAGCATATTCACAGCTAAATCGCTTTTTATTTGAACTCCACTTTTTCTTAACTCTACGATCTTATCTACATCCTGCATGATGATAAATTGTCAATACTGAAATCAAATAGTGTTCATTGAGTGCTTACTTGAATCAATTTAGCTCTAAGACTTCGCATGGTTGCAATAGAATTCGGAGATATGCTGACTCTACTCGTAGCTGCTGCACTTCTTTGAGAATTCCAAATTTCTATGGTTTCTAGATGCGATAAAAATAAGAGAGTTTCTTCCATTTCACTAGAGAAACCGTCAAACAAGTTCTCAACCTATAAAGAAAACCCAATTTGCAATTGAATACAAATATTAAATACCAGTTTAATACCATAGATTCGTTGTAAACTGTCGTAGACAATACTGATGGTGCAATTCGGAACGGTAACCTGAACATAGTTCCGTCAAATCGCCAATTTTGCCAAAATCCGACACCATTCATGGTCTTTGCATCAGTTTCAATAGGAACAAATTGGTCCAATCTAGTGCGGATTTCATTTCGATGTGTTTCTTTGTTTAGTTTCCAGTCAAATCCACTTCTGTGCTTCACTATCCCTCGAATACTCCCATTAAACAATGATTCGGTCGGTTCCATAACTGCTAATTTGTCGCCACTTAGAATCCATGGCGTATCTTCAATTTTAAAAATTATGAAAATTGTTTTATTTTATTTACCGGTAGCTAAAATTTTTTATTGTATTCACCTGTTAAATGGTAAACGGAATTGAAACCGATACCAAATTTTCCAACTTTCAACACGCTATCTGCTTTGTGAGAACGTTGTGGTTGTTGTATCCCTTTGAGTAAAGCGAACACAAGCTTATGAGTTTAAAAGTCTCGCCACGTTTTTCATTATAGGTACCTTTCCAATCGCACGCTTGAAATTGTGCATTGTTGTAAGCGCACAAAGCTGGTCCTTGGCAACCACCAAGGTTTGATTGGAAAAGAGTATTTCGACTATAACTGTTTCTGTCATGCAGAAACTTAACAGTAGTCGCACCAGCATCTTCTGCATTTTGCAGCAATTCCTGTTTACAAGAATTAAAGTCATTTTGTATTAATAGTCAAATGATTAGCACAGGATTTCCGTAAGATGAGATTACATTGCTCCCATCGTGGCCTCTCGAACGTAAAGTGATATAAAGTGCTTTTTCTTACCTTGAGTTGACAGCCATCGGGATATTTTTGCAAGATCCCTTTAATGAATACCGATAAAGGTGGTACCGTGGGACCAAAGTCGTCTGAAAATATGTATAAAAAGATTTGTAGCTTGTTTTGCAAAAAGAAAATGCAATATTTGCAGAAGCATTACACGGGAGTATTATATTCTCCTGTATTATGTAATGTAATACTCCCATCAGGCTAGATTCAGTAGGTGCATTCAGGAACTAAGATCGTCAAAAACGAGTTTTGTGTGTGGTTAGTTTTGTGTGTTTTTTTTGTGTATGTTTTGTGTATAATTCTGAGTGTCAAAATCTGAGGCACGTTTTAGCTTTAGGCAAGTTTTAGCTGCGTTTTAGATTCGTTTTAGCTTCAAAACAAATGGCGCCGATCTAACTCTACAACAGTAGTTAGATGCTGCGCAGACGAGTGCGCAATTGTAAGGCAATTGTAAGACACAACTCGTGTCTCGTGAAACGCTTGAATTGTTTCCTAAATTTCTTGACTAAAACATAAACATTTCCGGAAATGACAGTACAGGAAACGAAGCGAGGAAAACCAGGGAAACACAAAAATGTTTTAGTTTCTGAATGCACCTAGTGTTTTAAAAAACCGCAAAACGCAATAAAATCACGCGAAAAGTTATTAATTACAAGGTGTTTTTAGATTGTTTTGAACACTAAAGCTTATCTTCAAGTAGTGTCAATACGTGACCTTATTGAGTGGAAATGGGAATACGGCAACGTAAAATACGACAAAACATGAAAATAAAAACGAAGTGTCAAATCAACAAAAAAGAATCTGTAAAATTTAAATCCTTTTCAAGTCATTGACGATATTTATGTTTGATCAAGCTACGCATAGTTACGGAACTGTTTTGTTACCATGGTTACTAGGGTTTAGCAGAATTACTGCTTCAACTTGAATTTCTTTTAAAAGATATCTTCACAATAAATGAAAAAATTATATCATTGCAAACATTATCTTCCTTCTGATTTTACTAGTGGGATAAAATTTATTAGTGAAGTCTATAAGGCGGAATAAATCAAAACCAAAACCAAAACCGAAACTAATGTCTAAAGTCTGAGTCATCTCCTGGGCAAATTACGGCTCGTTTTGTTTTAAAATAATTAATTTTTTACTTCAAAACTAACTCTTTCTTAATTTTTTTACATGTGCAAATAATAACAGCATGTTACTTAATTATTCAATTAAAGTTTAGCTTGAATAAAAGTCAAAATTGATGTACTTTACCTTCGTCTGAATCCATATTCTTCTTCAAATCTCGTATTTTTTGACTCAATACGCTTCACTTTGTTCGATCGATGTCAACTGGCATTTGATTACATTACTTAACAGGTGGGTAGTGCGACGCGATATGACCGAGCATCGATAAAGCACAAAGTGTTTTACCCGGACAGGGGAATCCCGGTTAAGAGATTATATTTCCAGTTCAGTTGTGAAGTAAGGTCCTGAACTCCTGACGTCTACTACGGTAGTATCATAGAAAAAGTGCTTCTTTTATCCGCTAGTCTTTTTTTCAGACAATTACAATTTTTTACATTTTTTTTGTGGAAAACTACCACACCATATCTGAAAATTTATTTAAAATAAATTTGAAAGACTTATATTTATATTTTATACATTGCATCTAGCAGGAACTAGCTAAGTGGCCTTTAAAATTCAGCAGTTGTTAGTGCACCCAGAATACATCGCGCAATCCTAGGATAAGTGATGGCGGACTGTTTATTCGTTATTTGATTCGTAAGAGAAGTTTTATTAATTAAAAAAGTAAGTTTAATTTATTATTAGTGTTGATTAATTTGTCATATTTTTTAATTTTACAGAACCTAGTAGTTTTTCTTTTGACTAATTTGTGTTTACAGAAAACCTCGCAGAAAACAAACAAACCGGCGGTTACGGTACTTTGGTCTACAGCAATTTAAAAATTTGAATTTTATCACAATGAAGAGTAAAAAACCAGTATCGGCGTTTGCAGTACTCAAAACTAGAGAGGTGACTTATCTTGCTAACTATTTTAACTGTAAATGCTTGAAATTCTAATTTATTTTATTTAGGTACGACGAATTTCAAATAATAAGAAAAGGAAAAGTAATAGTCCTCAGATTCAAAACAATTTATCAAAAAAAATGAAGAATAAAGAGGTGAGTTTTGAAGAAAAAAAATATTGCAATTAAGAAACTGATTACTTTTTTTGTATTAGGTACTTGAAAATCTTAAACGACAGGTGCACGCTCAACTTGACAAATCTCCAATGGTTTATCGTCCAAAACCAAGAGATAAACAACCAAAAGAGAATAAATTTTCTTCTGAAGTTGAAAAAAAATTTAAAGGTAATTTATATGAATTGTTTTATGTGTGGAAATTATTATATTTTGTTATTTTTAGAAGCAAATAATAACACGAAGCCAATTAATGGGCACAAACGAAGGCGTTCATCCATTAAAAAAAATATTAACATCGAAAATGATAATATGGATTCGTTCACAGTCGAACAAGGTGGTGTATCGAAAACTATTCTGTCTAAATGTAAGTAGCACAAAAAGGGATTAAAAATAATTTAACTTTTATGTAATTAAAATTTTAGCAACTGAAGTGGAGAAAGTGGAGAACGATTCTATTAGTTTGTTTGACAGTAGACACGAAGCAAAGAAATGTTTTTCTTGGTTAATATTTCCTGTAACACCTGACAACTTTTTCAAGTATAAATTCTATAACCAAGATAAAATAAATAATTTTAAATTCTACTTTTTAAAAATGATTTTAGGGATGTTTGGGAGAAAACTCCACTGTTAGTAAAACGCCACCACAATTCTACTTACTACAAACGAATTTTTAGCACAGACGAATTCGATAGAATTTTAAAAGAGGTAATTCAATGTTTGATGTCATGAAATATTTAATAATTTTATTGTGTATTTTTGCAGCAAGTTGTCCAGTTTGGCAAAAATATAGACGTAACGTCGTACGTAGATGGGAAAAGAGAAACTCATAATCCGGAGGGACGAGCACATGCGTCGGTTGTTTGGGATTATTATCAAAACGGATGTTCAATTCGATTATTGAACCCACAAACTTTTTCCAAATCCGTTTGGAACCTTACTTCATTTCTCCAGGAATATTTCGGGAGCTGCGTCGGTGCAAATGTGTAAGAAAATACTTCACTCATAAATTCACTCGATTGTTAATTTATCATTTATAATTTTATAGTTATCTTACGCCACCTGGAACTCAAGGTTTTGCTCCCCATTACGATGATATTGAAGCTTTTGTACTGCAACTCGAAGGGAAAAAGAGATGGAAACTTTACGCACCGAGGAATCCTTCAGAAACTCTTCCAAGACACTCAAGTTGTAAGTAAATTAATTTAAATATTTAATTAGAGTTTTATTTTTTCATTATTTTTTTTTTTTTTTTCTTTTAAAGCCAATCTTAATCCAAAGGAACTCGGAGAGAATATTTTGACGGTTCAACTGGAACCGGGCGACATGTTGTATTTCCCACGGGGCTTTATTCATCAAGCTTCGACTCAAGGCGATGCACATTCGCTCCATATTACCGTATCAGCTGCTCAGCAAAACACGTGGGGTGATTTCCTTCAAAAACTCGTCCCGACTGCGCTCGAACAGTTATTTGAAGACGATCAGGAGTTCCGTGAAAGTTTACCGATTGATTACATGAAAAATATGGGTGTGGCGAATTCTGATATTCTTTCCGAAGGCAGAGAAAAGTTTTTGGAAAAGCTTCAGAATTTGATGAATAAATTGATCAGTAATTTACCGGTTGACCCATGTGTCGATCAAATAGCCAAGAAATACGTACATGATTGTTTGCCTCCAGTGTTGAATAAAGGTATGACCTTTTCATGATTAAATTTGGAGTTTGAGTTTAAAATATTTATATATTTATTTTAATTTCAGCTGAAAGAAAAGTGACTATCATTGGAAATCAATCCAAATGGGACAACGGAGCTATTGTGAATCAGTTTAAATTGGAAAATAAGACTCAGATTAAGTTAATTCGCAGTACTATTTTAAGGTAATTGAAAATTATTTTTTTAGTGAATTTTTATAGATTAAATTGTTTTTTGTTTTTTTTTAGATTGGTAACTGAAGAAAATGTCGTGCGCGTTTATCATTCGATGGAGAATTCTCGCGAATATCATGGCGAAGAGCCTCAATTTATGGAAATTTTGCCGGATGTAGGACTTTAAAAATGTTATATAAATTTTTTGATTAAAATTAATGTTTATTTTTCAGATGGCAATTGGAGTTGAGTATTTAATTCATTCGTATCCAAATTTCATTGCGATTGATGAACTTCCTGTAGAGAAAGACGATGACAGGGTAAGAAAACAAAATAAAAATTAAAAAATTAATTTTATTAATTTTTTTTTAATTTTTAGATGACTTTGGCTGCCGCATTATATGAAAAGGGACTCGTTATGACTAAGGAACCTTTGAATTAGGAACTTAATCATAATTTGCAATTTTTATTCATTAATACAGAATTTGTTTTTTTTAAAAAAAAACATGCAATGTTTGTTAATGTTTGTTTGATATCACCTTTAAGTTTTATCAATAAAATGCATGCATTGGTTCATTAATTTATTGTTGTCAAGGTTGAAATTAGCATTTTTAGTCTGAATAAAAATCCCGCCTTGCGTCCTCCACAGATCAACCGTTCACTTTGTTCCCACTCATGAATTGTAAATGATTGGTTTTGCAGGGTCTGACTTTCACTTGACATTTCATTTGCCCTCATTAATGCGACAGGTTTTGTTTATGAATCAGCTTTAAAATAATTTTTCAACGTTTTGAAACCCGTTTGATAATTCTCAATTGACTTAAACAACTCTTTTGCAACACGGGAGACATTTTCTGCTAGAAATTAATAATAAAAAATTAACCTTAATAACATTTTTTAATAAACGTTTCAGAAACAGATGTTTTGCAATTCCAAGTCAAAAAAGCAAATGACGGTTGAACTTGTTATTTTTCTTACGACAACCCTGTCATTACACAACTTGAATATGCTATAGGCGATGTTCTCATTAATGACATAACTCTTTCTCTTTTTATATTATTTAATCTAAGACCACATAATTTCGTATTTCATTAGACTGTCGAACTGAACCGACTAGACACACCAAAACATAATTCGTTACATTTTATTTCAGCATACAAAAAAAAAATTAAACAAATTAAAAAAAAAAAAAATCACAGGCGTTACCCCTTTTTTTTATAAACAAAATGAAAGTAAGCACGGATTCCCCAGGGAAAATAAACTTACCACTTTTTCCAAAACAAAACAAAAAAAAATCGTGGAATTTTCTTCAATACAATACCCGATGACTCAATAGACTTTACACCGAAACAAAAAAATCGAAGGTAGAAAATTTTCACTTTTTAAAAATTCTGCTTCATCATTTCCATGTATAGCCAATTTTTCCCAACATTATGAAAATAGCAACTTTCCTCCAATGTACCATCCACTCATCTGCCGTAATTATAACATTTACACTTTGAAAAGATAACAATTACCAGGTAACCATTAAGGTGCAGTAGAAAAATCTTCTCGCTTATTGGACAGCAATTTGCAAATACGTTCAACCTACTTCGCTGTGGACTACCTCCCTTACCAGGTGTAAAGGCAACCCCTCGGGCTTCTCTTCACGGAACCTGTCCGTGACGTCAGTAACTTGTGCTCGCTGCTCCCCTCATTTCGCTGAAGGAGCGTACAGCTAATGCAGGCAGCAGCAATTGACAACGCGCGCCAATCATGACCCCACTGATTTTGTGGTTGATGATTTCTTCGACGCTTTTATTCTTCGATTTTGTGCATCTTGTAGATGATTCCGCGTGCGCTTGCTGCAACAATGCTGGCAATTTGACATGTGCAGGTGGACGGGTAACTTTTAGAACTGATTGCCTTTGCTGCCCCGTCTGCTCACGCCAGACAGGTGAGACATGTGACCAGGTATCTCTGCTTTGTGACACCGAGCTGAAATTAATCTGCGACAGAAACGCAACTTGTCAAGGTGAGTTTTTAAGTTTATGTTTATGTGCATTGGATTTACATTTACATGGAATAATTATTGCAATGAGTTTCTTACGCGCACCTGTTGCACGTTCAGCCAAAGGGGCAATGAAAGGGTTGAGGACCTCGAAGATGTAATACGTAATTGTTTAGGATGCGCGGATTTGGACCGGAAAATAATGTATTGCACGTTATTCGTGAAATAAAATTTACTATTCGTTATTTTGATGGTCATCTTGAGGACGTGAACTCGAAATGATAAATTTACACGTCAGGCGATTAGCATTTGAAAAGATATTTAAAAAAAACAAAGGCGCAAAGGCCGATGGCTTCTAATGAATCATAAATTAGTTCTGAGTCATAATTGATTTTTATTTCTCATTCTATTACATATTTTTCTTGTTAAAAAAACAACAAAAACTAATTTTTTTTTTTTTTTTTTCATTTTATTCACTTTAATTTATTTATTTCTTAATTTCCACTTTAAATTTCAAATTTGTCTTTTGGCCTTGTTCCTCTGGCTCCAAGACGTCTTTGAGTAGGTCATTTTCCTCAGGGCCCTTGAATCCCAGTCTTCATTCCATCGTCCCCTTTCGATCGTAAATTTGTATTATCAATTCATTTTTGTCTCATGTATATATGCACCTGAAAGATTGATGCATTCATAGCATAACAGCCTTGGGGGACCTGTGCATCCGGTGTCACGAACACAACGACAAAGAAAAACACTTACTGTTTTATTATGAATTTCATTATAACCAATGCATTGGTTTACATTCGAAGTGTCATCTGATGATTAAAGAGTTTATTGTCTTAACTGAATTCGAAATTGCGAATTCTCATGAATTCATTTCATCTTCAGTGAGAAACGAAAAGTAACGGCTTAAAACAAATGGGTTGCAGTGAATTTCTTGCGGAAAAATAAAGAGACGGAAAGGAAAACGGGATTAACTATAACTGACCTAGAAATTTAATTATCAGTCAAAGTCCAAACGTTGCATTCCATCATTTTTAAAACCCAAGTATTACTACTTTTTTGGTAATAATCCATCTCATAGAAAAATCGAATTCCTTGTTCATGTCCAGTTGGGCGGCCACGCCCTTACCTCTTAAGGCAATTTGATCGGTCAAGTGGGAGATCTAAACGGGAGTATACACACAAACGTTTGAATCTGGTCATTCTACTGACCCTATTTCCTTTTTTCAAATATCAACAAGAAATCTAAACAGTGCTTTACCTTTTTTGACACCGAAAAGCACAATTTAACTCTTTGTTACGGATGTAGAATAATTGAAAAACAATTGTGTTTATTTCTTAAAGATGAATTCAGAGCAGATGAATACTTAGTAGGAGTTCCATTTGCCGAAGACCTTGCACGAATTGAGGTTGAGGTAAATTATTGAGGTCTCATCTTTAATTTTCACCTCAATTCGTTTACTTGTAAGTGCAGGCGCCTAGACAGCGGGGGTTGCAGTAGCTGAATGGCTTGTGCCCAGGAAGTAATGGCGAATGACAAGCCATAGGGGGTTCAAGTATTTCTGCGTTTGAGAGCAATTAGATTCGGATTTTTACAGGACGCGAATAAATGACCCTAATCAACAAATAGGACAGCTGCGTGTGCGACATATTTGTTGATGTAGTTTTTTGCCATTTTTTTTTGTTTTTTTTTGTTTTGAGATTTTAAATATTTAAAAAATACTTTTTCAAGTTATGATTTGTAATTCACGCAGCCACACCTTTGGAATTTATTTTTGATTCCATTCCATTCCATTAGTTTGATTAATCATATATTAAATCCGTAATGTATTAGCTGCGTCATCGACATTTTTTGGAGCAATGGATTTGGACTTTTTATTTAGCATCCGGCTTGCTTTGAACTACCAGGACGAAGAGACCGAACCTTGAAACATTCCATGGTATGGAGAGATAGGACAAGAATCAAAAATAAAAAAAATTTTACAAATATAAAAAATAGCAAAAACAATAAAAAAAATTAAAATGAGGGAAAAAATATGTCTACAGTCAAGGTTAATGTTTTAGACGTAAACGCTTTCTGATTACGGACAAAGAAAAACATGCCAGGTGGAAAAAAAGAAGTGTGAAGTAAGTCTGAAGGAAATGTGGGTGAAACAAACTCCCAAGTCATCCGGAGGGGGAAAACCAGATTGCTTAAAAGCCCCCTCTCGTAATGGCGTGTGTATGTACACCTTAGGGTTATACCCTCGCATTCAATCAAGTATTGTGACGTTTAGAATGCTGGTTGAGATTATTGACTCCATGCAGGCAGAAAAAGAGCTGATGCCAGAGCAGATTTTTCCTTGATTGCATTTCGTCGTGCTTTCTTTATAGGTGTAATAACCTGCAACGTATTTTTTAAGAAAAAATGGACCTAATGGCGGCACGTCTTCAAAAGACTTGCACGAAAATTCACCTTTTTAACTCAAAAAAAGAAGAATATAAAAAAATTAATTTAAAAAATGTGTAAATTAAATTGTGCAGGCATATCCGGAACTTGTCTTTATAACTAGTTTACTAGTTAAAAGCTGCACCTCAAACAACAACAACTCAGGTCATATGAGGCCGAGATGATGTATTATATCAGTATTTTTGAATGCACATTTTTGTATATATGAATTTTAATGGAATTATATGAGAATATGCAATCTGCCTATGCCTATGCAATATAAAAGTACAATAGATTTTTTTTATTTCTTCCAAGGTCAGCTGCCTTCTTAAGTCTGCGGGGGCGAGGAGGTGGTGATGCTATAATGGGAAACTCGCGTGCACTTTTGTCAAGTGCACAGCAGGAGAGTGTTAAGGGGTGGGCTGAAAGGGTGTTTTTTTTATTTTTTTTTTTTTTCTTCAAGGAACTTGTAGCGTTCTAGCTCTCGGTCATTAGACTCTTTACCTTGGGCGTTGCATAAAGAATTTAGAATACCATCTTTTATGTGTTAAACTAGTGTCAATATTCTATCTATGGGCGTGTTTAGAAAATTGTTTCGAAGTAGGGAATTTGGAATCTCCAAAAAAAATAAATAAATAAAAAAATAAATAAATAAATTGAGAAAATATAAAATTTCTACATGAGAAAAAAAATATATATTATACTGTTATTGGGTAATAATAAAAATGTATTGTGATATTTAATCTAAAATTTACACATAATTTTTTTGTTTATAGGAATTGCTGAATTAAAATCTGTTAACACCACGCATAACTCTACAGTAATTCAATGGCATCATGGGAATTGGGTTGCACTTTTTTACGGACGAGATCTTCATCTTCGAGACAATTGGACTCAAAAGAAGGTAGCTTACCATATGATTTTTTTTTCCTATTGTAAAGCTTTACCAAAATTTTTGTTTTTGCTTAAAACAATTTTATAATACAAAATTGTACGATATTTGAAATTTACCCAGAATGCAATATAGTAATAATAATAAAATAAAAGGCAGTAAAAAGACAAGTGACATTCACCCATAGGCTAAAAGTGTAACAAAAGTGTTAGCAATTACAAAAAGACACCCTAATAAATTTATGCGTCGTAATTAACCCTTTTGCAGTTGAAGGCCACTTAATTCGGTGTTTAGCTTTTTCCTATTAAACCAGTTTGGCTATCATCAAGGTCACCCATGTCTGCTACTTTAACGTGTGTCATAGTCGAGTGCCAGTGCAATTGGCATCAATTATGTATGGTATTTAAGCACTAAAAAAGGATATTGCCTTTTGGACAAAGAAGTGCGTGGATAACATGTTCTTGCGTGCATGCAAAAAAAAATTCTTCCAATTAGCTACAGGAAAATCTACCACTTTTACTTCTAAATTTTTTTTAACGTTTTTCAGGTGCTATCAAACGACAGTATAACTATAGAGGGACTCGAACCAAATGCTACTTATTTTTTCCACTTAGAAGCAGAAAATTCCGACACTTCAGAAATAATTTTCGTGCTGACTAAAAGTAGGTTTAGTGATTTAAAAACAATGATCTAATTTTTAATTAAAGTTTCATAACATCTAATAAAACCGTGTAATTATAATGTTATTGAAATTGGAATGGGACCTTGATGGTGAACATGGGGCGGGCTTTACCGCAATACTTTATTTAAAATTTGCTGTTTTCATCGTGAAAACAGGTCACGGCTACACGAGGGACTTGTTTTTCCGCCTCTTAAAGACGTCATTTGATGATATGTTGTTTTTCCGCGTAAAATTTAGATGTTTGTGACGTTAATGGCACGTGGCTAAGCGAGGGAGAAAGTATCACAGAGGGATGTGAACGGCGATGCACGTGCCGTCCAGATGGGTTGTTGGACTGCACCGCACGATGCCATCATCTTCCTGGAAGCATAACCGACCCCTTGTGTGCAGAAGTACCCAGCACAGAGGACTCTTGTTGCGTGGAGTACGCATGTGCGCAGATAAGTAAGTGCAGAATGAAGTAAAACTTGAAATTGTGCATTAAAAAAAATAAATAAAAAAAAAAAAATAAAATAAAAAATATTAGAAGAGGCCAATTCAGCGCCCCATCTGATAGTAACGGGTAGAGGACCTTCCAACGTAAGTGTTGCTTGGGATGACTTTAAGCCTCCCAGCTACGAACGTGGTTATGTACTAGAAGTGCGCGTGGCGGGATCAGAGGGCAACAGGATACAATTGCAGGTAAATGACCAAGTGATGGGTGTAGCTGGAGGAGAGGTTTGATTATGAGTACAACATTGTTTTTATCGTCTAGGTCAATAATACAAACATGAAAACCATCGAGGACTTGTCCCCGAACGTTCGGTACGAGGTGCGAGTGGCGATTTTGGACGATCAGGATAATTTGACCTCAGCTTCAGAGTTCATTAATGTCACAACAACAGGTAAGCCGTTGATCTGAACTTATCAAACCAGTCCACTCCTTTGAAGGTTCATTATTATGCAAAGTAACGGAAGCCAAGGCCACTTTAAACTAAAGCGGTCAAACTGGATTAAGTGAAGGTGATTGGGTTCTCATTTTTTGTCCTACATCCAATGATAGTTGATGTAATAACGGCTACTGGGGTCTTTAGAATTTGTTTATTGCAAATATAAATCATCATTCCGGATGCGTTTTTGCTTATAGGATTAATTTTTTTTTTATATATATTTTATTTTATATTTATGTTTTTTCTATAGATGGTTGTTTAAGAAGCAATACAACGTACAGAGTTGATGACGAATGGAACGAAGGATGCGAATTGAAATGCACGTGTCGTTCAAATAATACTTTGGATTGTAGCGAGCGATGCGTTAGGCCTTTATACCGAGCTGATTCTGTTTCTTCCGATGCGCATTGCACACCGGTACCTAACAAGGACACGTGCTGCGTGAGCCTCCGCTGCGAGCAGGAATCAGGTGAAAAGTCAAGAGTGTAATGATAAATCATATTAGCATATCATGTTCATCGTTATAAGACTTATTTAACAAAACAAAAATAAACAATTTTTTTATTATGTAGACCCGTCTCACGCTGTTTCTCTGTGTCCCGCCCCCGATGACACCCACACGGACCATTGTGTGTCGACCTGTAAATCTGATGCTGAATGCCCGGTACCTGATGAAATATGTTGTCCTACATCTTGTGGTGCAAAGGTTTGCACTAATGCGAGTATTTTAGGAGGTAAAGTTTTTTTGTTTTAAATTTATGAATAATTAATTTAAAAAACAAATTTTTAAATGTAAATTTTTTTAAAAAAAGTTAATAAAACCGATCCGTGTTTAAATGTTGTTTGTGGACCGCAAGCCAAATGTCAATTTTCCGGTGGTTTAGCAGCTTGTCAATGCAATGAAGGGACTGTTGGAAACCCTAATGACTATACCCATGGGTGTATTCTTGGTAAAGAAATAAATTGACAATTGAATTCACAGTGGGCTTTTATTGACTAGTGTGTTTGGGTCTCGCAGGAGTTCCCACTTCATTCGGTGCTGGATGTTCATTTAATAATAGCACTCATTTACCCGGAGAAAGTTTTTTCGATGGCTGTGAATATCGCTGCCTCTGCAATTTAAATGCTGAAATTGAATGTGAAGTAGGAATTTAAAAAAAAAAAAATATTAAAGAAAAAAAAATAACATTTTTCATTTTTTCAACGTTTACTTTTTAGCCACGATGTGCTCCACCAGCAGAATCTCTTAATGACCCCACATGTCTGGTGATCCCAGATCCAAACGATAGTTGTTGTAATATAACTATATGTGGGTCACACTCGGTTAAAGAAGTATCCAAGAAAAGTATAAAATAGTATTAATTTAAAATTGAAAAAAAAAAATTCAAATTTAATAATTTATTTGTTAATTTATTTTTAGTTAAATTGGATTCTCTAGAAGGCTGTTACTATAAAAATAAAACATACCAAAAACTAGATACTATTCAAGAAGGTTGCAGCATGAAATGCACGTGCCAAGGTCACGGTTCCATCTCGTGTGTTCCCAGGTATGCGTATGGTAATTTTTACCTAGTAGCATTTTTGGTTCATTGGAATTTATGTTTTTATTATCAGATGCCCACTAACAGCTCCAGTTGGTTCTGGTTGTGTGTCACTTCCTGATCCTATCGATTCGTGCTGCAATGTTACTATCTGCAATATAACTGGATTACCCGACGATTTGAAAGTTAACGACGTGAATACCACTGAAAGAAGAGAGGACGTTAATTTAGTCACCGATACCACAATCATCATCGAGGTTCAAGTTACTTCAACTGAAATATCTTTAACAGCACCAATGGTGACCAAGATACAAAATAAAAGTGATTTTAGCAAAGAAAATTACTTCCCTGTGCCCACAAAAGACGCATTTAATGAACTGGGCTCAACTGATGCAGCGAAAAAGGGTGAGGGAACTGCTAAAACCTTTAGAACGATCGCAAATATGACGCAAACGAGTAAATTGGAAGAAACGACTTTACCCGAAACTACCATTATGGCTATAACTACTGAAAGTTCTGAAATTAGTCATCGGGTGAAAGAAGTAACACCGGAAATTAGTAAAGCTGAAAATGCCATTGGTATTAGTTTGGATAAAAAAACCGACATTTCAATGAAGGACGTTTCGGAGCACCAGACGTCGGAAATGGTTCGAACCACGACGCCAACGATTTCCTTGTTGTTTCCTAAAGTTGACAAAAAAGACAGAGGAAGGAAATTGGAAGACAAAGTTACTGGACTTAATAATGACAGTAAAAAATTAAAAGAAATTTGTTTTTGGATTGTTTATTAATTTTTTCTCTTTTTATTTTGTTAGTTCATTGTGAGATAAACGGATATCAAATGAGTATAGGGCAAGAAATAAATGACGGTTGTCGGAGAATGTGTAAATGCCAAGAAGGAGGCACAACGTCGTGTACTCCCATTAGTTGTCCCTATACACAACCACCTCAAGTGTCCGGTTGCTTGGATTGGCGTTACGATCGAGATTTTGTGCCCAAACTGAACAACTGTTGTGCAGAAGCAATTTGTTTAGCTAAAGTGCCCGTCCCAACAGGCATCGCGTGCGAATACAACGGTCGTTCGTTTGTTAATTTCGAACCGATTCCTCCGTCTTTTGTACCATCTTGTGACTTGGAATGTAGATGCATGAATGGAAATGTTTCTTGCGAGTCTCGTTGTGCTCCTGTGCCATCACAGCCTCCATTAACGCTCACTTGCATAATGCTCACCGCTGAGATTTTGCCGTTACCACATGATAAATGCTGCAAAGCGTGGCAATGCCCGAATTTAATGAGTATGCTAATCAGAACATGCATTATTCTGCAAGTTTTAAAACGTGTAACTGGTTTATTTCTTTAGTGGGTAATCATGAAGAGGATTTTGACTCGTTGCAAGGAAGTTTTCTACCGTCTTTAAAAAGTAAAAGTCAGAAAAATTATAAAAATTAGATTTTGTTATAAATAATTTAATATATTTTATTTTTTAGCAACGCCGTCAGGAAAAAATTTTGCTCAGAATCCGTTTTTAGTTCCAGTTGCGCACGAAGAAGGTTCAGATGCCATTTTCAAAACTGGCTTTCATCCTGGTGATGATCCGACTTTCCCTGGGTTCACAAACATGCAGAATTTTCCCATAAACACTGCGTTTTCAGAGAAAGGTTTAAATCTGAATAATAATTTCACTTAACTGAGATTTTATACAAAATTTTTCTTGACGTAGAATGCCAAACGGCTGAAGGACCACCGCGAGTTGTTGGAGAACAATGGGAGGAATCACCCGGGTGTCGATCTAGACGCTGTATTTGTGTATTATTGAGTAATGGTTCAACCAACGTTGAATGCACAGGCGGTTGTTCTCCCATTGAAAAATACCTCAAACCAACTTCCGGCTGTCCTTTACCAGTGCTGGTCACTCCGAATGATACTTGTTTTTGCCCGTATGTCATGTGCAATAAAACAGATTCAGGTATTATAAAAATTATTAAAAATAAAATACCTAATTAAATAAATATATTTTTTATTATTTTTTAAAAAGGGAGTAGCATTCAAAATTTAACTGCTGTTGCAATCAATGCAACTTCAGTCCGCGTGAACTTGGTCATACCAAAATTGTATGTTGGTTTGTACGGACAAGTTGAACTGCTGTACACGGATGATGCTACTCAAACCAACACATCTACTTGGAATAAAGAAGTTTTTTCGCATAGAAACGACATGTTTGCTGAAGCTCAAATGCAGCATGAACTTAATTCTCTTCTTCCTGACACCACTTATTACATTAAAGCTGATGTTATTCTTAGTGGAAACTCAAACACTGCCACGAGTGGAGTTGTTACTGTACGAACTCCACCTTTACGTGAGTTAATTGGATTAAAATGCAACGAATCGTCATTTTAATCAAATTATACATTCATTTCATAATTTAATTACCGTATTTCCATTTTTTTAATAACACTTTTAGTCGCTAGCACCACATCCGCCACCACTTTACCAAGTCGAATCACCTTTGATCCATCGTTTAACATCACCGACAAACAACCGACGTCTATTCGACTATCGTGGCGACCACTAACGGAACAGGAGAAGAATTTAGTGGACGGTGTGCAACTTAAATATCGAATTCAAGGCGATGAAACGTGGGGATTGACAACAATAATTCATCGAGACGTCACTTCGTACGTTTTGCGAGATCTACAACCAAATACGGCTTACGAGGTGGATATGGCATTGACCCCTATGAACGGGGTCAGCACCGATATTGAAACACTCAATCCCATCACCTTTCAAACGAATCCCATTCACGGTATGGAGTAATTAAATGTGTAATTGGCAACACTTGTTAATTAAATTCTGCTCTTTTCAGATGATTATGCATTTGATCTAACTTTATCGGTTGATAAAGTTTTAATAACGTCGATGAATTTGCACTGGTCAGGTGTGCCGTTTCCAATGCATAAATATGTTCATTTATATGTGATTAAGTACAAAATGGACTCGCAAACCGATTTCCAGACGGTGTACAAACATCCTAAAGTTGAACAAGTCACTTTGGAAGATCTTAAGCCAGGAAACAGGTTATTTGAGCCTCGAGTTGACCTTTTATGATGTGTTTAAAGATTAGCATTTCCAGCTTTATTAAAATTCTTTGATAAATTATTTAAAATGCAATTTTCTCTTTTATTCTTCGTCAAAATGAAGTACTTCATCAATTATACACTGTTTAGTAAACTCAATTTCATTTTTTATTAAAGATATCAAATCTGGATGGAGGCGATTTTGAGCAATGGTGGCATCCGCAAATCTAACACACTAGAAATCGTAACCAAACCTGGCATTGCACAAAAGCAACCTGAGAAAGGTATTAATAATAATAAAAGATGATACGTTTCAAGTCATTATTAATCTTCTTTATTTTTATTCTAGAACGTCTGGAAACTTCGCAAACAGTGAGCCGACCATCAACAACAGAATCGTCGGGAAATAATTCCTACTATGAAGCCTTGATCGCTGTGGCCGTTGTTGCTGCTATATGTGTATTGGGATTTGTGGCTTTGCTCGTTCTCTTATTCAGGAGACAAAGAAATTCCAGCACTGCTCCCAATTCAACTCATAAATCTCAAAGTGCCTATGAAAACCCAACCTACAAGGTGAAATGCTAATTTTGAAAACTTTTTTTTTCTTGCTCATATCATTCTCAGAATGATTCTAAAGCGACTTTGTTTCGATTTATTTTTAAATTTTCAGCCATCCTACGATGGGGAATTAGAAAATGGGAAAACGCAGGCGTAATTCCCAAAGGCAACCTTACAGCGAGTAATAAAAATCAACTGAGAACGGCTGTAACGAGGGATGGGAAGTGAGAGGATAAAAGGATGTGAAAAGCATGCTGTTGTAATGTGTTGAACACCTACTTTGACTTGTACAAACAACTTTATTATTGACTCCCATTCAGCTATTGTAGAATCGAATGTTCAAAGTTGATTGACGTTTTTTGTGAATATGGAGATTATACCAAACTTGCCATTTGCATTGATAACATGTCTAATATTAGCTACAGTGCACCTAGAGGGAACAAACTGTCAGTGGCTTCTATTGAAGAATGATTAGATTTTCCACATTCTATTTCTATTACATTTCATGCGTGTAGTTGCATCTTTTTAGTTGAAATTCAGGATTTGAGACTTTAAGGAATGGAAGACTTTTATCATCAGTCAGCAGGAAAGCAATGCAAGGGCATCTAGTCGAAAATATATTGTGCACATAACAAGACAAGCTGAAAATGGGGATAAATTAAAACTATGAATTGCAATGTTGAGAATTTTATTTTTATTTTTATTTTTAAAGTGTTGTGGTGTTATTATATGTGCAAAAGAAGATGAATATTGTTTTGGGTTATTACCTTCATAGTGAACAATTTATAAAAACAGGGCAAGTGCATTTTTTGAATTTTTTTTTTACAATAACATTAAAGATTTATATATGTTTTAGACATTTTTTTTCAATATTAAAATTCTTCACTTGTAATATTTTATTAAAATGAATGTTTTGCCACATATCAATTATTGCAACTAAAATATAATATTTTTTTTGTTAAATACGGTATGAGGAACTAAAATCTTAAAGTTGAGTTTCTAGGACTTGGCGCTATTGCAGACGATATGCGCCTTTTTATCATGCGCATGCGCGACCATCATCATAACTCTCTATGAGTAAATGTCCATAATGCAGCAGCATGATGCTCTTTCTGATTGCATCATTTTAACATTTAATCCACATTAATCCATATCGTCAAATGACTCACTTATTTCCGCTGTGTTTTCCGTGCTAGTCTTCAATATAACGATAGGCCACGCATGTGGATCAGCGACTATCGAACCACACGCGATAGTGGCGCCCCGGATAACTATAGCGAGTGAATATTGAGTGCCTGTTCAGTCCGCCGCAGACGCTTGCCCGGCGCACCAACATGAAGTGAGGCCTGCTAAATTCGGAGAAAAAATCAACGGTAAGTCAGTAATACATTTTGATTAAATTTCGCGCTTTGTTTATTGCTTTGAATACTTTGGCCATTCTTTGCAAATTGCATTCAATTTAGAAGTCGTGCAGGAAAGCTTCTAATTGCTAAAGCTAAAATTATTTTTTTAAATTCTTCTTTTTGTATCTGGTATATCGAGCTTCATGAAGCACGTGATGAAGATAAAATAATATCAAGTTGAACGTTTTTGTTGCAGACCAAGTAGAGGTCAGTGTTTGATCACCATGTGGGCTGGGCAGGAAGTACCAGCATGCAACGAGGAATGCTTCCTATTGATTAGGGGAGGATCCAAAACGGAATGGAACGGTAGATGGGGAAGAAGCAACGACTAGAATGTCGATTCTCCAGGGCCACATTGGTTGAGACAGCGACCGAAGAAGGCAGCCGAGATAGTCGCTTTTTATAGCGAGCGCTCGAAGGTCGCCGTAACGAACAAATAACTGACTCGACTCGATTTCGAATGTTGCTAGTTCCGAATTGCTGAAGAAAATGTTAATGAAAATTGTCGCATAGACAATATCTTAATATTTTTTTAGAAGAGACCGGTACGAAGAGAAAAACAAACGAAAAATCTTTGTTTTAAATTTAGAAAACCAGACGGGAACATCGGAGGAACCCACTTAAGACACAGAGGTGAAGTAGCATCAACTAAAAGAGGGGTGGGATATTCCTGGAATAAGGAAGCTGGAAAAAAAATGTGTATATAAATCTGACCATGAATAGTTATAGGTTATGTAAGATGATTTTTAATTAGCAGCAGAAGGCGATTCGATTTTTTTTGTAATTGTATTTATGCCGGGAATTATGTGAAGACTGAAGAGCAATTTTCAGATTCCATTCTCTCTTCGTTGCAAATTCTTAACCGAATTTAGAAAATATGTTGTTTGTGTGTTGCCATGCGTGACATGTTTAATTGGTGGAAAGAAAGACTGAGCTCTTTTTTATTCTTATTAAGATGACGGCTGGGTCGCGGGGTGCCAGATTAGATTATTTAATAAATTTTAAAATCAGTTTTGTTTTTTTATTTTTTATTATTTCTTCCTACAGAACTCTGTCTTTGTTTTTACAAGTCGGGAAGTAAGTGCAGTGAAAACAAGAGACTATTTGTAGAATTTTTAACGTCTTATTCATGTTATTTACTCTGGTGAGCACATGTTTTCGGTTAGCTTTTTCCTTTCAAATGAAAAAAAAATAATAATTTAAAACTTCTATTATTTCAAATGTTTCTGAGGAAGCAACATGAGTCAACAATACTAGCTTTAAAAGGCACGAAGTTTAACGATAGCAAAATCGGTTGTGCTTAAACTCGCCGAAAGAAACCAGTGTTTTCATGGGCCACTATTTTTCAGTAATGAAATTTCTGGTGCAACTGCGTGCATGTTAAATACAGGAATATTCCACAGCAAAAAAAAAAAATAATAATAATATATATTTATACAGTATATAAAAAATTGTAATACGATATTACGATATAAAACTTAATCCATTTTCTTTTTTTATTTAATAGAAAAACTTGCATATCTGAGGCCCCGTCCAAAGTTGGAAGTATCTAATGCAACGGATCGACTAAAATGTTTCGGATGAGCTTAATAGTGTTAGTAGCTTTGGGTTGCAGCAGTCGTCACCTAGTGCCTGTGGACGTAGTAGGAAGAAGATAGTGCCTGGCCATGGCCAGCTGGAACAAAGCGTGTATGTGGTGGACATGGGCCTGTTTGCTTGCGTTGGTAAGTTGCCCTTTGAAGGCTGCTGCCAATGGCAACGGGACCAATCCAAAGTGCAAGAGCGGCTTATTAGTGCCTCGTTGGTTACCCGACGACAACTTGAGTATTGGCGACCGTGTTGCACGAGGAGTAATTTACTTTTTCTGTCTGTGCTACTTATTTGTGGGGGTATCAATTGTGGCCGACCGTTTCATGGCGGCAATTGAAGTGATCACGTCGCAAGAGAAGGAAATTACGATCAAACGTCCAAAGGGCGACACGCAAACGGTGGTGGTGCGAGTATGGAACGAAACAGTGGCTAATCTTACGTTAATGGCTTTGGGCTCCTCAGCACCCGAAATTCTTCTGTCAATAATCGAAATCTACGGTCGAGGTTATAACGCCGGTGAGCTAGGACCGGGAACGATCGTGGGCAGCGCTGCCTTTAACTTGTTCGTCATCATAGCTTTGTGCGTTTGGGTGGTTCCGAGCAACCAGCACAGAAAAATCAAACATCTACGCGTTTTCTTCATCACGGCCACATGGAGCGTGTTTGCTTACGTATGGCTGTATTTGATCCTTAAAGTGATCTCACCTTCGGTGATCGAGGTATGGGAAGCGCTGCTCACTTTCTTCTTCTTCCCGACAACGGTAGCGACGGCATACATTGCCGATCGACGATTCCTCATCTACAAGTACCTGTCTAAGGAATATCGAATGAATAAACGCGGCGTGATCGTCGAGGGCGAAGGCGATGTGGAACTGGGGCCGAAACTCAACCATGTGTCCGACACGGGCATGAAGTTGTTCGGCGACGACGCCTCGGCGGAGGTGATGGAGTTTGAAGAGCATCGTCGCGATTTTATTAAAATACTTCGTGAATTAAGACAGAAAAATCCCAATAGCGACATGGACACTTTGGAATCTATGGCGCGAGATGAAATCATGAATCGTGGACCTAAGAGTCGCGCGTTTTACCGAATTCAGGCAACACGAAAACTCACAGGCGGAGGCAACGTGCTAAGGAAACGACACGATCGGCGAGAGAGCGAAGAAGTGAGCAAACCGGTAGTAACTGAAGTAAAACCCGATGATCGTATCACTCGAGTCTTCTTTGATCCAGGCCACTACACCGTGATGGAAAACGTGGGCGAATTTGCTGTTACCGTCACCCGAGAAGGCGGTGATTTAAGCACCACACTCAAGGTCGATTACAAGACTGAAGATGGAACAGCAAATGCTGGATCTGATTACGTTTATACCGAGGGCACGTTAGTCTTTCGTCCGGGAGACACGCATAAACAATTCTCGATCGCAGTTATTGATGACGACGTTTTTGAAGAAGATGAACATTTTTACATTCGACTTTTTAATTTACGTGCTGAGGCGGGGGTGCTAACTATCACGGATCCATCGCAACCGTATCCGACTGCACCTGCCGAGTTGGTCAGCCCGAGCCTAGCCACTGTTATGATTTTAGATGATGATCACTGTGGAATTTATAATTTTCTTGAGAGGGAATACGAAACGACTGAAACGATCGGCGAATTTCCACTAAAAGTTTCGCGGTTTAGCGGTGCACGAGGAATGGTCAGTATTCCTTATTGGACTATGGATGGGACGGCTAAAGCTGGCAAACATTACGTTGCTGCAGCAGGAGAAATTATATTTGAAAATAACCAGACTGAGTAAGTTGATTTTTTTTTATTATATATATTTTTATCTATATTTTTAAAGAGAAACTTGCACCAGGTCGTGTTTATTTAGATAATTCTTAACTTTTTGTGTTACCAATATCTCTGAGATGCTTTGCAGAGACGTCTGCTTAGCATGTGCGAGCGGCATTCAATTAATTTGATTCATTTGCAACTGAACAAACAACTGGTACCTGTCATGCTTGTTTGTTTAATGGCTCCCCTCGTCACCCTTGAAAATTATCATTTCAATTAAATTTTTTAGACAAAAACAAAAAAAAATATTTTTAGGGGCAAAAAAAATCACTAATGATGATGTTTTTTTGTCATTGGTTACATTATACAGATTTTAGTTGCTATGGAGTTGCTATGGGAAAACTCATATACAGTAATTTGCTGAAGTAAAAATTGGAATATTAAGAGATTATTTGCGTGAATGGGATTGAGCTACTGATTCTTGTGCAAATTTTTTGAAAATGGCACTTCGCCCATCTGTTTATGACGTTGATGACCTTGTGATGGGTGAGGTAAAACTGATTACAACGCCACCTTTGCGTCGTCTGTGTCTCAGACCAATCAGCACGCTTGGCATCGATCTATACTAGGAAAATCCGTTGCCAGGAAACTGTCACCTTCCTATTAAAGATATCATTTGAGGAGGAAACGATTTTCTTCTGGGCAAAATTTTCTTTTCTTTACTTTTTTTCTTTTCTAATGTAAGGCAAAGTTTTGTTAACGAGAGATTTTTGCTCGGAATATCGTGTATGTTGATTGAATTTTTCTATTTAAACTTTTGGAACTTTTACATTTGCATTTTTAACCTGACACGTTTAATAGCTTTAACATGTTTACAATTGTGAAGAACGATAAGAAGTCATTTAAAAGTTTGCTAAATGGTACAAAGTGTAATTTAACATTTTTAAAAACCATTTATTTCAACATTAGAAAAAAAACAAAAAAAAAAACAGGGAAGCAGAAAAAAAAAATATAAATGGTAATTATGAAATGCCATCTGTTGTTGGGTGTTGAACCATATGTCACTTGTACCAGACAGAAAAAATAGAAATCATTACTGGGAAAATTAAGCTTACATAAACAGGGAGGAGAGTGAAATATAAACGAGTGATATAAAACGAGAGAGTGGAAAAATTATTCATAGCTTTCCATCTATTATTAATGGAGGTTTCTGGATATGACACCAGAGCAGTTAAAACAGGAAAAAAAAATAATGTGTTGGTCGTTAGTCTCTGTAACTTTATCGAGATACAGCCTATAAAAAATGTGATTACGATTTAATTTTTTATTAATAGCCGTAAAGTGGAAAGTTGTCGATCGATTTATTTTAATTTTTTATGAAAATAAAATATTTCTATAAAAGTCTTTTTTCTTTGATAAGATTTTTATTTCGTTTGAGTAGATTTAGGTCAGATGAGACTTTATCCGCATTTTGTGTCACTTTTGCTTCAATTTTTATGCGTTCGATAGACATAAGGGAAGTTATAAATTTCCTATGGGGCTCTTACTTCTTAGACGGGCATTTTTTTTTACGCTTTCTGATTGGATGAGTAAACTTTATGTAGATTTTTTTAGTACAATGTTTAAGTGGTAGACAAATTTACTTATCACATTATAGCGCAAATTTATCGACTCATCAATCAATCAGTTGGTGCATATTCCATTAAGTGATTTTTTTTTACATAGTGCCCAACTTAATTTTTTTTATTTTTTTTTTATTATTATTCGTGTTAATTTAAGCGAAAAACTAAATCCACTTTACAAGAAAATGAAGAGCACTTTATCACTTTGAAAAAGGGTCATCTGACTACTTCCCATTGAATAAGATAGCTCATTTACATCAATTTTTATTCTTATTTCTATCTTTTATTACAAGCAAAAAACTATTGATCAATAGACACTTTATTAGTACCAGATTTGCTAAAAATTAATTGCCGTTCGCGAGCATAAAGGGAAAGAATTTAATGTTGGATCAACTTGTGGCCATTAAGGGAAATTACGACAATTAATAGCTACCTAAACAAATTGCATTCATCAATTTAATGTCTGATGTCACTTACGTTTCAATACACGATTTTATAATCCTGCAATTAAATTTGCCTTAGTATAATCAAAACGCCCTCTATAAAATTTTACTCGATTAGCAACGGCGTTTTCTTTCTTTCAAGTACTTTATCTACAGTCCACAATCCTCGACTGGACCGAGCGAGATAAAACTAGACGCTTTCAATTCCGTTCATCCGAGTCAAATTGAAAGTATTGTCGTCAAATTGTCTTTTCCTTTCTTCAATGCAGTATAAGTTTTCTCTATTCTCTTTACACTCTTTTGATGTATAAATCCTGACGTCTTAGGTCTTTCAGAAGAAAAAAAGATTGATACATAGGTTCCATTCTTTTCTGTTGGCATAGAGACGGGTTGATATGCTCAAGGGAGGAAGTGGGATGCCTCAACTTGAATAGATGCAAAAACAGCCCTTAGAGGTCCCATAAATCAAGTCTTTGCCTTATGTTAGTGATCCTCAAGGTATATTATGTCTTGAACAACTGTTTTTAGATAAATGGGAGAAATTATTAGAATTTTATTAAATTAATGATGCTTAAAGGTTGAGTGCAATTAAGTGTGACATTGTTAACTAGTCAAATTGAGTTTAACGTAAAGAATGATGATACTTTTGTCAGCTAGTTTTTTTTTAAAAATTGATTTATTTTACTTCATGGAGCAGTACGTGCCAGAATTCCATAGCTTTATAGTGTGATGTAACACTTAAGAGTTCCACGTTAAACGTGGCGGTCTTAGATGTTTTATGCTTAGTTCCCACTTGGCAGAAATTCTGGCAGAAAATTTTCTGCTGCAGAAAATTTTGAGTATGGAAAGCAGCAGTGTTTACAAATTGCCTTCCTTAGCTGGCATCCATTTTTAAATTCTACTTATCTGCACTTTTTTGCCCAATTTTCAGTCCGCAGGTGGGAAACAACGACAGAAAAACATACTTTTCTGCACAGCAGAAAATTTTCTGCCGGAGTTTCTGCCAAGTGGGAACTAAGCATTAGCGTTTTAGTATGACACGGGGTTTCGCGATGCATTAACTCGTGTTTGATTTTGATCAAGTTGACAAAAAAGGTTATTTTTCGCTTTGTTGATTTTTTCTTCTTGAAGATTACCATTCAATGCACTTGAGTGATGTGACTTGAGATTTTATGTATAAGAAATCTGATGTGGTTGAATTCAATTTTTTTTAGATAGTATAACAAATGTAGGAATACGAATCAATAAATCATTCAGCACGAGAGGTTAGATATATTTTTAAAAACAGGAAATTTTTTGAAATTTTTTTGTACATATAATAGAGAATACAACTTGCATTATAAAATAAAAAAGACAGAAGATCTAATCAAAATCGACATGAAAAATGAATAGAATGTCGAAAACAAATTCCAGTAATTTTCCATTAGGAAGTTCATGTTTTGCCAATTTTTTGTACACAAATAAAATGTCTAAATTTTCATGGAGAAAATAGAAGTCTTTGAATGTGAAAAAAAAGAAGAAAATGTGAAAAAAATAAGTGTGCCGGCCAAAGTTTAAGCGATATCCAGGTGGGCTAAGATTAGCTGAGCGACGAGTTGACCTAATTTTCAAACTGCGGCGTCTCGCCGCAGAGATTGAGAGAGATGTAGGATGCTGCACCTTCCAGGATATCCTCGGATAGGGGAAACTTACAAAAAAAAAAAAAAAAAAAAAAGTTTTTTAAGATATTGGCTATCTTTGGCATCTCGAGTGCCTCCTTGGAATAAGGATAGTCGCGAGTTGTCATTTTTGTTTGCTCTTTCTCTCTTCAGGAAATGGAATTGACTGGTAGATGTGAATTGGGTGCTGGAGCTGAAATTGGGCCCAGGGTTTTTTTTTTCTTCAGCATTTGCGGTGATGCCGGGGCTTTGAAGTCACGTGCAAAAATAAAAGAAAGAAAATCAATTCTCACTTCCAGTGATGAATTTGATTGCACTAAGTAGGAAACTTCGTGTTGATACCGTCTTAACTTATTACTGTTATTGAACTAGAAAATAATTAAAAATTAAAAATAGATTTTTCAACGATTAGATTGTTTTTTTTTGTTTTTTTTTAAAAAATTCTATTTTAGTTTATCAAACTATTTTATTTACCGCAAAAGGTAAAATAGTTGTTTGGGTTTTAATAGTAGTTTTAATAGTGGTACTTGAATTGTAGCTTGATTGTAAGGCTAAAATAAATTCTAAAATCGTAAAAAAATAAATATTTTACTTGAAAATTTTTATTTATAATTGTAGCCGCCGAAACATAGAAACTTAATTGTCGCCGGGACCACTATTTTGTCATTTACGGCCATTATTATTGTTATTTTAATCTTCTAAATTAGCGTCGAAGGTTCAGGACATGGGGAATTGTCAACAAAAAGTAATTGTAGAAACAATAAATTTTTATTTAGATTGTTTGTGCCGGGAAAATTAGGTCAATTAAATTTCCATCAATATAGCTTCGTTTCACATGTTCAAACAACTCATTACGTTAAAAATGAGATAGCACCCATCATTACAGGGCTTGTGAGTGTTCCTTTCCCTTCTAACAATGCTATAAACCATACTTTTATCGATTAACTTACATATTTTATACTACCAAGTACGTGTTCTTTCCAAAACATTGATATAACTTTATCTTAATAACGTTTATCTTATAACTTGGAGGCACTCGTCTCTCAATATTGACGTGTCAGCATTTTCTTTTTGAGCCTTAGGCCTAAATAAGCGTCGCTCTGTTCCTGTTGGATGTGGTGCGCTACACTCGTGATAAGTCTGTACAAATCCCGCATCACAAATCAGCAGCTAACATGACTCACCGACTTGTTTTTCCCATCCACGCGTTAGATAATACTTTTTTTTTAAAAAAAAATTAAGAAATAAATATACGATTAATCTGACGTGAAAAACGTCAGATTAATCGTATATTTATTTCTTAAATTGAAATACGAGTGAAAAACGAGTAAATTAATTTTTTGAATTTTTACTTTGTGTTTTTTTTTTATTACTTATACTTCTTTTGCTCTTCTGTACGACACTTCTGGTTGCGCACTTTAAAACTCATAAATTTTTTTCAGCTGTCTGATGCAGCCCTAGAAAATTGCAGGGGGTGTGAAGAGCTTCTCTGCCGAGTGTTCATGCATTGCAGGCAAGTTGGTCAGGAGTTGCTTGTGTTGCGTGGTTACAATGCGTGAAAAAAATCTGCGTGAAAAAAATCTGTCTGAAGGATCGAAAGGAATTAAATCTGTCAGGGCTAAAAAAAGCATCAAAGTTTAATTTGGCTGAACCGTTGGATTTTTACCTTGATTTATCACTGTCAATCCCGCACACTGACACTCTGCAGTACATCTGGACCACACCCTGATCTAATGAGGCACTGCACTGTTACTATGACAACATTTAACTGAGTGTACATAATGCTCCTTAGGTGGTGTTAACTAAAACATAAGTATTGTGTTTCCGTGGTAATAACTTGGTTGCATTTTCTTATTATACCGTCTCATTAAACTGGGAGAAATTTTATGAGGTTTTGATATTAATAAGCATCTCGTATGAAAAGAAATTCAATCTAGAAAATAAAATGAATTTGGCGATTGTTCTTCAAACGGATGTTGTATGATCGTTTTTACATCACACTTTTTGAGTTTCTGTCGATATTTGTCTGCATCTATTTCGAGAAAATGGGAAATGAAAGTTGGAAAAAAGGCCATTACAATAGGCAATAAAACTCAAGCAAAAAATTGTGGCAACCGGTTTTACAAAATGAGATACAATGGCGTACTTGGTGCCAAGTGCCAAGTGAATCAACAGACAGCTAGTTTGTGTGTCTAGTTAAAGCACGACACATTTAGAAAATAGCGAAGAATTTGCATTCGGTCAAATGTAAAATGGAAATGCAGAATTTTTAAACAAAGACAATAGAATTATTTACACTGCAATCAATAAGATAGATGCCGAAAAAAGGGAAAAAAATCGATAAACCAATTCTTCAATTTAAAATTCCATTAATTAATTAATTGGTTTTTTTTTTAAAAATGAGATGAAAATTTAATAAGCAAATATTAAAAATGTGGTTAAAAGAATTTCGAACACCCGTGATTAAAAAGACAAAAAAAATTTTTTCGACGATATTTAACTGTCGATTTTGAGTTCAATATTATTTTCCTTGTTGACCCAATGAAAAATGTTCGATTTTCTGTAGTTCAACAGCTTTATCGAACTATTCTGTGCATTTGTTGCACTTTTTTCTTGCTAATTGACTAATTGCGTACATTAAAAGATTTAAAATAAAAGTCCTTAAATAGATCAAATGACACGATCGACGGCCCGTTAGCTAAAACATGGTTGAGTGCTTTTACTTTTACTGCTAAATCTACAAATTGTTAAGTGCAAGACCAAGATAAACACGTTTTAAAAAAGGGGCAAAAAAATGGTTATGCTGGAGCCATTGGCAGATGAAACTTTCTATTGGCGTGATTTTAATGGCAGATAAAGACAGATGCTGGCACCTGTTTATTTCTTGTTGCAGGGAAAAGAATATTTATTATTCTTGAGCTTAGTAGCCGGAAGGTTGTAGGCGGTTATGGTATCCCTTTATAAAAATAATCAACTTTTCACAAACAGCGGTTCTGTAAATGGAGAAGTGAAAGTGAGCAGCTCCCTCCTTTCTGTAATCCCTCTAGCTTACACCCTACAAATGTCACGTCACGTGCACACAATTAATAAAACTAGAAATGTCATCATTACACGACGTCATTTTACACATTTCAATCACTATCAGAAAGGCGCCACGACCCAATTGACATATATAATATAATTCTATGAAATTCTATGAAAAGTTTTTCAAACTTAAAAATCGATAGATAGAAAATAGATATTAATGGTTATATATTTTAAAATTAATGTCATTTGTTTATTTGCCAAGTTTTGTAATGAGTTTGATCTGATTTCGAAACTTTTCGATGCATTTTGTGTTGTGGGTTTTGATTAATGGATGAATCTAGTTCCTTGTTCGCTTTGATTTTCGCGTTTGGCTTCAGCAAATCGATATCAAACGGCGTAATTGAGCTAATTCACCATCCCACTGGCAGTTTTTTTTTTAATGGCTTCGAACAAAGTGAAAAACAGCATCTACTATTTTGTGTGCTTTCGAGTTCACCCTTTCAAGTTAGTATTAGAGCACATAGAACCTTTTTTAAAACTTCCACAGGCACTTTGAAAAAGAAATAAATGGAATAATGAAAGGAATAAAAAAAAATCAATATACAAGAAAATTTGACAACACCTGTCGCATTACTTGATGCTTTGAACTCCATTAAATTGCGAGTAAAAAATTCATTTGACGCACTATGAAAGTGCTTACGATATTCAGGTAAAATAAAATTTAAAAAAATAAATGGGTTGCAGCAAGCAAATGTTTTCATCATAACTCGAGTCAACTTCAAGGTAATGGATTTTATATGGGTTCTTTTGACAGGCAATTTGACCCAACTTGCATAATAACGGGAGAAAAAAAATAAAGTTTGTAACTAAATGTTAATTAAGCAGTCTGTGACCAAGTTTAGATGAATTTATATTAGAATTTAAAGCCCACCGTTTAGTTTTTTTTTTCTCTCTAAAGAATTGGGACGTAAGGTATGCAATTATAAAGGAATAAAAAAAAATTGATTTTGTGATTATAGTTCTGGTTATATTTATTTTGGTCGCGGAAATTGCCAAATTTAGTTAAGTCAATATTTTTAATCAGAATTGCAGGTTAATTAAATCGATAGCTTTTATCGTGTCAGTTTAGATGATATAGTTTGATATCAATGATAAATGCAAAGGCAAAAATAGGGTATTACCGGTTTAATTTTTTTTTCATATTTAAACAAAGCGGAAGTTATTAATGTTGATTCATTGAATTTGTTTTTTATTTCTCCAAAAGCTGTTTGAATTACGGTATTTATCCTATAAAAAACAAGAAAGCAAAAAATTCAAATGGTGTTTTTTTTGTTTTTTTTTCAAATTTGTAAATTTCAAGATTATTTTTTTTGAACATTTTCTGTGATCCGGCAATCGAGTGAATCGAGTGAATACTTGATATTTATAAAAAAAATGTCAGAATCTGGAGAACGGATTTCCGGTCTGAATTGGTTGCTTAGTGATTTTATAAGGCATGTTTTCATCAATATCATGACATTCTGAACTTTTTAAAAATATAATAATTTGTTTTATAATCATTTTCAAAATTTGCGAAAACAAACAAACCAAAAAAAAAACCAAAAAAAAAAAACAGAACTCAATGAACTAAAATACAAGTAGTTTAATTTTAGAAAATGTTTTCAGTTTTCTTTTTTAATGATTTATCTCGGATACTCGCGTTTTATCTCATCACTATCAGTGTTACCGTGACAACAAAGTAGTCTCAAGTAACTATGGCAACTGCAAAACATACGGCAATATGAGTCAAAATGTAATAAGAAATTGGGTGAGAGCAATACTTCTAAATGGACTGGAACGGTAACAACCTGTCATAGTCTAATAAACATTTGTATTTAATAGTTCGAGTTACCTTTTTGTAATGATTAATGAAGTGGATATTTTTCTTTTATAAGCCGCGAAAAATGAGAGGTTAATCACAACTCCTAACCTTATAACCTTAAAAGTTCCTGCATTTATCACCTCAAAAGCTTTGCGCATGACATGTTTCCCTCTATTCAATTACTTTTAACTTAATTGCCTGCATTTAACGCTGAAGTAGCAAGTTTTAATGACTGAAAACCGCCATAATATTTTCCTATCAATTTTTGATTCAAAATGAAATAATGGCGCCCATTCAAAGGCGGCGTTTAATCGATGATTCAGTATGTTAGAACGGAAATATCAAATATCTTACTCCAAAAACATTTGAAAAATGTTGTGTAGTCGCTAAACATTGATATTTGCTGACATTTAATAACAGCATGACATTTTTATGGTCATTATTCAATCCAAGGAAAAAAATTGTTTCTTTTGCTTCTTTTGCTTCATTTGTTATAGATAAAGTTAAACGATATTTAACACTTCTCAGATGTAATCTTGTCCAAACATTCATTGAGATTGATTGACGCTTATTTTTTTCATTTTTTATTACTAAACTGCCTTTCTCAGCTCTTAGCAACATCTTATCGAGGTTAGTTTAAAGTGAACAGCGATTTTTTTTCTGCCATTTTAACCTTTTATTTACCAGGAAAATTCTTCAGAGGCATATGCTTAGTAATTGGTTTTTGTATAATACGCATTATACATTTTTTATCGGCTTTGCACACCAAAATCTGTCTTCTTCTGATAAAATATTAACCAGACATTAAATTATTAAGGGGATAGGAAGGAAATAAAGCTTTTCTTTTGTTTTTTAATGACTCGAAATTTGATTTCATTTAAAGTAATCTATTTCGGAACTTTAAACCCTACGTACAGCGATTACCAATATCCTTATAAGACCCAAGTAAAACAGCATTAAGCTTGCATGTACCCAAGGGGATATTTCTTTAAACTGAGATGGAGAAATGGTTGTTTTGTTGAATTTTTGTAAACACACGACCAAAATAACTTTTAAATTACCAAATAGTCATGCTGTTATCGAACAAGAAGACTTGGACAAATCCTAGTTACTGTTACTGTGACATTTAACATGTACAGTACATTTATTTAATTTGGGATTTCTGTGGTTCTGCAGAACTACATAACATGCGAAATTGTGTGTTACACCGACTGCTTCTGTAATGACCCAAATCCTTAAAGGTGTTTAATGTCTGGTGGCCGCAGCTGGTCTAAGAATAAAATAGTATTGTTGCTGTTTATGATTTTGAAAAAGTTTATATTTTGAAATAAAGTTTATAAATTTTATTAAATATTGTGTACTAGATGAAATAACAGATAGAAACCCACTAAGTTCACGCTAGACTGGTTTAATATAACAATATCTCCTTGGTAACAGTGCCGCATGCATTAACACAATGAGGTCGAAGTATTAATTAGGCTTACATTAACACCCACTGGCCCGCCTGTACAGATATTTTTTTCTATTTTAATCAATGTTTGCTTTGCTTTACTTTGCTGATTGATTTTTCCAACGATTTTACAGAGTGAGCAAATTTTAATTTATGGGTAAATAAAGAATATAAATGTCTGTGATGAATGTTTAATTTAGTTTGGATGAAGTGACGTAATGATGGGGTAGTTATGCTGAGGAGGAAATTAAGGATAAAGAGATGGAATGCGCAAGTGCGTAGTTGTGAATAATTTCGTCTTTGAATTCCTCTTCCATTTATTCTCCGCTGTGATTTAATTTCAGTTCATTCAAACCGAGCGATGGAGTTTGCAATTAAATATTTGGTCGATTAATTTTATTTACCAACTTAAATTTTATTTCTACTTTTTTTTTGTGCAAAACTATTTTTTTTAGGAGGAGTGGAAAATTTTTCTTGGTTGTGTAGTTTATCACTCGAAAAGTTTGAATTGTATTATCTTCGAGTTTGAAAATTTGAAGAGAAAAAAATGTTGGAAAAAAATCCCTGGAATGGATTGTAAAAAGGAAAATGAAAAACCATCAATAATATTTTTCAGACATGTTCACCCTACTTTTCCTTATTGAAGTATTTTTTTTCTTCTCTTTCTTCTTTTTTTTAAAATTTTATTTTAGCATAACAAAAAAAAGTAAATGAATGAAAAAATGTCTTCATGTTTTCATTTAGTCTTTTTTTTATAAGGAATTTCTTTATCTCCAAATTTTTTATCCTCTTTTACTCGTTCCATTGTGGAAACCTTTTACATTAACTGGTTTGCTGCTAAATGGAACAGATTTCTTGTGGCACAATCAAGGTGATGCTAACGAGTAGTATGAGATGTTGACCCGTTTCTCTTGTGAGCACAAAGACCCTTTCACAAGCTTTTTAATTCCTTGCTCAGGAAAGGCATCAAATTCACACATTGAGTGAAGATTCCAATTAAAAATAATAATTAGTATTTCGTTTCTCAATTAAATATGCCATTTGTCAATTAATTATTTTTTCTATTCTAGACTAGACATTATGATTCAGGTGATAGACGAAGATTCCTACGAAAAAGATATCATATTTTTTGTCGAATTGGGAGAACCAAAACAGATCAAAGGTAAATAAGATTAGTTCTTGTTTAAAAATTCAAATTGAACACAAACAAAGAACGTTTTCTTTCTTCTTTTAAACCTCCCATTTAAAGTGACAAAGAATGCGGAATTTCTCTTAAAGATTTTAAACGTACAAAAAAATCATTGACGTCATTGACAATTGAACGCACAAAAAAGACGTGTCGTCTAACACGACGAAATTGCACTTAGGTTTCACTTTGTTTTTTTTTTTTTTTTTTTGTATTATATCTGCTTTCTTAGCAGAAAAAACTTTTTTTTATTAAAAAAAGAAATTCTATTATTTTCACTTATTGCTTTTTATTTATTTTTTGAAATAGAATCAGAACGAGACGCCGACTCAGGAACAGGTGTGGAATTCGAAACGCACAATGCAACCGAATTGTCGGACGACGAACGAATTGCCTTGCTCGGACGACCACGATTGGGTGATTTAGTGAGGACACAAATCAGGATAAAAGAGAACAAAGAATTCAAGGTAACCGTGTCATTTTAGTTGAAAACATGATATAAAAAATCGATGGTGCACTTCTTCATGCGGTATCTATATTTTCAATTTTTTTTTTTTTATTTTTATTTTATTCGATGATTCGACTAATACAGAACACGGTTGACAAATTGATAAAAAAAGCCAATGTCTCTTTGATGGTCGGTACATCATCATGGAAAGAACAGTTCATGGAAGCAATTACTGTCAGTGCGGGTAAGTACATCAATAAATGGGGGGGAAAAGAACTGGATAATTGTTTTTAATTTTTAATTTAATTTTTTATAGTTTAATTTTTTTTATTTTTTTTACTAATGCTTTTTTTTTTTGCATGACTCATTATAATTAATTAACACATCGCGGCATTCCAATGACAGCAAGTTGTTCTGAAACTGCTAATTTTCACATGAAAATATATTCTAATTCGAATGCTTAATTCATTAAATAATTATAATTTCATAAATACATAGAACACATGAAAACGGTTATTTCAGCTGCATTTGTTTGTTTTATTTACAAGAACAACTCAGGTTTAACGCTATAAAAGTGAAGAGCGTCTAATGAATATAATATGTAAACCGCCGTTGTTCAAATAAGCTTACAAGTAATAATTTAAGATTATTTTATATTCCATAATGCATTATGCAGAATGTCGTATTCTTAGGTTTATACTGAGATTTAACTAATGGATGAAAGTATGATCCATTCTCGACTGCCTCTTGGAAATTCTTCTGCACATTACATCTTTAAAGTATATAACCGTTTTGAATATTCTTTAGTAGTAACTCAACAAAAATTCTCCGAATAAATCTTGAATATTTCTCCGAGGGGCACTCGAATTTTATTTGGAAAAATTTGAGCAATTCATTTAAATTATTGATGACAATCTGCATTTGCATGTGAAGTAAAACGTGATAATCTGGGGCTTTGCCAGGGCCCATTGGCCCAAACGTTAAAGACAAAATGCACTGGCATTTAGTTTAGTAGGCAAAGCAATCCGAAAATGTCTTTGTTGTGATTTTATTACCACTACTTTATCACTTAGAGTAGCAATCGTGGTAGTAGCAACTTAATGAAAATAGCTAACTAATGATTTTTCTTGTAGAGATTATTGCTGACAAACTGTTCTCATTGGTTACAAAGAAATTCTTATTTTTTCATCACTTAAATTCAATATGAACACGTGCAGAATTTATTGATTTTCTGCACTGAATTTCTTAATTTAGCTAATTTCATCTCCAGATTCTAAAATAAATATTTTTCGTGTGTATGAATCAGCAGTTTTAGCGTTTAGGAAGACATGACTTGTCGACAAAGAAATTCGAGATAAGAAATGGCTTAATGGAGTTTGCACTAAAACTCCACCCAAACATAAAACCTTTTTAGCGAATGGGGGGGATGGTTAGGCTGAACGCCAGTTTTTGTCGATTTCTCTTAATACTCTCGTTCATCAACTCGGGTCAACCCCAATTATCTTTATGCGCATGCGTTCTCCTGACAAAGATAAGTCGATTGGAATGGTTTGCAATGGTAAGCGAATTTTAATTTTCTGTGGTGGCGTGACAACTTACAACTAACAATTTTTTGTGTCTCTCCGCTCTGACCCACTGACATTAAAAAACCGAACACGAACTTTCTTCACTCCGGACGAGTGCAAGAATTAAATTTTTTTTTTTAAAAAAATATATATAAATCGCAAATAATAATTACTTTTTACTATATGCCTTTAGAGCTTTAGGTTATCAGTGATCCCGAAACACACGCCTCTGATAAACATGGTGGCGGGTCCTGCGCAGCATCCTTCAACTTGTAAAAACGGTTTATGCTACCTTTTTCTACCACCTTCAATCTACTTTATAAATAGTAGACCATTTTTTTAGTCAGTTCAGATAGCTTGAGGTGGGCTTTAAAAATGACATTTGGGTTTTTTTTATTTTTTTTTATTTTTTTTTTAATTCTGATCAATTTGCCATTAATGTTGGCCCCTTTCTTGCAGACTGCGCTCAAGGAAGCAACGGTGAGCTTCTTCAGAATTTACACATCTCAGCCCTGGACCCCGCCCTTTCCTCGGGGACAGCGGTTGGATGCCTAATAGAATACCAGCCATGTTGATTTTGTATTGTAGAAACGGTTGAGTTAGTTGACCTGAATAGTCGTGTTGCATGGCACCGTTGTTGCTGTTTAAGCGGACCCTTTTCCCCCCTTTCCGCGTGTCTTTTTGGGATTTTTACCTGCTTTTATCCAGCACTGTCATTGCCCTAAGTCGTCCACTCATACTCTTTTATTTATTTGTTTTTAAAGTGTTTTTTTATACGTTTTTTCCTCGAATCAATCTTGCAAATTGCTCATTGTACCGTTAATGAGAGGAAAAAAACGATCGAAATAGAATTTATTTTCGATTTTTTTATTTTAAATACAAGTTTTAAAAACAACTGTGATTTATCACACGTTTTCATCATATTAGTTTGATCATTTAGTTTGATAACTTGCAGACTCTGTCAATATTTTGGTTTCTGCGTTGTTTACTCTTACTCTTCCCGTTCCCCTTAAAAGTCATTTACGAGTATTGAAGTTTCTCGGATGTCAACACAAGAGATTATCAAAATGGTTTCGAGTTTATAGTACACGTTAACTCATATTACTTTTTATACGCGTGAAGTTCGCTTAGAAAACAAAAAACAAATTCGATTTTCTTCTTTTTCTAGTTTTATTTTTGTGTTGTTGTGTACGTATCGATCGTGCAATGTGTGTGTGTATATAAAACTGGAAAATCTGCATGTCAGTCTATCATTATTATTATTATTATTATTTTATATTTTTTTCTTTTTTTTTTTACGTATTTTGTGGATCAATGTGTCAATTGAGAGTGTGAGTGGATGTTGTAAGTGCATGGAAAATGGCATGTGATGCCTTTCTACGTATATCGTTGCTCTAGAACTAGAAGAGTAGTAGTCAGTGTGTCAGTAGTAGAGTGGTTTATTTGAAGTGTCTTTAAATATTTATATACCGTATATACTCGCGTATAAGTCGACCCTGACTTAAAACGGGTCAAAAACCATTGAATTCTACCCCCTAAATTTTATTTTTTTATTATTTTATTTTTTTAAAACTTAAAACGGCTATTGACCCGCGTATAAATCGAACCAAATAAAATAAATAAAAATAAAAAAAAATAAAAAAAAAAAAAAAAAAAAAGATTTGGTTCAAAAATCTTCGACTTAAACACGAGCATATACGGTAAATCTTCTCCAGATATGATAGCACTTTTAAAAAATTAAAAATAATTCAAAAATTTAATATTTTATCCTTCAGCCGTTGTAATGCTGTCAAAGGCAAGTGTTAAGCACTGATAAAGTAAATTACCATAGTTTAAGTTTTAAATAAAAAAATTATAATTGTCGTTTTTTTTTTTTTTTTTTTTTTTATCAAATGTTAATTATTTTGTTCATTTCTTCAGGAGACGATGAGGAAGATGACGAAGAAGGGGACCCTAAGTTGCCTTCTTGTGGCGATTACGTAATGCATTTTCTCACCATCTTCTGGAAAGTCATGTTTGCCTTTGTGCCACCCACAGGTAATAAAAACTTATCAATATACCGTCATTTAAAATCTCTTCATGTTTTTTTGCTTTTCATTCTTTCTCTTTAACGTGCTCAATTGTACAAACTGAACATGTCCTGGAAATCATTTCATACTTCAAATAAAATCCATTTTTTTTTCTGACAATAAAGTTCCAAATATTTATTTGACTGTTACAAATTATGGAAATTTTTCCATTTTCCAACAAATCACGTGTCAAATTTACCACAAATTACTTTGGTTTTGAGAAACGTGATTTTTTAAAATGGAAACGTATTCTTTTTACTGGGTACACTTTTAATCTTTAACCTTAAAAAAGGTTTTTAAGCTGCTTTGAAAAGCTCAGCCTGATGTGGCTAGAAAGGCTTCTCTGTAAATCCCATCACTCAACATGAAGACATCATTCCCGATTAATCGATTTAAGACATATTAAGACTTTTTCTAATCACTTTGTATTTATTTACTAATTTATTAGATGTAGATTACATCAATCTATAATCTAGAATCTAAAAAAATAATTTTATTGTTTCTTGTTTTTTTTTTTTTTTTTTTTTTTTTTTTACAGATTACTGGGGCGGTTGGTTATGTTTTGTGGTGTCCATTTTGGGTATCGGCCTTCTAACTGCTATCATTGGAGATATGGCATCGCATTTTGGGTGCACCGTTGGATTACCCGATAGCGTTACAGCTATTAGCTTCGTTGCACTGGGCACTAGCGTGCCAGGTGAGTTCCGATAATATAATATTAGTCTTGATTTATGATCCATTAATCTTATTGATTTCAACGCGCATTTATATGCCAACTTTTTCCTTAAAAAAAAATGAACAATGCCTTTATACCCAAAAATATGAAATTAAACACACTTTCAAAAATAAAACATTTTCCACGCTCGAATGCACTATTTGATTTGATTTGCAAGGAAAATACCATCGCCAGGGAAATTTATACCTTTCCATTTACAACATTCTCTATCATCGCGTCTTAACTCTGCCATTTGATTTTTTATTCTGGCTGGCTACTTAAGGGAATTTCTAACAGCAACTTACGGCACAAGTCTCGGGAGACTGGGGTTGGCCAGCACTCAGTTTAGACAAGCGAGTGTTGTGTGTATGCGAAAATTCGATACTTGCACGCTTCCCGTTAGTGTTAGGAGTGTGGGCGATGGCGTGCGTAGTATTGATCTGGCGTCTTCAGTCACTCATGGGTGTGTGGGTGACGTGTTATCTCTGTAAGAGTAAATTTAATTCTGGTGTAATTACATCGCAAAATGAAACTAGGAACGACAGCAGAGCTGCCCGAGCTGGGTTCAACCGCTAGCTCTTTAATAAGAAGCAAAGCGGAACGAATTTGCTTTCAAAAACCTTCGCTTTTTCCTTGAAACGTTCTAAGAACTGTGTTGACTTTCACACGCTTGATTTAACTAATTTTGCGCATCGATTCACTAAACACCAAACTAAGTAAACATTTTTATTTTTTTATTACTTTTTTCTTGTTTTCGCAGATACTTTCGCGAGCAAAGTTGCGGCAATTAACGATAAATATGCGGATTCATCCATTGGGAATGTAACTGGAAGCAACGCAGTCAACGTGTTTCTCGGCCTGGGCATAGCGTGGTCCATGGCAGCCATTTATCATGCCATGGATGGAAACCAATTCGAAGTGGACCCGGGAAACTTGGCCTTCTCAGTGACTCTTTTCTGCAGTATGGCCGTCCTGGCCATCATTGTTCTTATGATCCGCCGAACACCACAAGTCGGAGGCGAGCTAGGCGGGCCAATGAAATACAAAATTCCCACAACCATCTTGTTCGGCTTTTTCTGGGTCTTCTACGTCTTCATGTCCAGTTTAGAGTCGTACGGTGTTATCAAGGGCTTCTAAACCAGTACCGTCCGAACTCTGCCTCACAAGCTGCAGCAGCTACTTTATTTTAACTTTTCGTTTTCTATTTCTCTTCTACAAAATGAAAGAAAAGAAAAAAAGTCTAAAAAGAGGAGGCCAGTTAATTTGCACAATTTGTGTCAACATGCAGAAACATCACCACAGTGTCCAAATATCTGATTCTGGTGCTAACTGGTCTTTTTTTAATCGATCTTTCAACAACTCCCTTTGATTCTTTTGTTTAAAATTTAATTTTTTTTCTTCTTTAATTTTCCTTGTGTGTACATTTTCTTCCCAATTTCTCATGATATTCCACAATAGGCCAATCATGGACTTAACTAATAAACAAATCATATTTATTTAAGCATTTAAAAAAAAATAATGATTGACATCAAAGCGTGTTTATAGGTAATTAAATAAGAAAATGAAAAGTCAAGAGCATTTCGGGGCAAATAAACTTTGTGTATAGAGTTATTTATGTCATCAATTAGTCTGACCTTATGTAATTTCACTTTGGTCCATTTCTTTGATTTATAATCATCGTTGTTACTTGTGTAGAGAGTTGAATTATTTTTGTAATCTGTTATTCTCATGTCCTCATCGGCGGTGAATTACGAAAAAAAAAAATGTCTGCATATCACCGTTGACTGGAAAGAACTTTGTTGGATTTTCTTATTCGCATTGGCAAATAAGTTAGTTGAAGTCTTGACAAGATGATGAAATTGTAGAGTTAATATTTATTTTTCTTGGTATGTGCTGCCTCGAGTTTGCAATTTTCTACCACTTGTCGTTATGGAACTGCTACTGAAACATAAAATGGTCGTAAAAGTAATGAATGACCTTTTATATGTCTTTGGTCAGTTTGAATGATGGAAGTGTACTTTTGGGAATGTTGATTTTCGTCCACTTTTTAGGAATTTTATATATTCCTATACTGGTTCTTATTGTGTTTCAAGTTTTGAAGTTGAAAATCAAAAATCACATTCGGTTCTGAATTGAAAAATTATTGTTAATTTTACATTTTTGAATGATAATTTCTTCTCTTTAACTATTTAAAAGTATATGGTATACAAAAAAAAAAAATTACTTCCTCTTTTATCTAAAGACATCTTGTAAATATTCCTTACGTCATATATTAATTAATTAATTAATTAATTAATATATTTAAAAGAAAAATATATTAATTTCTAGCTGTTCTTTCGAATATTGTCATTCACATTTATTAAACTCGTATGAGGCTATAATAATGCAATACAGTTAAAGATTTATCAAAATGAAAAACTTAATTAATTTTAAGCGCAGAGATGTCATATTTTTTATTCTTTTCTTTTTGAAATTTGATGTGTAAAGATTTTTTTGTGTGCAGCAAAAACTTATAGATGTGAAATCAATTTTTTTTGTTGAATTTTTTCGTTTTTAAAAAATGTAATTTATTTTTAAGTAATAACGGAGTTTTAAATTATTTTTGTTAATATTTAATTGTAGATTCATCAAATAGATAATAATTGTGTATTAGTTTGTTTAAAAATGTCGAGAATGAAGTCCAATGTCTATGCATTCAATAACAGCCATTTTTTCTGTTCCGCCATTTTTCCAAAAACTTCAAATTGTTAAAGTGTTATAAAATTAAAAAAAGGGAAAGTTGATCATTTGCTAGTCCAGTCCAAACAAAATATCACTTTCTGTTTATTAATTTCGTTTTAAAAAATAATACAAATATGATAAATCCCCTTTATGTAATCTTGAAATTACCCACAAACACACTGAAAAATTGAATTTGAATTTTGGAAAGGTGAGTTAATGAGTAAAAAAAATTGTTTATGTAAATCACAGCCATTTTTATTTTTTGTGTTTAGACATAATTTTTTTTTTTTTTTTTTTTTTGTCAATGCTTGGCTTTGAATTTTGACTGAAAGAAATGTAAATTAAGAGTCTCTTGGATTCATAATAATTATCTTGAGTTCCTGGGTACAGTTTAACAACTTTAAAAATCTACCTGTTAAAGGAAAAGAAAAAAAATATAATTAATTACCTTGTATTTCCCTAACAAACATTTCCATTGTATTTTCATCCATAATGGATTTCTGACATATTTAAACTCAAACTTTTGGCTATTAATACCCCACTAATTTCTTACAATAAGTGGATTTTCATAACATCCTAAGAAACTTTACAAAATATCATTAAAAATAAAAAAAACATGTAAGAGAAAAATGGAGCAAAATGGAGCTAAATAATAAAGTTGACTCAACGTGACTTTTAATTTTTATAATCATTTTTTTATCGCTGCACATAACAAAATCATTAGTAATAGCTGCGCATACAACCATATTGGTTGCACCCTGCATTGTATTCATTAATTTCATGCGACTTTGAATGACATCCAACTTGTACCAGTCAGTAACCATAAATCCATTTTCACAAACCACCGCTGAAATAAATACCGACATATAACGAACGCATAAAATAATAATCTTCTAAAGTAATTTATGAGCCGCAGATTAATTAATTCAGATTTTTAAGCAATTTATCAATCCAAGTGGAGAGGTGCAGATAAGAGTTTTATAGATAACTCTTATGTGTTTTTAACTTAAATTTACAACTTTATTTACAATTATTCCTACGTGTTATTCTTACAATCAAACTAAAAAAACAACATTTTTTTGTAAAGAATTGTTTACATTTGAAGCCGCACGCAACTCTTCGGGACAACATGCGCCTGATAGCCACCATAATTTGTTGTTTTGCTAAATTTATCGTTCCAGATATCAACAAAACATTTCATTTTTTCTTTGATTTTTCAGTTATTAGCTTGGAGAAAATATGAGGAGTAAATAAAAACTTTGTGGAAAATATTACATAATTTTTTGTTTTTTATAAAACTTTTCAATTTCAAACACATTACAAAATTTCAATAATATATGACATTGTAGTAAGGAATTGAAGTTAAGTGACGTCAAAATATTGATGCGGTAGTAGTGACATCTACCGAGTAAAATACAAACTATTTTAAAAATGGCCAACCGGTGCCAGGCAAAGAGAAAGGATGCGCGGTTCATATTTTACTCCATAGCACTCTGAACAGTGCTGATTTAATTTAAATTAAAACAATAACAGTCATGGAGTTAATACTACATTTAAAAATGATTCAAAAGGTGACTATTAAATACAAAAATTATTATCACGATGTTGTCATGTTGACTGCGGAATATAAACTCATTTTTTTTCGTAGTTTCAGTTGATTCGATTAACAAAAACTCCAATTGGAGGAAAACGACAAATCTGGGGCTGGCTTAACTCAGTTTTCAACCAGGTTGACGATTCTCGGATTAAAGAAGTTGGTCCTGATCGAGCATGCGCCGAATGGCTTCTAAGATGTGGAGCATTTGTCAAATGGAAAAACGCACAAAATTGGCAAAAAGATTATAATTTACTACCCAGTGGAAACTTCAGAACTAATAAAATTGAACAAATAGATGCAACCGATTCATGCGTAATGAACATAGGATTCGTCCATCTAAGTACGCCTAAATATTAAAATTTAAATTAAATTATTAATTTTATTTTATATTTTTATTTTAATCATAGAAGGACTTAAAGATCTGAAGAAAATGAAACTCCACAGATGCTCCTATTTAGACGATACGGCTTTAAATGAATTGAGATATGTTGCCGGCACATTGGAAGATTTACAAGTCTCCAGCTGCGGAAATGTGTCTGATGCGGGGATTCTAAATTTGAAAAAACTTGGGTAAGTGATATAAAACATTTGTAGCTAGTTATTGTGGTTGCAATGAGAGAAAAACTGAGTTATTGATTCCAATAGGAATTTACAAAAGCTGCTCATGTACGATCTCCCTGAAGTGCGCAATCGGCAGAAATGCGTTGATGAGCTGCAGCTAACATTACCGAAATGTAACGTTGTGTTTTTGAGTGGGGAGGACGTGAAGAAATTGAGGGCTAATGAAGTGAATGAGAAGAAATAATTATTTAAAAAATTTCTTTTTATTTAATTATTTTTAAAAAAATATATATTATGCCCATTTAACCATGATAATTACATATGCACAAATATAAATTAAATATGAACCATAAACTCGATGAATAATTTAGAAAACCAAAGAATATTTGATTTTTTTGCTTTTAAAAATAAAAATATGGCACTTTAATGCTGAAATAAATGTTTAATAAGGCTTCTGCATATTGGCAATTGGGGTAAGTGCGAAATTTCACTTTGAGTGAGTTTTTGTATGTTTTTTTTAAGATGTTTTTTCGTACTTTGTGACTGATTTGAGAGAAGTGTGTATTTGTTTTGATTTTTTTAGTCATATTCCTTGTCGAATTTTTCAATAGATGAGAAAAAATCATCGAAATCATTAAATAGCGAAGTATCTGTTCTACTTTTTGATTGTTTTTGGGTTTTATCTGATGATTTTCTTCGTGTTATAAGTTGTTGGAAAACCTGCACATGCGATGGCGAGTCAGGGAAATGAATTGGCGGCTCAAAAATAGAATGCGGTGGGGGTAATGGAGGTACCGCGAGAATGTAACTCGGTTCTGGGTATGGACCAAATTCTCTCCAGGCTCCTAAATCTACTATATGTAAAAATGGATCCGCACAGTCAACACGACCACTGAAACAATAAAAAAAATAAAAAATAAATTAAAAAAAAAATTTTTAAATAATTTCTTTTTTAAATTTATTTACTGAGGAACTTCCATAGGCCTCAATTGAATGCTGAGAACATTATTAAAATTATCACAGAATAATCTCGCCAACGATCCTTTCCTAATTTCCTCTAATTGAACTGAAATAATCAAAAAAAGTAAATAATAAATAAAATAAAAAAATAAAATAATAATATCAAGTATTATCACCTGGTGTAAAAGCGCCTTTATGTCCACCATTTTCGTACCAGAAGCGATCGCCTTTGCGTAAGTTTCTAAATTGCTGTGCCAATATGCAAGAGAAAACCGGGCCCACGATTGCTCCTTCCACGCGGTACTCGGCAATTCCAGCAGGGAATAGATCAATATCATCCACATGCCTGAAATGAAGCAAGCACATTTAAAAACAACTCTTTTGGCTGGGAACCAACAGTGAAAACTTAATCCGCCATCCTCTGAATTTATCTCCATTAGTCTCACGCTGTTTTTACCACCAGCCCAAATTACCTATCTATAGACGTGATATGATTCTCAAGTCACTTGCCGCATTGCTTGACCCATTAACTGTATAATAATATATACTCTTCACTGGTTTAAATTAATGATGGCATTTTTAAAATAAAAATTAAGGATGTCAGGAAGTGAATTAATGATCTTGTTTAGTGGGATGAAGGCGTGAATATTTTAAAAGTTAAAATAAAATTATAATTTTTTATTTATTTTTTATTTTTTTAATGGCAAAATTTTTGAAGTAAAATTGTTGAGGGCAATTTGCAAATGCAGCACTAACTTGGTAAAACAAACATGGGTGGTTGATTTTTACAGCTTTTGAGATTGGACAAATTCTTGGGGTTCGTGGGGCTCGTTGGTTGCGGGCTTTAGGGAGCTATTCGCTCTGCACCGGACGCCTTTCAAATCGGTCAGTTTTGCCTGGGTCCAACCTGTGGTTCAGTTTAGATGGACACGTTTTATGAGAATATTTTTATTTGTTCATTTTTAGTTATAAAATGCATTTTTATATTGACTTTAAAAAAACCACTTAAAAGTATTATTAGCAAATGTACCCACTGAAATGAAAAATTGAATTTTGAGCCTACAAAGAGGATCACATGTATTTAATACAATTTAACAAAGTGTATCAATAAAATGGATAAAATTGCAGTAAAATTCAATTTTTTAAAAACTGCAAATGCAATGTCATTAGCATTCAAAATTGAAATTTAAAGGGACAATACCAGCGCAGATTATTATCATACCTGTGATATTATGGGAGTTGATAATTACCGGTAATAGTTATATGTCAAAAACCGATTCGATATTAAATTTATATATACTTTTTATATATATACAGAATTTATATATACAGAATATATTTATCCTAATAATTGACATTAACATGCCAGAAAATATACTTAAAAAATGGTTTTAGTGATTAGCCATTTTTGAAGTATATTTTCTGACATGTTAATGTCAATTATTTGGATAAATATATTCTGAATTTCCTATGGAGATCACTAATGGTCTATCACAGTCGTGCGCCAGTCACGTGACCGAAAATCTCTTTGCATTGCATCAGTTTTGCTGTTTTTTTATACTTCTCAACATACATAAAGTGTAAATAAGATATCGACCTTATTCGTGCACACATCTCTCACTTCTGGGAAAAAACTGCGCATTTTATTTCAATCTGTCTTCAACAGATTGAAAACACTCAACACCATCCAATAGTAATGGCCACTTGAAAATAGTTGTGTTTACGCTTTATCACCACACTATTACTCCATTATTACCATTCCACACTCAATTTTTCTTTCTCCAAACTTTCTAAATATTTGCAAGAGCTAAAAAAAATCAATTTACGCATTAAACCGCGCCTTCCTGCGCTTTATTACTTTATTACTTAAAGGGGGCGACAAAAGTATGGAAATGAGTTGCCATCACCATTAACCTCTTATTTCATACCAATAAAGCTCAGCAAAAGTGTGAATTACACGTTCTGGCATCACACCATACAGATCATCAAAAGTTCGAATCCGACCAACTCCGCAATATTCCCGCCAGTCATTGTATCCTGGAATTCCGTTATCACGGCCCCTGTTGATGTTGATTGCAAGCAGGTCAAGACCCGATCCGATGCCGAGAGTGCGGTTAAGGAAGAGATAGTTGGTGACCTGTGCGGTTAAAAGCGGTTAAAAATAAAAAATAAACAAAAAAGCTATTGGCATTTCTTCTTCATCAATTACAACCTGAGTAGTGAAATGTTGATCCCTTTCACGTGACCTTTGGTTCGTGAGACCAATTGCAATTTTATCTAATTCCCCATTGAAGATGGCTAAAGGTTCTCGTAGTTCTAAGCCGAGAGGTGGTGCTGCTTTAGGGATTTTTTTATGGTTTGGTTGATATCTGAGAAGGAATTGAAGATGAATGTCGATTGTCCAGTGGAAATTGATGTACCGTACCTGTGGAAACTGCCTTGTATGAGACTGTGGCCAAATCGGTATGCAGCTGCTGCGAATGCGTTGTCAATTGAAGGATTGATGGTCGGATCGTAGCCTTTGTAATAACCGTATTTTTCCACGAATAAATCAAAGACTTTCAAGTATTCAGGGCTTAAAACCAATGGTAGGTATTCATTGTAAGTGATGTGTTGGACTAATGCACTCACGATTTTTCGAGATTCCTGTGAATTTTTTTTAAAAAAAGTTTAAATTTTAAGAATAATGGATTCAGGTCGTGTTTTAAGAGTGTTTATGTCTCATGGTATGTAGTATGGATTGTAGACAGTCTAAGTGGACATTTAGGCGAATAAAAGTCAGTTTATTAAGGCTTTTGAGCGAATTTTTCTTCCTTTTAGGTGAAGTTTTGTGACCTTGTGCTTTAGTAGGTATACTATTGTCATCCAGCTTTCGTGTGCTTCAGCTGTTACTGTATCATAAGTAAGGTCTTGTGCTTCCTTCCTTTGAAATTCAAACTGTTTACTGCCATTGCGTTGGCAGGTCACGTAAAGGGATAAAATTCTGCTTGAATGCACAATTTTTGTAATAATTAACACGAACGTTTTAAACGAAGATTTCGTTTGAATTACTTGAGCTTTGAACTGAAATTATAAATTCGTGAGGAATATAATTGTATGGTTTTCAGTAATTAGGTATTTTATATGGATTTGATAAATTATGGGTGTTTTAATTGGGAGGTAGGTGAAAATCATGATGTAACATTATTAAAAAGGTCAAATCTTCGCACTAATTTTTATTAAACAGCGTTTTGGCTATTAATAGCCGGAAATACTTGTGGTAGCTATTTTGTTCGAGCTTTAAAGGCATTCTATGTGGTTTTGCATGGTTTGCACACCGCCACAGCAGAGCAACACTCGCAGTTTATGGTAATATCGGATGTAGGGGAAGTTCACATTTCACCCTTTTGCACATTTCGATTTTTGCACAGTTGTGACTGGAATTTCTGAGTGCTTTTGTTGAACCCACTTGTAAATTTCAGACACAAAACATAATTTTAAATAAAAACTCTTTTTGAATGTTAATTTAAAATTAAAATTTTGTTTTAATTTAATTTTGAATTGTGGTAATATTTGTTGTGTGAATATTTACTTGATAAAGTCTATCATCTTGCCAATGTGGATTCAATCGATTTAGTTCAGTCGCTATTCGATTATGCTCTCGCATTAGCATAATGTGCAGTGCGGTCAAAGGTGGAAGCATATTTGCACGAAAATCACCTGCATGTTGATGACTAATTTAGTTACATCGAAATCGAAAATCGTTCATTTTTGTGAAATTTAAATAATTCACTTACCTGTCAAGTAACACGCGCCCGTTATGCTTACACACGCAATACTCGTGCCTGTTAAGGGTAAAACTGGTTTTCCAACGGGTACGTCCATGCTTCTCATTAAACCTATGCAATAGAAGTGTTACAACAAAGTTATCAAAAGTACCCTGCAGCGAAGCATACCTTTTTTAAATGTACGCAGATCGGCTGCTTGGATTGCATCTGAGCCATACAAAGTGGACGCATCGATAAACGCTGAATTATTATTGATATTTTCACGGTACCCTGTTTTATGACCAAATTTATGATTAAAATTGTTAGTTAATTCAATTATTTCAACAGGATAGTGACCGGAGGTAAAAAAATAATAGTTTGGTATTTATTTAAATAGTAACTGGGGTCGAATTGTAGCCGGGTACAAGTGCTTTAGTCACTATTTTGTTGTTTTAAGCTCTTTATACCAATATATGGGCTTGGAAATGCAGCTGAACGTGCCATATGCATGCACCCTCTTCCAAATTGACTGAAAAAGGGGTCATTTTTGGTCAGCAGAATTGGCATACATCCCGGATCCAGATTTGGCGTTTCATCAGGAAAACAGCAATTTAAGTCGCTCCCATCCATCGCTGCGATAGATATAACGTCGAGAATCATTTGGAAATTCGTGACAATGCACTTTTTGTATTGTATTTTACCTTTGCTTTCGAGTTTGTTATTGATGTCGTGATTGATGAACTGACCCCACATAATAAATAGAGTGGTGAAGAAAGGCGTTTCTACTGGCAGGTCTTCATTAATTGCGAGGCCTACAATGCGAGCATTGGGCAATGGGCTTCCATCTTTGCGAGCTCGCGGTGCATCGACACCTAAAATAATTAAAATTCACGAGATAACTTTCACACACTTAATTCCAAATAACACATACGGTATGTGAACTGAAAGGGAAATCCGTATGAACTAATTAAAAGATGCTGCTGGTACCATTTTGGTATGAAAAGATGTATTAATAATTAGTGGGCCAAAAGTAATTGTAATCTTTTAATGTGTGGAATTAAAGATAACTGATGTGTGAAAGTGAAATGAGGGAGAAGTGTCGAGATTACCATCAGCATAATCAGGAGGAATGAACCGAATAAATGGGATTCTCGCTTGACCCCATGTTGGGAAGTCTAAATTATTGCAAGATCCATCTATTGTGCGGTAGGGAGCTTCGGTGTCACAGGGACCTGAAGGAATGGGCAAGTAATCAGCTGGAAAAGCTCCCAAATCTATTGGAGGAGGATGGATTTCGAGGAATCTTCTTCCTGGAAATTGAAAAACGATTTATAGGTCTAAAAATAATGATAAAAAAAAATATTTGTTACCTGCTTTGACTGTTGAACTTTTCTTTTTAGCAATTACATTGTTGACTAGTAGTAAAACCAATGCCAAATGTCTTGAAAATAACAATATCAAAATAATGGGTAGAGTTTTTGTGACACAAACGCATTATTGGAGGCAAATAGCACCAGAAAGGCGACAAGAAATTTCATTAACCTTGGTCTCTTTGATAAATCATGTCCAGGCGTGCCTCTGTACTCTTTTTTGGACAAATTAGCTTCATTTTCTCAAGACAATGGATGATTGCTGGCGTTACTGCCATATTAAGCTAGGTTGCCTATTCTATATCAGATCATTTGACCTGGCTGAATGCTAAGTTTTATTTGGACATTTGCTTTAGTTGTTTGTGAGTCACTAATGCTCTAATGCCATATATTACGTGTATGGAGCTTATTATTTATGGGTTTTAATGCTTTTTCTTTAGTCATTATAATTTTTTTTTATTTTTTGTTTTTATTACTGCTTTTCTTATGGGTTTAGCGCATTAAGGATCATAAAAAGATTTTTTTTTTGTGAATAGAAAAAGTTTGGGAAAGTTTTATGATTAAAGTGAGAAATGAAACTATGAAATGAAAGTATGGTAATTTTCAAATGGGAAGTTCACAGCAAGTCACTCATTGAGAGTCATTTCATCAATTTTTGTGGAAAACGTGTGAAAAATTTCAAAGTAAGAAAGTGCAATTTTTTCATTTTGCAATAAAATTGTGAAATTAAAAGCGAATTTGACCTAGAAAAACCTCTTAATTTCGATTTTTGGGCGGTTTCACTTCTTGAAATCATGATTTAGCAATAAATATGATTAACCCTTTCACACCTCATCCAAAATAACTATAATTTCCTGGTATACCATTAATTGAAACATCCGTATCCATCCAAAAATGATGTAATAAAAGTTTTATCACATCATTTTTGATAATATTGAATATTGAATATTGAATATTGAATTTTAATATTCGGCCGAATACCGAATGTCTGTTTTTCGGCCGAATAGGCCGAATACCGAATGTCTGCCGAATATTCGGTACATCCCTAAATAAAACTTCTAATCATCGCCTAAATATTTCTGATACCTATTGAATTTTAGATTCTTACCTTAATAGCATCATGGTTTAACTTGTTCTTAATTCGAGTATTAAGTTGAAGACTAGGACTCCTAACGTCGGTTTCTTACGATGCTGTGGCTATGAGTTTCCAGTTAATACTGAAAACGAACCCGAGGAAGTTTTCAAAGAAATGAACTATAGACACTGGCCTCAATCCGCTCATTCGCAAGTAAAACGCAATACATGTGGGAGGAAAAGCGGGTGGTCGAAAAGAGAAAATGTTTGTTTGGCAAATTATAAAAATTATTACATTTTTTGGCGACTGGGTTAAAAGATAAAAGGCGTTGAAAAGTTCTAGATATAGAAACAATAAAGTGGAAATCTAGAATGCAACAGGGAAATGATTTTTGAATAGGAAGTTCAAGCAATCGTAAAATTTGGTTGCGACAATAGGTCGACAGATTGTCTACCCATAATAATGATATAGGAAAATAATAATTTTTTTTCCTTTTTGTTTGGTCGGTATACTCGGTAGTAAAAGGGTTAATTGGGATTTATTGGTCTAATAGTGATAAATGTTAATGAAAGGAAGGCTTTTAACTGGAAGGAGGAAGCAACGGTTTAATTTAGCTTAAAATTTTTTGACCGAATTTGAATTTTGATGGGTTTAGACGGCGGGGGTCGTTTTTGGTCAACGATCCGTATGGTAAATGATTAAATGAATTCATTTTGGTACTTTAATTTTATAATTTACATTCATACGGGCACTGACGTAATGCATTTGCATTAAATTTATGTCGGTATATCTAAAATTATGCTAATTTATTTCATATTTTAGCATTTTTGCGAAGATTTTTTAAAACGATTTTGTTAAATTTTTGCACTAACTTAACTTTTATGAGATAGATTGGCTACTTGAACTTAAATACTGTTTACCTATTAACAAAATTCTATTTTCATTATTTAGTTTTTTTTGAATATTTTTTTTATTATCTTGAATTGATAAATTGACCCAACCTCAAATGCTGTGTCAGGTGAACTTAATACCACAAGGTGATTTTCCTACTCCGTTAAGTAGACAATGGATGTCTGAGTAATTAGGCTAGGTATTTTTTCCATCAATATATACTTGTCCTTCATTCCGTACTAGATTGTAGGTTAAAGTAAAAACTTTTTGTAGGTGGAGATTGAAAAATGTTTCGTGTTTACAAACAAAAGATTGCGTAGGATGGAGCGTTTCTGCGAGAGAATTCGAGAAAGTTTTATATTCCGTTGGTTGTATGAAATGAATGTGGAAAAATTAGAAAAAAAAAAAAAAATAAATAAAAAAAAATTAAAAAAAAAAAAATGAAATGGAATGGGATAAGGAAACTCGAAATAAAAATGAATATTTTTGCTTCTTTTCATCTCGCTTACTGAACATGTCATAGAACATAGATGCGTCGTAGATGAAGATGGGGAGTTTCGGGGAGTTTGCATGAAGATGGAAAAAATAAATATTTGAATTTGTAAAAAATAAGATTGTTTCGCAGACCACTGACCGTAAGGTTCACTCACCTAGGTGTGGAAAATATACGAAATGCGATACCACCCCAAAAGCAAACTGATGAACCTGCATAAGGCATTGAGGACACTGAATTTTTAGTGAAAAATAACATTAGTCCAGTGACTTTGAATTTGAAAATTAATATAATAATTTATTTACTGTATCAAATTATAGGTTTGAATTGATAAAATAAATTTTTTTTTAATTTCTTAATATCAATTGAAAAATGTTACGTATTTAGGATTGTCCACATATTTCTCTGATATTTTTGGTCATGCTCTAATTCCGGTCTTTATGCATTTATTACATTTTGTTCATTATTAGTTCATATCCGGTTCAAGTAATATAATAAGAAAGCGATTTTTAATTCAAGGCGAATTTTTTTTTTTGGTTAAGTTTTGTTTTTAATTTTTGACTTTGTCTATTGTTTTTTTTATGTAGTTGGTACTGAATGGTATAGGAAAATTGAAAGAAAGTTGTGCAGTGAAGCCTATTTGGATTTAAGCGGGGTCAAAATTAATAAATCCTTTTTTATTATTATTATTTTTTAATTTCACTCTCGCTACTTAAAAAATTTTTATCCAACCCAAAATTGATTTTTTTAACACCACTATCATTAGATAAAAAAAGATTGATTTAAAAAAAAAGGAAAAAGTAACAATTTTAGCAAAAGAAAATGATTTGAGAACATTTTTTTGTCGTTAAAAGTGAGTTAAAACATAAAAGTGACTTTTGTTTGGGTCAAATTCTTCAATTAATTCGGTAAACAACTAAAAGCGGCTCTTGCAGAACCAGAAATATAATCTAAATAAACTAACCTTTGAAAGATGATCATTAAAGAATCAGACGTCGACTTGTTGATACTGGTTGTAAACTGTTTAATATCATGTATAATATCAACATATGTAAGCATATAAGGGGTTCATCTTTTATCCTCATGTGCTGTTTGCCTTTAGGCAAACGAATAGTAAGGCAATTCTGGGTTACAGATAGGGAAGTGTTTTAGTGACGTATGTTAAATTGACTATAAAATGGCTATTTAAAACGAAAACCATGTTTCAAAAAACAAACAAAAACACACAAAAAAAAATGGAATGACACTATCGAAAGAAACAAACCATCACTAAAATATCATTGTTGTCAATATAATTATTACTCATTATAATGTCATTTGATTTGCACAAATACAACAATTGCTTTGAAAATAATAAAGGTCACGTTCTAAATTCACACCTTATTTGTTTATTCAACAATATCCATTCTAATTTCACGGAAGATGCAAATCTACACATTATCGAACATTAATGTCAAGGTGAACTGTCAATTAATTTATAATTTATTGATTAAATAAAAAAAATATAAAAATACAAAAAAAAATTAAAATTTAATGAATTTTTTCTTCTTCAGACATATTGTGTGATTTTTGTATCTCTCGAGTGATTGATGGACCACACCCATCACCCTATGACTGGATCGCTGCATGGAGTGAGTCTCGGGTGGAGACACCAAGCGTGAGGTCTTTAACCGCCTGACCTAAAACTCATTTCCCATTGCCAAGTTTTGTCATTTATACCGCTTTTTCACACATACAGTAACCTTGAGGTCCTTAGACGCGTATGTTCTGTAATTAAAACTCCCTTCGAAAGAATTTCATATTTCCAACTGGTTACAGTCCTGCATCAGTTCAATGGTCTTTAAGGATTTAAATAACACCCAACTAGTTTCTCGTTTGGCTGTTAGTTGATGAAAATTGGGGTTATGCTTGTTTGTCTGTTTTTTTCTTGATGTATGGGTCTTTAGTTCGTTGATAATTGAAGGGAAAAATATGCAAATTTTTGAATAATATTAACGAGGAATTTCTATCTGGATTGTTGTGAACATGAAATTAATTCTATTTTGAGTGATGTGTGAATGTCAAGGTAAAATAAATTGTCTGTTAATTGATGGGTTTGACTTCCGGGCGCTTTTTGACCTGTTTTCTCACTTTGCAAAATGCGAGTATTTTGCATGAGTGCACGACTGGGTCGAAACTATTACATTAGGATAATGTGAGAAAGGATGTTTAAGGCATAGTAATTAATTGGACTAATTTACCGTCGTGGGAACTGTTTTTTTTTTAGAGGAAGAAATATTAGTGGACTGGATTTTTCGAGATTTTTACGTTTATTTTCATTAGTTAAATACGAAAAACTTGTTTTTTGAGGTTAAAAGTAAGTTGGGTTAAAACACGATGATCATTAAGGAACTAATAAGGATCCGGATGCGATTTATTTCCTGAAATGTATATCAGAAACATAAATTTAAAAAAAAAGACATTTTATAAAAATTTAATAAATATTTAATAAATATTTAATTTTTTTTAGTTCAACTTTGTTATAACGAATTTTCTTATAACGAAAAACCGTTTATAGCGAATTGTTTGAAAATCCCCAATAGTAGATTTTATATGCTAGACTGGTCGCATAAAGCGAAAACCATGTTATAACAAACAGTTTTTCTGATTTCTTTTTGGTTCGTTATAACGAAGTTGGAGTGTAATTTTATTTTGGGAATTATGATTAAATTTTTCATTAAACTTTGATAATCAGGGCATTCTTGTCTTAAAAATGGGTTAATAATTTTCTCAAACTGAAAGCGATCACTAAAACAAACACATAATCTGATCTACTTTCATAAATATTTTTTTTTTGGTTTATTCACCTAGTGAACTAAACCTCAATAACGACATTTTGTAAGAACGAAAAAGGAAGATTGGAGCAAGTGACTCAATAAACACAAGACACTTTCCCAATACCAACCAGTTTGCTCGTAAACTTACCGGATACATAGTAGATCAAACAGTTTTATACGCTTTAGTTGCAAGTTCATTTACCTGGGTGTGGGGGTCTTCAACCTTGACTTCTTTCTCTTTGTATTTCGATGGGATCTGACCTAAGGTATCATCATTATTGTTGTATGTTTGTGGGTATTTAAGTTTTTTAATCCGAATTAAACACTTAGGCACAGAATTGACCTTAATAGTCAAATTAAGTCGTCTTTTGTTGAACTTTTTTCTTCAACAAAGTGGATTATCTATTGTTACGCAACATTGGATTATAAAACTGGTTGAAATTGCATATCTTTATTTGCAACTAGCTGGATTACTCAGGTGTTTCCCAGGGTTAAGAAACTGTTGGTTGGCCTTGTGTGTGAAAATATGTTTTTTCAAAACATTTATTCATTAGTTATCATTACATTACGATATGCAGTTCTTTGAGCGGAATCTATATGCCAAAGCATAATAGTAAAAGGGGAAGTAGGGTAAAGTCCTTAGTTGAAGTGTTTTCGCCGATGGTGGCGCTGTTGTCTTTTTTGGCTCTCTCATACACATTTAATACACATACACAACATTTAATAGACACAATTCAAATTTAAATTTTATATTTTAAATGAAGGAAACACGATAAATGAGACAAAAAAGAAAAAAACTATTATGGCCAGGATTTGTGACGTCACAATACACCAAACGAGCAGCGCTATCTGTGTGCCGAATTAGCAACCCTCGGATGGTCAAAAAGGAATTGTCGCCGCAATTGTTGAAACCACTCGATACAATAGGAACCTCTTGACCCCAAGCTTAGATCCCTTCTAAAACTCACCTACGGACTCGCTGTGTGCTTAATATGGTTGCTCCAGCCCGAAAAATGTGGATTTCCATAAAGGACAAACAAACAAACATACAAACAATTAATCGTTTTCATCTTTATATATTAGATTGCAATACATTTCAATACTTTTAGTAAGTGAATTTGGGTACATTGAAAAACGAGAATCAATTTTCCGATTTCTTAGGCAAACGCTTGAAATCGATTTGTCCGCAGGCCCGGATAAAGATTTTTTTGGGTCTCATGCACAATGCATTTAGGGATCCACTTACTATCAAAAGAAATGAGAATGCACTTTTGGGGCTCTGTTTAACTAAGAAAAGTCGTCCAAATGGGAAAAAATTTCTGGTAATTTAATTGGGTGTCGAAATTCGAACTTCTCTCTCTAGTTTTATGTGAGGATGTCATTTCGGTCAATAGAGAATGCATGAGAACACTTAAAACCGATCGATTCAAAAGCAATACTATGTATTCACTTATAGTTTCGCTGTTAAATTGGTGTAACTTTAACTGTCAACATTGCCTTCAAGTCTCTTTTAAGGATTTACATGCATTTTAAGCATTGACCATTAAACCAGGCGATTGAAACTACAAATTGGGTAATTTAAAATTAACTAAGAGACGCTTGACTACAATAATGTGGCCTTTAAAAGTTTACAAACTAAACTCTATAAACAATAATTATTGATGTGATTGCAATTAGTGATGACTCATACGGTTCAACTGTCAATAATCAATATTCTGCACAGGAAAAGTTATATTTTATGGGTTGCAACTTGCAGTTAATGGTTTGGATAAACAAATGTTGATTTAGGGTTAGGTTTATTACGGATGGATTTCATAACTTCATGTTGGAACGTAATAGGTCAAGGTCTACTAGTTGTTGAATTGTCTCATTGGTCGCAGAATTTTTCCGGTCTTTCTCAATCTAAAGGAATTCTCGTATGAGTAAATGAAGTGGCTACAACAGATGTTTAATTTCTTGGAAATCCTATGGGCAATGTGTGATTAACTGAAACAGGCACGAGGTTGAACTGTTAGTACAGACAAACACTTAATTAATAGTTTTGTGTCGATAAAATAAGTAAAGTTAAGTAGTAATTGATAAATTTTAACTACTGAAAGTTGTTGTTTGTAAAGACTTTTGTTTTTAAGTGACGTTATTATAATTTTTGCATTTATGATGGCTATCTATCAGGATTGTTAACTATTTTTTATTTTTTTATCCTTTATTTTTATGTGCTCTGTAAAATACATAGTTTTTATTTTATTACTAGAATGTGGGTCGAATCTCATTTACATGAGAAATCGAAAGCAGTTTTTTTATTATTCGTTTAATATTCATTCTTGTATTTTATTTTTTTTTTTGTAAGTGAAATAATGTCAATCAATCTTTTTATACTCGGATCTGACGCGGGATTACTTTGCTATCTAAAAATTAATGTTTGCTTTATAGTCAAAATTCAATTTTCTATCTTAGATTAAAAGTTATGAGAACGGAAATAAGTCTGAGAGCTTTAACTTTTTAATATAAAAAATGCCGATCTGCACAATTTCTACAAAAAAAAGTTAAATTGAATAAATAAGTCTTATATTAAATTTAAAAGCAAATATTAAGAAAACTTGAAAATAATACAGGAACTAATAATAAAATGTTTAGTTGGTTAAAAAAAAAAATTCTGGAAATTATAATTTTCCTTTAAAAATATTAAACTGATTTAAACACTGGTAAACTGCAATGTTATTAAATGCAAATTTCGACCTAATTCTGTCATTGCAGTTTTCTTGGAATAGATGCGGCATCACTGAAAGAATGGAGGTATTCCCTGTAATTGCCTTTTTTACAGCTAGATGACTAAAGGCAAACTGCAAGGGACCATTTATCTATGTCAAAAGTAAATTGGTTTGATATTTTGCCATTTTAGGCTTTTCAAAGTAAATTTGTTTGGTTTTGAGAGTAAATCTTTCGAGATCTGTTTCTGTTGTCATTTTTTTATTCCATCAGTAGTTCAGGCGCAATTTCTAATTCAACATCTGGCACTGAGTAACATCACGTATAGTCATAAATTTAATGTCAATTTTTTTTATTTTGTTTTTAAAAAGAAAAAATTTCACGTTTTATTGATAGTTTATTACTATAAAAAAAATTATAAAAAGTTAGCCTCATTACGTCACATGTTTGTAGCTGTCAGGCTTGCAGCATCAATTAATAAATTGTTATTTATAGCCAACTAGCCAACCGTGGGCACTTGGGTGTTTCTCGGGGTTAAGAAACTGTTGGTTGGCCTTGTGTGTGAAAAGGTGTTTTTTGGGGGGCAATTTGTCTGCAGCCCTTTGTGCACAATCCATGTGCCAAAGTATTAAACTGCAGTATTTGTGATGTCACAAATACACCAAACGATCGGCGCCATCTGTGTGCCGAATTAGCAACCTTCGGATGGCCAAAAAGGAATTGTTGTCGTGATTGTTTAAAACCACTTGATATAATGGGTTGCGATTGTTGAACCACTCGATACAATGGGTTGCGATTGTTGAAAACTACTCGATACAGTGATTTAAGTTACCTTGGTGGGAACCCTTTGACCCTAAAGTCAGATCCTTTCCAAAACTCATTTCTTTTTCAGTTGAAACTATTAACTATTATGTAAAGAAAATAAAAACAATAAAACTCTTATTGTGGATGTGAAAAATGAAAAACTGGTTAAATAATTAGTCAGTATGAGGGTAACATTTGTGTCATTCCTTCTGTTTCTTGATAAAAAAATAATAAAAGAATAGGTAAAAAGATATTTTTTCTTTTGTGGTCTGGGTTACTCGTTTTACCGTCTAACGTAGACTAAAAAGTAATTTTTAATTTTATATTTAATGTATCAAATATTCGCTTTACGACTTTGCTCCAAGCGTTCCATGCATAACGGAACTGCGTTCCGAATGTCCTTACTCGAACCCGAAAAATGTGGATTTCAATAGAGGACCAACAAACGTACTTTCATCTTTATATATTAGATGAATTGAAAAAGGGTAATTATGTAGGTTGTCATATCTGTACTATTTTTAAATTGAAAACATGTTTGAATCAATGAAAGTAAAATCCTTACATCTTCATATTTTTTTTTTTTTAAATTCAATTTTTATGAATGAAATTCAATTTTTATTCATTTTTATTCAAACATATATATATATTTATTTATTTTTTTACATTTTGTTTATTATTTTATTTTATAGCCCTGGAAACTGGAGCTTTCAGAAATACAATTGACTTGAGCAATATTATATGGTGCACATTTTTTTTTTTTTTTATGATTTTTAAATTTTTTTTATACTAATTTTTTATTTTAAAAAATATTTTTTAAATTAACAATAAACTTAAATTAACATCTACTCGCAATATTATTATATTTTTTATATGATGCGATTATTTTATTTTGGCTTGTCAGAATCACTTTTTGTAATCCTCTTTCCAAGGCGACAAATCGAGTTCATCTAGAAACTCACATGGAATTCTCTGAGAACTAATAAAAAATAAATAAATAAATAAATAAATAAATAAATAAAATGTTACAACTTTTAAAGCTGTTTAGCACCTGTCTTCAGGAACTTTGAGTACTTGAGACTGAATCGTGAGAATGTCTTCATCATTATCGCAGAAGAGTCTTGCTATAGTGGTTTTACGGATTGCTTGCAATTGGGCTGATTGGGAAAAGTGATAAATTGAGTATTGCACAAACGCCCGCTGTTTAGTTTATTGGCATTTTACCAGGTGTGAATGAACCGGGTTGTCCTCCATTCTCGTACCAGAAACGATCGCCGTTTCTCAGAACCCCAAACTGTTTTCCAATCAGACAAGCAAACGTCGGACCGACCAGAGCGTCCTTATCGTGGAACTCTGCGACGCCCGCTGCGAATAGATCGATGTCGTCCACATCCCTGTTTGGAAAAATAATGTAAATCAAGTGGTTAATTGGGTGTGGAGTTACAAATCGTGTCACCTATATAAACGACTGAATTCATGAATCACTGCAGGGTGCATAATTCCCTCTAAATCCGCGAATGTTTTAGGCACGTAAAGATTACAGCATTCTCGCCATGCTGTGTATGATGGAATGCCATTTTCACGCGACCGGTGCACATTAATAGCGAATAAATCTCGAGTGCCTTCCCTCATTTGTGGTTTATCGAATAGGAAGTTGGTTACCTGGCAATGTATAAAATGAAATGAAAAATACATTTCTTTAAATGGAATTTTAAAATTGGTTTGGATGATTACTTGCTCGGTAAAGTATCGATCCATCGCCTGGTGCCGCTGATTGCAACTGCCTAAAAGCACAGCACCAGGACCTGGCTCAGCCATTAAAGGTGAGAAAAAGAATTCTCTGGATAATGGTTGGGTTGGTAAATTCATGTGGTATGAATCGCTTCTGAAATAATCAAAAAATAAAGATTTAATAAGTTGAGACGTGGTAATAATTTGAGTTTAGGGTTACTGCAATGATATTATATCAAAATATTAAAATTTTTTTAATGTTCGGAAGTTTTGAGGGTTTTAGCCCGAAAAAAAATTGCAAGTTGAGTCGGCTTCACTGCGCTTCGTTTGGCACTTAAACACGTCACTTATTCAGGTTTAAAGGCGGGGAATGTGATTATTGTTGACGTCAAATACAGCCAGTGAAGCCTATTTTTTCTTTTTTTTTCGGGCTTAAAAGAAGTTTTAAAGGCGTGTTGAAAGGTCATGGCAATTTGAGTTGGCTTCACTGCTCGGAATTTGACAATTAAACACGTTATTTTTTCCGATTTATTACGGATGGATTAAGGCCGGGTTAATGTGATCATTGTTGATGCCATAGTTATAGATATCAAATGAAGCACAGTGAACTAATATATTTTTCGGGCTGACATGTAAGGTCATTATTTTTTTTATTTAACTATAATCTCTCGAAACGCTAATTATGGTCTGAACAGAAGGTTAAGCCAAAATATAAAACGTCTTTATCGTCTTAAGACAAATTAGATCGTTGTTTCGCACAAAATGTGAATCATTACACAAGTAGAGTCGTTAATTATATACGTCTGGAACAAATTGGTATCCTAAAGCTGAAAAAACATTTTGTTTTTTTCTCATAAAATGCCAAATAGGAGCTCATTTTGTGAGAATAATTCGACGAATTTCCATCATAATAATTAAATTTCAGTGCAAAACTCGGATTAAAACGATAATTTTAAATTTTTTGATAATCATTGCAGTAATCCTTTAAACATTATTTGGTTTTTAATGTAAACTTACTTTCTAAATACGGACATAATGAGGGAATGGCCGAAACGGTAAGCGGTCGTAGCGAACACATTAAAAACCGCGGAATTAATATGAGGGTCATAACCTTCGTAATAACCGTGACGCTCAAGAGTGACTCGGTATTTTTTGACCGCACGTTGGCCAATTACTAGTGGCAAATATTCTTTATAAGACACATGTTGGAATTGAGCAATTATGATTTTCCTCGTTTCTTGGTAGAGTCGTTCGTCATCCCAATGGGGGTTCATGTCCGATAAAACTCTACAAATTCGGTTATGTTCTCTCAACAACACAATGTGGATTGCGGTTAAAGTTGGAATCATGTTAACTCGGCTATCACCTGGGAATTTTTTTTTTTTTGTATTACTTGTTTTGGGTTTTAAATTAGGCAGCTGCGATTTTTCGGATTAGATGGTTATCATCATAATTTTTGTTGTTGTTTGGTTGGGATAATATTCAAGCGCGTGAGTGCGCACGATATTTTTTTTTTCCTTAAACAACTGATAACGAGATACCATTGTTGTCTCGCTTCAAATTTGGTTTATTTCACATATTTTGCATCTTATCCGAGAAATTGCAAACTTTACATAAGATATGAAAAAAACTGACCTCCAACGAAGCAACCTTGCTCGCAGACATCTAAATTTTCATTCGCCAGAGGCAATAGGACTCTACCTTTGTAACGACTTGTTAGTAGTTCACCTTAAAGAGCAAAGATCTTATACATTAGGACCACTTTTTTTAATGTTTATTACTGTAGTTTTACACTTAATTACTTGTTTTTAGGTTTTTTTGTACTAATTTTCGTGTAAAATTGGTGATTTATGACCGAAATCTTATATGACCGATATTATATTTTTAAATTTCGGAACTATAAATTTTTTATATTTGAATTGAACATTTTATAGATTTAAAATTTAAATTTGATGAATAACAAATTTGAATTTTAATTTTTAAATTTTTAAAGTTTTTGTAGATACGATAAATCACATATTATTATATTATTTATAGAAATAAATATTTACCTCCAACAAAACTACGCAGTTTCAAAGCTTCCTCTTCGGTTGATGCGTATACTATCGACGCATCAATAAAAGAAGTGTTGTTATTGAACTGCTCTCTGAAAGCTAAACAAGAAAAATATGTTTTGATTTAATCGGAGTTGAGCAGAGAAGCGCTCTTAAGGCGGTCGATTTAGTGCAATGCAGCGAAGTATCTTACGGAAAACAATATCGCTTCCCATCCATGGAATAGACCTGACAAAAATAATACACCGACGACCCGCGGGTCCATGAAATGGATCATTAGGAGGCACGGGTATGGGTAAACAATCCGGATGCCGTTCATCTTCGTCTTGGTTGCACTCACAATCATCGAAAACATCTTGAAAATTAAAAAAAATTGATCGTAAACAAGAAAATATCATAAAAAAACCAACAAACATTAACCTGGAGTATCCAATTTACTGGTGACGTCATGATTTATGATTTGACCCCACATGATGAGCATGGCTGAGAAAGCGGGGTGTTCTACTGACAAATTTCTCGCCACTTTAAGACTGACCAATCTGGCACCTGGAAGGGGGCCTCCATCGGACGCAACTCGTGGCGCGTCCACGCCTAAAAATAAAGAACTCACTTAATACATTCATTTAGCCATGGTAAGAACAATTCCTCTTTTGTTTCCTGATAGTCATACACCGGTTCTACGCTGACGGTATAATTAATACGCCGACGCTGCGAATGCGGAATCTAGTTCCAGTTTTGTGCGTCACTCATCACTTACAGACCGTTTGTTTTCTTCTCTATTACTGGCCCGTGACATACATTAAATTTGAGGTAGCTTTAGCTTTCTTGCTTTTGAATATTCGCTGGCCCAAATTATATTTTGTAGCCTAATTATTTGCATGCGTCTTATTTATTTTTTAAACATTTTTATCTAATTTAAATGCGATTCTTTTGTTTTCGAACTTACCGTCTGCGTAATCGGGAAGTAAAAGTCGTGCGTAAGGTTTGAGGGCTTGTCCCCAGTTTGGGTTTTCGATGTTGTTACACCATCCGTCCATTGTCCGGAATGGAAACTTGGCACATGATGGGACTGGATCTGGTTCTATGCGTGCATATACGTCGGAATCTCTGTGTGGATTCGGACGAGTGTGGACGAACTTGTTGAAAAACACTACCGTATCCGAAACCACTTTATTAGAATTTTGTAAGAAAAAAATACAATTAAAAAAAAATATTGAAGTTAAATTAAGTGAATTATGGGCATTACGTGATATTTGGGATGTAATTGGGGATAATTTAGCGATGCGTGAAGTTATGTAGGAATTTGTTGTTTTTGGTGAAAATTGACTTGGAATTTAGGCCTATTTTTTTATTTATTTATTTATTATTTTTTTTTTTTTTTTTTGGAGAAAAAAAGAGGGGTACAAATGAAAATGAAAAGCTATGAAGTCGATGACATTAAATTGTTCAGCCATGAAAGAAATTAGTGACAAGGATAATTTAGACTTTAAAATGTTATTGAACTGTGACAAAAATTTTATTGTATTTAAAAATTATATTTTATATAAATTTGTATTTATAAAGATTTTAATTAATTTTATTTGAGTTAGTTTTTGGCCTATATTGCATTTGGTGGGCATGGTTTGATGGTGATTTGTTAAAAGTCGTGCGCATGTTTCTGTTGTCTTAAAAAAACATCAAAAACTAGTAGGCGGAAATTCATTATGGAATTTCTCATTTTTTTCAGAGTGAAAAATAGTATTGAAATGTGTTTTAGATGAGGATTAATTATGAGTTGATGAACTTTTCGTGATTTCTGCCTCTTATGCAACCACACCCTTATTATTATTATACTTGAAGTCTTGAACTACTATTTTCTTTTATTTTTTTATTATCTTACTTCGTGCTTTGAAGCAAAAAAAAATATTGTAGTCATTGAATGATAGTTATCGAATTGCAGGATAATCACCTTCACTAAAAAAAAATGTCATTCGAATGGATTTTTGACCCCTTAAATTTTATAGATAAGTTCTCTGCATTTACATTAAAAATTAATTAGCAAAACAAATAAACTATAAAAAAAAATTCAAATATTTTACTTTTGCCACCTGGTAATTCCATAAATCACATAAATCATAATTTCTTATTAAATTACATATTAAAAAAAATGACAAAACTTACTTTCACTAAGGATTTTTCTAATGTTGATGGCTTCTGTCTGAGAAACGATGCATAAAGCAATAAAAATAGTTTTCAGCAACATTACCGAGTGCATATTTAGTTTTGTACGAAGAAAATAACTTGAATTAATAAATGACTAATCCAGTTGCGATATTTACTGCAAGTTCGATGTTTGGTTTTTGAGCATAACTCAACTTCCCTCTTGGCACTTTGAAATTTATCAAGCAGAAAACGATTAAGGACGGTTCATACAGGCGCAAAAAGTGTATAGGAAAAAAGTTGTCTAGTTCTTATGCTGGCTACAGGTGGTGATTGAATGAGTTAAATATTCAAGTCCGCCCGAATTTCTTACAACCGGAACACGGCCTTCTGGGAGAAGTTTCTGAGATCACCCTCGCAGAGCCAATCAGAAAGTCTGTTCTCTTTTTTTCTCCCTTTAAACTATTTTTGCCCCGGCTCCCTTTTGCTTCCAATTTAACATTTCAGGTGTTTCATGCTTAGTGGAGAGCATGAGGATTTAAAAACGGCGTTGGTGGGTGTTAAACACGTGATGCTAACACGGTTCGTTGATTTTGATACGGTGGTCTTACTAGGAAATGTATTGTGGAATTTTTTCATTTTTAATCTGTATTATGTTATTTATGGTCAAAGTGTTAGGTAATGTGTAGCAATTTCCCACTGTTTCGAACCATAAAATACGTAATGACATATAAGGAAATGAAAAATACAATGTAAACAGATGGACATTTATAGTTGTTGTTATTTAACGCTTTTTTCATTTGAAGTTATGGCGATTAAATGACTGTAAAGAGGCATAGCAATATAGAGATCAGGAGTCGTTAATGAAAACGCATTACTTTCAGTGAAAGTTAATATTTTTGTGCATTCTTTTTGTGTGTAATTTTAATTTTCTGGAGGAATTCGGATAGAAAAACTCTTGTGAACTGTTTATCTTCATTGGTATTCATATTTTTTTGGACATTTAATTTCGAATATTAAAAAGGTATAAAAAGGAAATTGGAATTTTGACATAGATCTTGTAAGGTGGTTGGATGGAGAGAAACAAGTTGTTTGTAAAGTGGGGCTGATGGTTAATAATGATTAGCGATTTAAAATAGTCTAAGTCAATATATATTTTTTTTAAAGAAAATAAAATTTTTAAGTGCGCATCATATTTGGTGTATTTGGATGTGGATTTGAAATTGAGATCACAAGTTGTTTATTTACTGAAAAGGCGTTAGCTCTTGCCAGCTTGATGTGGTAGTGACACCAATTTACTAAGTCACGGTTTATGAAATCTGGACATCAGAATGTTTTCCACTGCATCCATTAAAAGAATGCCCGTGACCTTATTATTATTATTTTTTTTAACTAAAATTTTAAAAATAAAAAAAAATTTTGGGTTTGAAATTTGTTCCATGTTGGAGAATGACATTTCAAACATTTCTTCAAAGAAAAAAAAATTTGGTACTAGTAGCAAGCTAGTGTGGCCATAAGTAATTTTTTAATACTTTTTTTCTAAATTTTTAATTTTTTTTTATACTTTAAGCTTATTAAATGTGTCCTTCTCCTTTATACATGTTGTGTAATTTCTTTGCCATGGTCTACTGGATCTGTCTTTAAAGATCTGGATGATCATCCAGCGTGACTTACTGATGATAATCTTGACCATGAGATTTATAGCATCTTGATATAAAAGTGAATTCAAAAATTTCTTTCAAAATTTTTATTTTTATTAATAATAATAATATAATAATAAATTTAGTATCAATTTTTACATTTTTTTTGTTAATTATTATTTTTTATTATAAATGACACATTCCATAAGTTTTTTTTTCTGTTTAATCACAATCAAATTTTAGGTTTTGTTTATAAAATAATCAACATGAATCAAGCAGCATTTAATTCACGTTAGAGTATAATGAGTATGGCAACTGAAAAAGATGCAATTGTAATAAATATCTCGATGTAAAACATAGTAATTAATTGTATTTAGAAGCATAACAAAGCATAACGTGGTTTCCAGGGAATAAATCATATTTAGGTGTGAAGAAAATGGATGTAATGACAAGTACAATTGTGAAAAATAATCTGAGAAATTGCCAACATTTAATGCGTTTAATAAGAAATGTAGGCGACTAATTTAATCTTTGTTGCATTTCGTTTCCATGGAAACATGATAAATTAGTGTAGGAATGAATTTTCTCAAAATTTGAGGCGGATTGGGAATAAGGGTTCCATTAATTTAATTGTTGGCACTCATTATGTACACATGTTTCCGAACAATAATTTTTTTTTCTTGTGCTCTATTTTAAATTAGTAAAAAAGGAAAAAAAAATCGACCTAATTTATGACGTAATCGAATTTAAGTCAACCGTGAAATTCATTTTTTTTTTTTGCATTTTTTAAAAACTAATATTTATGATTTTTGTAATGATTTTTGTAATAATGTATAAGGGAAGAAAAAAATAAATAAAAAAATAAATAAACAATTTTTTTATATATAATAAAAATATAAATAAAAAAATGTTTAGTTATTATATGAGTCAATTTGATTTTCCATATACGGATATGTAGACATACAATATCTGAAATCAATGCATCTGGTTTAACCCAATTTGAACTGAGAGTACTAACTTAAAAATTTTAGTCATAAATTTTTTTATTTTTAATTAATAAAACAATTAAATAAAGTCATGGCAATACTCTGGTGAATTTTTTTTTACGATTATGTCATTGTTTAAAAAAAAAAATTGTTTGATGAAACCACTAGCGGCCTCTAGTGAGAGAAATATGAACCATGTTTTGAAATGAAATGTAATTTAATAAGGTGGTGATCCAGTTGCCATTCTGAGTCTGTTTGGAGGACCATATTTTGGAGCTCTTGCGGGTTGTGGGTAATCAGCGCCTTCAGCTGTGTAACGTGTCGCGTAATTTGATGAATGGGATTGATGGTGTTGGCTGATCCATGGTGATAAATCTAGGTGAGGAATGTGTTGACGATCTTTGCAGTGTACACGTTGGTTCCTAGTACATAAAAAAAAATAGTTTATTGTGTATACACAAATTAATCGGTTATTCAAAATAGATAGAAATCTGCTTTATAGATTTTGAGAAAATCATTTACAACGCTTCAACGTGCGCCATCTATCCTGAGATTATTTTTAAGATGGCTATCCTTTTCGCCCATGCTGGAGAAGATCTCTTCTTCCATCTTTATTTATTACTCCCCTTTATCCTCAAAGTAGTCATTTTCGAGTGATTTGCGAATAGCACCACTGGCGTTAATGTAAGGAAACGCAAACACTCTTTAAAAAGTTGACATTTCCCATTGTTGCCAGCTGTAATCAATGGTGAAATTTTTAATAATAATAATTGTGTAGATCTGTCAAATTCTAACTCTGAATTAGGTTGGCATGCACTTAAAATTGTTTTTTTGGGTGACTTGTACAATAACAAAATACATTCAATTTTTTCCACACTCATGACCCCAAAGGCGACAGCTTATCCGGGGTGTTGAACCATGTAAAGAGCATTTTATGGAACGAATTTTGTGGACCCTGTCTTAGATTAGCAATAAAAAGTAAGGAAATCACTAACAACCCACACGGGGTGGCAGATGTTCTTGTAATAGGCACAATATACCATAAATCAGGCTAGAATGAAAAAACCAGTACCAGTGGGTCACACATCCAAGCCCTGACCAGCTCCAACGCTGCTGCACTTCTGTGTTCTTATGGGGGCAACTTATGAGCATGACTAGCATCTTGTTTGAATGGCAGGTTTAAAGTACCTGAAGCTCAAGGTGCTTTGGGATTTGGGGGTCCCTATTGTTATAAAATATTACCTTGGTGCGACCATAGTTAAATCCGCCATTGACAATTTTTTTTTGTGACTTGCCAGTTGTCAAGTGTTACCTTTCGCTAGGTGTCTTCAAAGTATATGGTTGAATTGTCTCTATGATGTCAGTATTGTCACAAATAATTCTTGCTAATGTCACTCTTCTAATGGATTCCAATTGATCTAAAAAAAAAAAATTGTTAAGAAAATAATATTATTTTTTTAAAAATTATTTATAAAACTTTTTTTTCTGAGTTTACCTAAGGTAAATGCTCCTTTGTGATGACCATTTTCATACCAAAATTTATCTCCTTTCTTTAAATTTCTAAATTGCTGAGCTATTATACAAGCGAAGGTTGGTCCTACAATACCATTGTAAATGGCATATTCTGAAACACCAGCTGGATATAGGTCAACATCATCCACAGAGCTAAAAGTGAAGAAAAAATATTGATTTTTATTAAATCCCTCATATTAATTTCGTTTTAGTGTGTATGTTTGTATGTTCCCTGCCCTCTGGAGGTAAAGGTTATGTGGTGATACTGACAACGTGGGGAAACAAGCAAATGTTTGCAAGTGTTTTGCAAGGGCGACTGATCGGTAGTCTCGTATTGGGTATACATCTTGCATATAAGGGATTTACACGAAAACTCTGTTTTTGGGGGTCGGTGTTATTTATTTTGGAAAACTTCGAAATTGCAACAATCGTTTAGCTTCTTAATATTTACCCATAAACTTTGCTAAGTCCGTGGATAACTTCGTCTGGTATTTCTCCTCGCAGATCGGAAAAGTCTCGAGCTTTTTTCAATCCACAATAACTTCTCCACTCATTGTAAGATGGAATTCCATTGTCTCGTCCTCTATGGATATTGAGTGCATAAAGGTCTTGCGCATGACCAATACCTCGGTTCTCAAACAAATGATTTGTGAGCTGTAAAAATAAAAAATATTTTTTTCTCCGTTTATTTTATGGACATCCACATAAAAATAAAAAATAATAAAAAAAAAATAGTAATAACCTGGTCGGTAAAGTATTCATCTCGCGCTCTAGCAGGCTGGTTGATGAGACCTAAAAAGAGCAAATCTATCTCGTTTCGGTAGATGCAGGAGGTGTTGTCGAATTCTGTCGAAAGGGCTGGTGATGGCACTAATTCTACGTGATCTGGTGTGAATCTGTGGAAAAAAATAATTATGTTTGTTATAAAAAAATATTGCTATCTCTGAATGTAATTAGATCAAGTTTATCCGATTTTTTGCCAAAAGATTTTTTTTGTTGGGTTGAGAGTCTTGCTAGTATTTCAATCGAACGACCGCTTGTCGACGTGACTGAACTGCTGTAGTCATTTTAAGCGAAAAGGCGGTGTTATTTGTAGGTACATTTTAAGGATTTAATGGAATACATTAAGTAAATGTGATTGAGCAACATGACGGATGGTTTTTCTATTTGTATTTATTTTTAATTTTATTTTTATCGGGAAATTCATGGTATACTTCTCGTTGTCTGGATAAAATATTGAAAAATGTAACCTTTTGAATCCCCACTGTACTAGACTGTGTCCAAAACGATACGCAGCTGCTGCAAACCCATTATCAATGGCTGGATTGATGTGTGGGTCGTATCCATCATAGAAGCCATCTCTTTTCAATGATAAACCCCATGTTTTGGAATTCTCCGGGCCTAACACTAAGGGCAGATATTCATTGTATGTTATGTGTTGAATTTCAGCTCCAACGATTTTTCTTGCTTCCTAAAAAAAAAAAGAGATGATAAATCCACAATAATTTTTAAATTATGTGAATTTTATATACTTGGTATATTGTTTCATCATCCCAATAGGAATGCATTTTGGATAATTCGTTTGCAATTCGATTGTGTTCACGGACCCATAAAGTGTGAAGAGATGTAAGAGCGGGAAACATATTTGCTCTGAAGTCACCTGTGAAATTTAAATTAATTATTTAAATTAAGGAAGAAAAAAAAATTCATTGAATGTAACCTGCTGCAAAACATTTTTCTCTGCCACAACTTTTACCACCTTGGGGTAGTAAATCTTTGCTATGTCGGTATGGAGTTACTTGAAGTCGACCTTAAACGATTTTTTTTTTTTTTTTTTTAAATAAAAAATATTAAATTTAATTTTTTGGGAAAAATTTTTTTTTCTATTGACATACCTCCGCGATGTTCTCTCAACTTGAACGCATCTTCATCAAACGATCCATAAACATTAGATCCATCAATAAAATGGGTATTATTATTATACTGCTCGCGATAATCTGATTAATTCAACGATTAATTAACAAACAAACATGAAAAAAGAGTTTTGTCTACACACCCACTGGAAAATCCGATCCTCTATACGAGTTTGACCGTGTAAACTCCATACAGGATACACTTTGCTGACCGTAATACGGATCTTGCGGTGCTAACATGATTGGGTAGCAGTCCGGATGCCCCCAAGCACCATTTCGATCACAACACTTCATTTCATCTCCTCTTCCACCCTTAACTATTAAGAAATTATAATAATTCAACCTTTTTTTCCTCTCAATTTAAAAATTTACTTTTTGCTTCAGGTTTATTTGTAATTTCATGATTCATAAATTGACCCCACATCATAAACATGTGAGATAAATGTTCACTTTCCAATGGGATATCGTGAGCTAGAGAAATACTGACGTAACGAGGATTTGGAAGACCGGAACCGTCTTTTCTGCATCTTGGAGCGCCCTTGCCTTTAACATAGAGATGAATAATAAACGTAATAATGCAATGATGCAAATAAGTCATGGCTAGTTTCATCAGAAGTAAATAGACTCATTTTTGACAATGTGGGGTACAGTGGTTATTTTTTTTTTAAAGAAGTTATTAGACAATTAGAGTGGCGCTAATCTTATCTATTGGCAGCAATACTCTTGGGTATTGAAATGTGACTCTTTCTATTTATAGTGTTTTCTTTATCTGGGAAAGGAGATTAGGTGTTATTAAAGAGTCCCTTTTGTGTACATGAGAAATTAATTTGTTTTGTCTTTTCTTAGCGATTTATGTGGTTGCCCAATGGAAACAATTTTGGCGTCAACTCAAGGTGGCGCCATGATGCGTTATTTATTTACTTCTGATGTGACTTATCAAATGAACAACGTTTTACCGTCAGCGTAGTCCGGGGGTAGGAATCGGGCATATGGGGTTAGTGAACGACCCCATAAAGGGTTGTAGGGATTGTTGCACGTGCCATCGATCGTTCGGTATTTTTGCTCGTTGCAGCTTGGCACGTGACGGGTGAGCCTCTTCAACGTGTAAGCTGTGTTATCTGCAATGCAAAGTAGTATTGCCAGTGTCTTTTTCTTCGGCAGTTGTAAAATGGGATTGATGTGAAAATCTTGAATTTTATGTTTGGCGTTTCATGTTTTATTAGCAGATTTTTTTCTTATTGTGTTAGATATTAAGATTTGAAGAAAAAAAAATTAATTAAAGCTTATAGCAACAATAAATTTGGTTTATAGGCAAAATTTTTAAAAAAAAAATTAATAATTTGAATACCAGAGAAAATATTTAGGGCACGATCTCTGCGATGTACATAACAAAATAAAACATTAGAATCATTTAGATGTAGATAGGTTGTTTTTTTTTCACACATTTAAAACCGAATCAAAAAAAAAAAATGATGAGTTACAAAAGTGGGTCGCTGAATTAACTCTTTTTTATTCATAAAAAAAATTTTTGGATAGACAAATTTCTCCACTCAGGAGAGAATTTTCCCAAAAAACTTAATTGGATTTTAAATTTTTTTTTGTTTTTACCTAAAAAAAAACAAAAACAAAAAAAAAAATCTGATTACAACTGGATTACACATTCAGGTTTTATTCGGAGAACAAACCTCACTTCGCCATCTGAATTGGTTAAATCAATATTGTTTTCTCAAGGCAATACTTGTTTTAAGATTTATGAAAGTATGAAATATTTATAATACCATTTGTTTTCTTGTCTCGCACTTGATCTCCATAAATAAGATTTACTAAAATAACAAGAGTAAATAGTGCTGCTAGCCTACACTGGAATAACCTGTAATACAAAAAAAATATAAGACATCGTAATTTAAGTCTTGTTTGAAATCACAATTAGAGAAAACGTGTAATTAAAGCTAAAAAAATATTGTATTGGACTAATTTATAAGTGGACCACAGATAACTTGATTATTTGCATTCTAAACCGATTTATTTACTCTATCAATGAAATCGAGCGAGTTTTCAAGAACCAACGTGAGACGGTGTCAGGGTGTGGTCAGATGGTGAGTCGTGCTTAGCGAGCTAGCGTCTCAACCCGGTCATCTAGCCACACCCCTGTCACGTGCATTTGATCTTATTTTCACTGGCATTTAGGTCTTCCCCCCTTTTGTGCCAAATAAAGAAAACAGAGAAAAAAAGTGATTTTTTTTCAATGTGTTGAATGAAGCGAAACGTGCGCGCAGTTGCAGTTGCGGAATGTTAGCCGCTTTAAGGTGGAGTTTTCCATTGTAGCCATGGAAACAATATTGAAAAACATTAAAACTATTTAAAACATTTTGTTTCATGTATAATTGCCTAGTGAATTCTTCCATAACTACTAATTGTCTACCATTAACTGCGCTTTTCTAGACATGTTTATGTAATTTTGCTTAAAATATTTCCAAACGCCATACACAACCATTAAACATAATTAAAGCTGGTTTAGTTATTAAATTTAAATGAATTTACAAATTTAAGGTCATGGATTTTTATTTTTTTTTATTTTGATTTTTTTAATTTATTATTACGTGATATTATTTTTTATTAGCATAACTTCCTATATTTAAAAGTGAAAGTAGCACTTGTGCGGGCTTTTTCGAGAAAGTGATTTCCGGATTCTGTCAAGGGTGGAGTTGTATGGTCAAGATACCTGCACAACCCCAGGCGATATATGTGCTCAAAGTGCAGCTCTGCAATAAGTTTAAGTAAAGGCAGTAGGTCAGCCAAGCAATGAAAAGTATAAACATGACAATAAAAGAATCAAACTGATGTAGAAACTGAAAAAGTCTACCTAAGTCACGATGAAGATTTTTTGAAAAGATTAAAGAAGCACTTGCCCTTCTCAGTCAGCGGCCTCTAATGATGCATTAACCCTTTGATGGCTATCACTAAGTTTAGTAATTTTTGGGTTTGATTAACCTACTAAGCCAAGAATTTATTGCTGTAAGTTTAATAGCTTGGGAATTAATTTTTGGATTTATTATTTCACAGTGGTAATTTTTGGTGGGGAAAAATGGTGGTTGAATAACACGCATTGCAGAGTAGCCAACTGTGTAGAGGAATGAACTTTTCAATTTCAGATTTGATTGTTTGGTAGGAAAAAAGGAAAATAAAAACAAAGAAAAAAAGAGTTTTTCAAATTTTTAGGTTTTTTCAAGTATGAAAAAGTATGTTTCATCATGTTTTACACACAATACATTTGGGCTATTGTTCTTGGGAAGATTAGCTTCGCCATCTCATGCTTATTGCCCATAACACCTTTGTGTTCTATATACTTGGTGGTTAATATATGGATGCATGCAAAAAAAAATACTTTTCTTCTTTGTTAATTTTTAAAATGGAGTTTACTGAATTAAGAAAATCGAAAGAAATAATTTCAAAAAAATGGACAAATTTATTGAAAATTATGATGAAATCAAATAATTATATTTAAAATTTCAAAATAATTTTTTTTTAAATAAAGAAAAATAAGGAAATAAAAATATTGTATTAAAGTGAAGTTGTAACACTTACATCATCTTGAATTGGATATCCGTGATGAAATTGCCCGGTCAGGATTGGGTCTTTTCACTAGCATCAATGTTTGTTGTCTGAGATTCCGTCGTTTTATATGGTCCACTTTTGGTGGAGAAATGCATATTCATGCCAACGCGTGAGTCCTCAAATTCTACTCGCCCATTGGCTGTCTGTGCCCTGAATCTCGGACATGGAGAGATTTTCTACTCACTGCCACTTGGCAATGGGGGGGTTGAAATTTTTTTTCTAATTATTATTTTTTTATTTACTTCAAATTTTCCGTAGCAGAACAGAAAAAAAAGTTAATTTTCTTTTCATATTTTACTCTTGATTGTCCACCCTGTGTCAAGACTTGTAATTTCAGGAGAAATGGTTTTCTCTGCCATCAACAGGTCAGTGGAATTGCACACGATTTCGAGTTTTTAGTTATTCAGAAAACGACTCATCAATAATTTTTTTATTTTTTATTTGTTTATAAATTGATTAATTTGAGTTGACATAATACAAGTGACGGATTTGCCTCGTGGCAACAACTCCAATGCAAAAACTAATGGGAATCAGGTTTTAAGAGATTTATTTTTTGAAAAAGTTATTATGTAATTTTCATTATGGTTAACCCATTTTGATACTAATTATGGAATAAAAATTTTATATGTCGAAATTTAAGTCAATAAATATATGTAATGACGATTGGGTTGCATTTTCATAAGTAGATTAATGGTTTCTAGCAATTGTTTAAGAAAATTTGAGAAATTTATTTCTGTTTTGGATATGAAATGCTGTTGAAAATCTGAAATATGACTGTGACCTAAGGTTGCTACTGCTTAAGGAAGTAAACTATAATTTTTTATTTTTAATTTTTTATTTTTGAGGCTTTGATAAATATAAATTGAGGGAAGAGTTTTTTTTTTCCTTTTTATTTTTAATGCTAGTATCATTGTACTTAAAATCTTAAGTAGCATTTTTATGATTTTTTTTTTATGATATCCGATCATAAAAGGTATAATTAGAATTTTAACAATTTGCACCTGTGATAAGAGAAACAAAAATACAAAAATGAATGAAAATTCATTGAATTACTTGAGAAAAAGATTTATTAAGTTGGGAAAAAGTTGTATTTTTTTTTTTTTTTTTTTTTTTTTATTTATTATTTTTCTCAAGTGATATACTTTTCTTTGAAACCAGTTTTTTGTCCTGTAGATGAAGTCTCATGATTCAAGCATCGTTGATTTTTTTATGAGCACATGCAAGCACGAATTTATGTTTAATGCAACGGATCATCATATTTTGAATATGTTTTTCTTTTATATAAATTTATGCAAAAAAATTTTTTTATTATTATTTTTTTTTATCACCACTACTACTACATCCTTATGCAAGGTCTGATGGAGAAAGTGTAGTCGAATGGTAACTCCACCCAAAGGTTTTTTCAATTCCAAGTTCAGTGGCACGTGTTTTGTTCTGATCAAAATGAGGGTTATACAGTCCCATTTTGATTTTCACTTGGTTATAATAAATAATAATAAATGATCCATGTACAGATAAGTATGAAAAAACATGTGTTTTATGATGTCATACAATTATTTATCAAGCAAGACTTGTTTGGATGACACTTGGAGTTATGTATGACATGATAAAAATATTTTTTTCCTACTTTTTGTTATTTTTTTTTGTTATCTAATTATTTTATGCTACATGCGTTAAATGCTAAGTAGAAGATATTTGTTTGCATACGGTTGTAGATTTGTATTGTATATTCTAAGTAGGTGACCTGACTCCTGCTGCTTACTTGCATTTCTCAGATCTGGATTGAAATTTGCACTAAATCGCTTTGGATTATTATTATGGGTTATTGGGCGTTGCATATTCATTAATTTGTTTTTTGACTATTGAACACAAATTTTATCTCGTTTACACTAGTTTTTCATAATTTTTGCTGGAGGAAAAGTGTGTATAGATAGTCATGCCATGTTGGATCAGTTATTTAATTGTTTCAATTTTTTTTTTAATTTTTACAAATTATAACTTTGAAAAAAATTTATACCCTGAAGAAAGTACAATGGTTTTGTCTACTTTTCACTTTTTTCTTTTATTTTTGTAAAGGAAGTTGCTGGAAAACTGTAATTAGAGACAAAAACTCATTTAACCTCTTTTGTCTTCCAGCTATCTTCTGAGCTTTTCATTTTAATTGAGTTGTATTTTTACTGAATCAGCTTAATTTGTATAATTTAAAAAAAAAATTAAAATTCAATAAAAAAAAAAAATTAAAATTCATAAAAAAAAAAATTAAAATTGACAAGAATTTTTAAATTTTTATTTCCTTAATAAAAATGCATTGAGATTAGGTGTTGTTGTTGTTGAAGAAGGGGGAAAAATGCAGATTTTTCTAATTTACAATTTTTTTTATCTTTTTCCCCCCACTTTAATTTTTTTGAAAATTTCAATTTTGATTTGTGTCCTTAATTTTTTCCTCTCTCATAAAATTACATTTTTTTACTCGTGACCTACGTTGACAGCAAATCATTAATTTCTTAATGGGTGCAGCAAAGAGATAAGGCACAAAACAAGTATCATTTGTATATGAAATTATGGTTTCCCTTAATAGCAATAATGTAATTTTCCCAATCTCACTGTTACACTTTTTCTATCTTTTTCTTTTTGAGTTCCACTTTAAAGACACAAAGTTTAATCATTGTCAAAATGACTTTTTTTTTTTTACCATTGCAAGAAAGAGAAATTGCTTTGTGGTTTCCAGTTTCCCCCTCATATGGTAAGACGATATGGATTTTTTTTTCTTCTTAAGATCTTGTTAACTTTGTAAATTTCCATATAACGTTTTTTTCTTCAATAGAAATTTCAATAAAATTACATTTTCTTAGTGTTCACAACTGAAATTTATTAAACCAAAATATTGTATACACATTTAAAGAGATTATAAATACAAACTAAAAAAAATAATAATGATCTGACATTAAGCTCTTTAACCCACTTCTTTTTCATTTTCCCTTTCTTTGTAATGACATTTTATTTTTGTCTACTATTCAATTCTCAAGATACAACAAGACATATTTTTTTTCTTTTTTTTATATTTATTTTTTCTATTATGTGGCTTTGTAAATTGAAGCCCCAGTTTTTTTTCCTCCGATCCACGTTGGATTTAATATATACCTTCTTTTCTATTCACTTTTTTCCTTTTTTTCACTTTATTGTTACTTACATTGGGGTTTTTCTATGGCTCCAGACCAGGGGGTGTTGTTTCCATCTGAAAAACTAGGTCACCAATCCAGAAGGTGTGCCAGGCGAGTGTAATTCACAAAAGTACCCATAAAATGAAGTGTTATTTTGAAAATTAGTGTCAAGTCATGCGATTATTATAAATTTTAAATAAAAAAATGATTGCAATAATGCGTTTTTTTTGTTATAAAGAAGGGGAAAACATTTACTAAAAAAAAAAAATTACAAGAAGGGGAATTTGTACTACACTCTGTTATTAAAAGAAAGCAGTTCATCAAGCTGTCATTTTTTCTCTTGTGGCCCATTAGACATTTTACTTGTATTTTATTGTTTACATGGGTAAAGGGCAGATCGATGTAATCAATAACCATCAAATATTTCTACAAAACAGATTTGTATCCAGGATTTCACTTTTCCGGAAAAGTAGACTTGAAGTTCTAGTGTGAGTAAATGCCAAAAAGTAGCCGTGCTTAAATAGTAGCCGCCTGGATTCAAATTACACATTATTTTGTAATTTTAACGTAATCCCTTGAAAAATGTTGCTAAATACTTGAAAACAATTCACCCCGATAACTTTCATTTATGAAATTAAATCTAAAGTTCAGAGCCTAGATCTGTAGGCAGAAAAACTACCATTTGCTTCCGCATTAACCCCACCCCGAGCAACATGTCGAATCTGAGTTGGGTACACACCTTTGGAAGTATGTCACCTCATAGCCACTGACGCACGAAGGCCAGGTTAGTTTTTCTTCTTGTAAACATGTTTATAGGTCTTAAAAAATATATCTTTCTCTTTTTTATTGTAATTAACTTCTTATAATTAATTAATCAGCTAATTAATTCGCGTAGAAACTATATCATTGACCTTTTTTGTTATTGAAATGAAAACTCTGCAATTTGTGCTGAATATGTATACTTAAAAAGAGCTTTTATTTAAGTTTGAAGGTTGTTGTGCTGCAAGATTAGATTTTCTCTTTAGATTACGTGTACGATATGGGGATATTGCGCCACGATGTACTACATAGGTTAAAGTATATGAATGTCAATGATGATCTGGTATGGGAAATGTGGTTGTGAAAAATTATGCAGATGAAGTTGTTGAATGTGCAGTCTTGTGCTGACCTTTTGCGAATAAGGCCAGAGGAATTCAAATTGAAAAACTGTTCTTCAATCACTTGGTCACGAAATTTGTAGGAAGAAATTACCTGAAATTATCGGTTATTACCAGCCGTGTAGTGATAGTATAAAGACAATTGACTTTTCACCCCAATTTGGATTGTGTAATAACATTCATTTGCTTAATTGGCTCAAATTGTGGTCAAAGTCTAGCCTTTTGCATGTTTTCTAATGTTTTAACTTTTAAGCGGCTGAAGTGTTTGGTTATCGGTTATATATAACGTGACAGAAGGAGTGGCACATTTTTATGGTATTTATAACATGCAGTGATGGATTCCCCTGTATATGGCCTACAGCAAGGGCGGCATTTAACCTACAATTTACTTGTCTATGTCTGTCTTCTGTCACTTTAGTTTTTAGGATATAAAAAAATAAAAAATAATTGCAAGTGAAAAATTTTCACTTCAAAAATGATTTTCCTGCAAGAATGGATTTTTTTACTTCAATTAAGTGCAACGGTAGAATAAACATACCGTACATTGCACACAATGGCTTAAAGTGGCCATTATGTTTTTTTAGTTGGCTACTGCTGTTGTATATGAAATGATGCCAATTATACGAGTGTTTAAACACCTACCCGTAAAAAATATTCTTTTGTTATCTTCAAAGTAAAGTGCAAGAAGGAAATTAGGAAAAACATCTAAAAGTTGATATAGATGTGTTAATAATTATGTGTGAGGAAATTAGTAAAAATGATCTCTTTTTTAAGACGTTTGCGACCGTTTTAGTTGAACTTAATCGAAATTCCGGTGTCAGTGATCTCCATAGAAAATTTTTTTTTTTTGTTGGAAATTCAAAGACTATAAAAGCGTACATAAGGTCATAAAATTTTGAAACATTCTTCTAAGTGGGGCTTATTTGGTTTTTATAGTAGCCTAAATGGGGCATTCTGTTGATTTTTTTTTTTAAGTGTAAAAAAATAACGTTTTTAATATTAATGGCACTTTAATATTTTTGATAAAGTTGTAACTCCTTGAACTGCTGGGTTCAGACTTCAGACACAATTTTTTTGATAAAGCCACCTATTGCAGAAAATGATAACTATTTGCTTTACACTTATGGCAGTATTTATTACAGCTGTGCACAAACGCCAGTTTATTTGGGATTTTTCTAAATTTGATGTAAACAAACAACTATTGTGTGTTCAGTTTAAAATCGAATTTTTAAAATCGAATTTTTAAAGTCCCTATTGACATTAGTTATGATACGATGTTTATGCTGTTTTGCTATTTGCACACACGTGTTCAAATAGCCTCGGCCTTAATTTATTCGAGTTGACATTCTAACTTGTGGTGCTACCTTTTGGTAATTTAAAGTAGTGCACTCGAATTGGGCGGGATCAAGGTGGAGCGCTGTTACATACAGAATTAAGATCTCCTGTTGTTAAAAGATGTTTAGACATTATTGGTCCATTGGATCAAGCATGATGGAAGTACCGGTAAGTCAAACTGTTTTTTTCCGATGAATTCATGCTATGAGGACTGTTTCGAATAGCAGTCAGCAAGGACAATGTGATAACACGGTCCTGTGAGAAATTAGTAGACCATTTGATCAGTAGTTTGTATTACAAACTTTGTAATACAAACTACTGGTAGTTCAAAATTTTGAGAAAATGCAAAGTGAAATCTCGAAATCGCGAGATTCTCGGCAAATTATGAATCTCGAAATTCTCGAGATTTTTATCCAATAATCTCGAAATTTTGAGAAAATGCAAAGTGAAACTTTCACTTTGCATTTTCTCAAAATTTCGGAAAATATTGGAAAAAAATCTCGAGACTCGAGAATCTCGAGATGCAATCCCTAAGATGAAGTATATAAAACAGGGGATCCATGCAGTAATTGCTGTTCTAAAGCATTTCCAGCATTATACAGTTGAGTGGTTAAATTAGATTTTTTATAAAATATTTAAAAAATCGAATGGTTAGTTCACATTGAACGGACGTAACGTAACTTATGAAAATTTAACATGACTTAAAGAAAGTAACGTATAGTTTTGTTCACCCTATTAGACAGCAAATATAAACCATTAATCGATCACAATCATGTAATTTCTCATTCCATGTCTTCAACTGGGAGTACATTTAGTTGTATTGACGAACCATCACATAATAGTAATAGCGAGCAACGATATGCGTAAGTGCCGCATGGGCATGGGGACACTGACACACTTCTGAACGGGATTTCAAAATTTTAAATTGAAAGTTTTTCTAGATTTTTTCTCCGTACTAATACATAACAACTAAACCAAACATGACCCGTGAAATTTCCACGGTTCCTTCTAGTTTCTTACTATTCATGATTACTTCAGATATGATAGAATTTTTTTTTTGAGTTGGTGATGTCAAAACATCCTAAATAAAGGGATGCCATTCATTGGATTGTTGGCTATTGTTTGTTTGTCTGTTTGTTGAACTTGGTTGCTTTTCAAGATAGGGAACACAATTCGGGCGCCATTTGCATACGACGTCATCGCCAACGGCCAATCAAAATCTATTTGCATTTGCATAGGGAAGTACAGTCATGGTCAGGGAAAAGTTTCCTTTTGCAGAGGCATAAAAAAACATTGAGACTGAATGACATCAGTATTGACATCTGCTCAAAATGTGAAGTTGACCACCGGGTCAATGCTGACGTCTTAGTGTTTTTTCATGCCTCTGGTGAGCAAAGTTTGCAGGGAACTACGAAAACAGAATAACGTACCGTACCGGTAATCTGACCACCGGGTCAATGCTAATGTCTTAGTGTTTTTCATGCCTCTGGTGAGCAAAGTTTGCAGGGAACTACGAAACAGAATAACGTACCAGTAATCGTGAACTAATTTTTAAAGAAGTTTAAATTGATAGGAGAAAAAACTAAATTCGTGTCTGGTTGCCATAGCAACCATTCCAAATAAAATTGAACTTATTAATTATTTTTTACTAAAATCAAGTTTTATATTTCGTGGATCAGGATTTCGGATGGAACCATTGATGGCGGTACGTTTGTCCGATCGCCGTCTGGCTGATCGCCGTTTGTCCGATGGGTCGTTTGTCCGAAAACTTTCGACCAAACGGACAAACGGCACATGATTCTTCTATTTTTGTCAGTTTAACAATTTAACACTTTAGGAATTTTTTTTATTTTTATGATGGCACCAATACGTGCACCACTAGGAGGATGGCTGTGTTCTGATGGTGCTATAATTATGTGAGGTTGGATAACATTTGCATTTGTCATAACGCGCCCACTACAAGGATTCCTAAAATTCTCACATTTCCAGTAAATATTTTCAGACATTTTTTTGCATTTAATGTACCAGTAGCATAGCCATCAATACATAATTTGGGATTACCACGGTTTGTTTTCTCCACTGAAATATTCCATGTTGATATTCACAGTCACAATTCACAATCAGAATGAGTTTATGATTTAGTAGAAAATTTGAAAACAATAATTGAGATCTCGAGTTGTTGTTATGTTAATTCACAATTTATTTTGTGTTTTGTGTTTTATTTTGTGTTCACAGTTTTATTTTTCTCTGTATACATACATACGCCATTACGTCGTATATTATGCGCAATTATAGTAATTATATTATCATTGTATCGAACGCCGTTTGTCCGACGGAACGTTTGTCCGACATTGTCTGACGCCATTTGTACGAAAGTACATTTGTCCGGAAACCTCCGGACAAACGTACCCGTACGTTTATTTTGGCTTTCGGACAAACATACTTTCGTACAAATGATCGAACACCGAACCATTAGCGCCCTCTGTAGACATACAGCTGAACTGAAATTTCAATTTGTAAAATAAAATGAAATGACATTTATTAAATACATCAATATATACATTTGAAATGTTGAGATTAATAAGGGAAAAAAATCATTAAAAATTTGTGCTGGAAAAATATAAAATCAAAAAAAAATTTCAAAATGTATTGACACAGGCCTTTTGATATAAGTACCATATGTTTAAAAAAAAATCGGCCTATGGCACACAACAGTTTTGCTTCATCGAGTTTGCAAATAAATAATAGAATTTCATTTTTGTAAATTAAATTTCTTCTTTTCTCAAAAAGTTGCAATAATAATGAGCTACCTTTATAAAAAGTTATAGAATTATTGCTATGGTACTTGGAAATTGTAGACATTTGATGGATATGGCTATAAAACCATCGTGTATGGCCTTTTTGTCGCCTTTTTGAACAATTCAGGATTAATTTGATTAACGGAATGCCTCGTTTGTTTCTTTCCACCAGGACAAATCCAATGGACGTAAACTTCTACATGGCACTCTTTGATTACTGAAATTTAGATGCAAAAATATTGAGATTCTTGATTCTCCAAGGTAAGACATTTTATTAAGTTACTCACCTTCTTATTGGAGGCTGCAAAGCCATTGGTTGCACTGTACGTGCAAGGTCTGTATTGTCACAAACAACTCTAGCCAGTGTTACACCTCGAATTTCATTTAATTGTTCTATAAAAGTAACAATTAATGATTGTAACAACTTTGTTTCATCAAAATTACTCACCCATTGTAAATGAAGCTTGTTTGCCACCATTTTCATACCAAAATCGATCTCCATTACGTAAATTGTGAAATTGTTGAGCCACTATACAAGAAAAAGTGGGTCCAATAATTCCTCCTAATACATGCCACTCAATTAGTCCAGCTGGATATAACTCAATATCATCAACATTCCTAAAAAAAAATTTTTAAAAAAGAAAAACTTTAAATTTTAGTTCCAAATTGCTTCGTTTTACCCATAAAACTGTTCTATCAATTTTATATTATCCTCCGACATCATGTCTCGCAAATCATTAAAACTTCGTAACCGCGGTAAACCACAAAATTCACGCCAAGCATTATAAGGGGGAATGCCATGATCACGGCCTCTTTGAATAGTTGTGGCCACCAAATCGTCTCCAAATCCTTCCCCACCATCCAACAGGTGATTTGTCAACTAAAATAAAGTAGTTAGGTTATCAAACCTTTAATTATTACCAAAAATTTTAGTTCTTCACCTGACTGGTGAAGAAATTGTCCATTTCTCGTATTCGCTCATTCATTAAACCCAACAAAATTCTGTCAACTTCTCCCGGTTTATTAAACGCGGAATTATTAAAAAATTCTTCTCCCAGAAGAGGGGAAGGTAATGGGGTGTGCTCTCCTGTATATCTGTTGGAACATGAAATTTTATTGTCATATTTAGTCATAATATTGAATATTGACTATGCAAACAAACCATGACAATGCAGACCTTTTAAATGATGCTTGGACTAAGCTGTGTCCGTAACGGAAAGCTGCAGATGAGAAAGCATTGGATATACTAGGGTCGACCGTTGGGTTATAGCCGGTATAAAATCCTTGATCTTGTAAAGTCAAGCCCCACCAATCGATGAGAATTGGGCCCAGTAACTTGGGCAAATATTCCTTAAAGGTGATGTGTTGGATCATGGCGCCAACAATCAGGCGGGTTTCCTTTAAGGGGAATGAATGTCAATATGAGGTATTAGTTTGTTGTGTAAATAACAGTTGTGTGTTATATTACCTGGTATATTCGTTCATCATCCCAATGTGGGTTAAGTTGGCCAAGAATTGTGGCGATTCTGTTGTGTTCTCTCATCCATAACGTGTGCATGGAAACCAGTCCGGGAAACATGTTTACTCTGATATCGCCTGGAATAATGTAAATACAGGAGTTAGTTAAACCTGCTTTAGAAAACTTATTACTAATAAAATTGCAAAAGTTGAGATTTAAAGAGTAAATACATGAAAATTTGAGATTTAAACGGTTAATATATATCCCAATTTGAGATTAAAACAGTAGGCATATGCAAATTTGTGATTTAGACAGATGTGCTGATTTTTTAATTTTTTTTTTTTCCTTTATATATATTTTTATATTGATTTGCTGTTGTGCCAACAGTAAATATTTTGTGTGTAACCATTGGTCTCAAAGAAAAACCATTAACAATTTATTGTTCATAGAATTCTCGAACTCTTATCTATTCTTGGCAGTACACGCCATATAATTGTTATATGTTTTCTATAGGAAACAGTTAAAGGCGAGTTCGTTCGTGCCTAAAACTTGCTCATGTCTGTTTGATCTTTTGTCATTTAAGGGATAGTAAAACTGAATTTTTTTTTTATTTCACTGTTACATCCGTTTCTATGGTATCTGCAAAGAGTTTAATGACCTTTTATGTTTGTTCGTGTATAAAATCGATTTAGTTATTTATTATTATTTATTATAAAATTATATTGGTTTCTTATTTTTATTATTTCGAATTTTATTTAATGTAATACAATAGCTTTAAAAGTTTGTTCTCGATTCATAGATTTGTAAGTCATGTCCGGAATAATTTTACCTCATTCTTATCTTTTTCATGTGATTTTCGTGAGTAAAGTTCTAACACACTCTAATGCAATAAAATAGACTTAAAACTCACCGGCTTCGAAACATTTGACATCAATAGGACCACAGTCAGCAGCATTCTTAGGTAGCAGGTGTTTGCCAAATTGAGGTGTAGATTTGAGTAAACCTTTGAACCAAATAAAAAAAATAATGAAAATAAAATAAAACTGATTATAATGCTGCAAATAGTTCCATTGTAGTCAGTAAATCAATAGATTTAAAAAAACATGTGGGTAAAGAAAAAAAGAAGAAAAAAAATTCAACTGACCTGAATTTAAACCACTGTCCCACTTCATTACAGCCCATTTACATTTCTTTTTTTGTTTTGTGTTTAAGTTACAAACTGATAATGTATTCTTTCTCATTCTCAACCACGCCTATTTATTTATAAATGTCACCCACGCCTTTGTCCTCGGCCTTCTAATGGAAGTTTACAGGAAATAAGTCCATGTAAGGAAGAAGATTGCAGTGTGTCAGTCAATGGCAAGTTGTCAACCATAGGAGGAAGTTTAGGTCTTTAGGGAGATGACAGTAGTAAAAATAAGTGTATCATACCGTTTTGAAAAGTCCTCAATAATTTTGCCCTGGTTGCAGTTGATCCGTAGACGGTAGATCCATCAATATAACAAGTATTGCCATTGCTTTGTTGTCTTTGATCTAAATAAATACAGTAGTAATGAAAAAGATGACTATGGCAATATATAGTTATGGTGACAAACCGATGTTTTGGGTTTTTTTTTAAAATACCGAATACCGTTTTTAATTCGGTATTAGGGTAACTCGTTTTACACCGATATTTTTCAATTCTTAAGGACATGACAGCCAGTCGATATTACGGCAACTATTTTAATAGACAGTCCTGTGGCAGTCATTTAATGCCCTTATATGGCGTTGACACCAGTTTATTTTCAATTTATTTTTTTCTTTAAAATACCAAAAAAAAACAAGGTTTTGATAAACCCTAATGGTGACATCTGGGTCTGTTCAGAATCGGAGGAATTCAAGGATTGGGTGCTCTGTTTACCAGATAAGTGCTTGGGTCATTATCTACATAAAACTCTAGCTAAACAAACGATTAACTCTTAAGGGTTATGTAAAAAAAAGTAAACACTAAACAGCATGCACCTGATGGTGCCTTTACATGTGGGCGAGTAAAATACCAGTAGTGGGAAATATAAATAGTAAAAATAGTTGCTTACAGCCCACGTGCTTACATGTAGGAATGTAATTTCGACTCCCAGAAAAGCACGTGGAGGAACTTGCATAATAAACAAGCAGAAGACGGCAATTACAAGTATTTTACCAGAAAGCTAACAATTTTGCCCGCTTCTGGCATTTACCGACCCACATGTAAATGCATCGTTATCGATGATAAGAGATCTGTTGGAGAGAAAACAATTAGTCCATTTAATTTGCATTCAATTCAGCCATTTAATTTTTTTACTTTTAGAAATTTGACTTTTAAAGAAATACACTTATTTGCAACCAAATTAAGAGCATGTGTATTGGTATCTTTAGATAATTTGCAAAATGCTTAGGGATTTTGGTCAAACCAAAGAAGAAGAAAAAAAAGAAGAAGTAAATTGGTGCCTTATGTAAGAGATTTGGAGCATTGGAGAATTGAATTCACTTTTGGAAAACGACAAGTTTATTCTCCTTTCTGTAAAGATAGTGAAGTAAAAGATTTTTTTTTATTGAAAATGAGGTAGTGATGCGCATGCGCAAAGTGAAGTTGTGTTTTATGACAATCAATAAACAAGAAACGAGATTCAAACTTGTGAATTAAGAGCAAGTTATCTTTTAGGTCGGGACACAAAAGATTAATAATTCACTATTGTGAATATTTATGAATTTTTTACTTGATGGAAATCCTTGTCCGGTGAATGGTGTTGATCTAGTGAATTCCATGCAACTTTTATTGAACTTTGAATAAAATGGATCGAACTGTGGAAACATGACTGGAAAACAATTATCTGGCCATTGATTTCTCGGCGTTTCGCAACATTTTATTTCCGTCCTGTCTGCACCTCGAGCTATACAGAAAAGAACAAAACAAGAGTTTTTGATTTTTTGAATAAACAATTAATTCGAAAAAAAAACAAGAAGAATAAAAATAAAAAAAAATCAAATAAAAGCAAATTAATGTTTAACAAGAATTAAGGACATTTTTTTCCTTCTTCCGGGTTCGTGTGTGGGGAGTTCCAGTGACATCCGACCCGTTTCCAACTCAACTCACCAATAGCTCGCGGCTTATTAGTTACGTCGTGTCCGACAAACTGGCCCCACATCATAAACATGTGCGATAGAGTTGCGTTTTCAATGGGAAGATCCGGGGTGAGACGAAGCGTCATTTCTCGCGCATTGGGTAAATCCATGCCGTCTCGTCTTCTACCGGGAGAATCTCTTCCTGAAAATAAAAGAATTTATTACTTATCGGCAATTAAATTAGTCTGCAATTAAAAGTTTAAAGCTCTAATTAAAGTACATTATCGTGCTAAACTTTCTTTTTAGTTGATGACCTACTTTGCGTATTTCAAATTGAGATTTTTGTTTTCGTATGTCTTTTTAATTGCCCAGTTGAGCGATGAAGAGAGAATAACGAGACACGGATCATGAGTTTCACTTAAAAGTACAATGTCACTTTGTTATTATTATTTTTTATTATTCTTGAATTTCGAGACGATTTGCTCGCTAATGGCACATTAATGTAATTAAATCAGGGCATCGTTCACATGACAGTTTGTTTGAAGTCAAACACTCGGAAAATTGGCCGTGAAATTGTTTGTACTACAATTCAAGTCCATGTTTGTTTGGCTAAGGTTGAACTCACCGTCGCGGTAATGAGCCGGCAGGAATCTGTTGTAAGGTGTTCTCGATTTACCCCATAAGGTGTTTTTCAAGTTGTTACATGAGCCGTCTACGGTTCGAAACCTATCTGCTTGGTTACAAGTTGCTTGGCGCACGTGGCGAGAGAGAACTAAAAAAAATTAAGAAAATGTGTGATTAAAAATGTGTATATTAATTCATCAGTCAGAGGCAGTTGCTGACGTCTGAAGGTCGTTGGTTTGGCGACTGAGCTCTGTCAAGGTCATACGGTAAGGTTGATGCCTTTATTTTTTTTTTTTTGACAGCTGCAAACCGAAATTATTTTGGCACTCTGAATGAAATTAATGTTTGAAATGTAGGCCTATCTTAGCATTCATTTCTTGTGTAGATTTCGTGTGATTCCATTTTGTTTACCTTATATGGTTAGTATTGATAATGCAACTAGATTAGCTCACAAGTGAAATCATTATCCATTCAAGTGTGGATACCTAAAACCGGAATTAATTTTTTTTTTCTTCTTTTCTTTTCATTTTTTTTTCTATTTTTAGATTAAAATGAAGAAAAATGTTCATTGAAAATAAAATTTATTTTTTGTGATGAGATTTCTTTATTATTTGATTTATAAAGGCATTCAAAGGTATCAAAAGTTGAGTGAACTGTTTGAATTGAATTGTTTGTTTATTAATTTCTTACCTGATTCTGATTCGTGGAAAAAATTATCTTCCAATAACGATGGATGTGAAAAGATGGACGGTGCATTTAACAATAAAATCAACCAGTTGATTAAAGGCAATTGTAACATTTTATATCTGAAAATCATATAAAAAAATATATATTTTTCATTATAAAATTAAAATTTTTCCATTTTATGTAATATATGAATTAATAGTTTATAAAGTACAAAAAAGGCTATATGTATTTGACGTCATTCATAGGTTTGAGCAATATAGGTCAAGGTACAAATTAAAGGAAACCGTTTACTATGTGAGTCGAGATGACCTCCTTCCGGAGAAATTTCCGAATTTGTTGTGAATCTCAAGACCTTTTTCCTACAGCTTAATTAAGTGATTACTTGGTAACGGGTCGTCGATTACGCGACGGGATCGTCAAATCGACTCATTCATTGCCTCTAAAAAATCAATTAATTCAGTGCCCCGAAATTGTGCAAATTCTCATGCGTAGGTGTTAAGAAAACAGGTCGTACAAAGAGTTTATTATGTCAGACATTGACACGATACTTCAAAAAATTCGAGTTTGCATTCAAAGGTTGAAGGTCACGAGAATATAGTAAGGATGACAATTTTTCACGAGGAAGAATCCCACAGTTATTTGGGTGCAGGGTATAAGATCAGCATTGACCCAAATGGCCTCATGACAAGAATACATTTTTACATTTTCTCATCCGTGCTCTGAAGAAACTTTACTTATTCAGCTTTGATCTTACTGAAACATCTTTTCCTTCCCTTTCCATCTCATTTGGACTTTAAATTGCAAATATTTCAAAAATGGATTGAAATTCTTGAAGAATCTAGTTGTTAAAGGTTACATAATTTTGATTGACGTTTCATCTCTAATTACCCCAATTTGTGAAACTAATCCGCCTTTAATTGCACCCAGGAACCCGAGTAAATCACTTTTTTCCTTATTTCAATTTTGCTTGTCACGATGGAACCATTTTAAACGTCAATTCATAAACGTCAATTCAGAAGAATATTCCAATTTCTATCACTAGTTAATAGTTATCATCGTGTATAAAACTATTTTTGATGTATCTATTGGCCATGACTCGACATGCATGGCATAAAGCATACAAACTATCTTTGTTTTGATTGTCCTATACGTCATTTATTACCTGAAAAGAATGAAAGGGTTGCAATTGCGAGTCAAAGGACGTATAATAAAACCGTTGTTTTTATAACTCGATGCATCGAACAAGGTCAAACAATTTTTCATCATTTTTTTATTTTTAATTAATTTAATATTAAATAAAGGAGAACTTACTTGTACAGATTGTCTTTTCTCATCGAAGGCCGTCGTGGGGATACTGAAGTTGTCGTTTAGTCGACTCTTTATATACTTCCACACTAATTCATATGCAAAACCACACCAAAGGTCGTTTTTTTCTTCTTTTTCTTCCGATAGGGGTATCTTCTTCACTTTACAGTTATGTGTACATGACAAGGACTGGTAATTGAAAGGGAAAGTTGCAACCAGGTGGAGCTTGTATTTCCTGCGGGCGAGTAAAATTTGATTTTCTTTCCCTCGAGCATCAATTCGAATCTTCACGACTCAGTTTTTTTTTTGTTGGTTTTTTTTGTTTTTGTTTTTTTTTTTTTTTGAGGTGGAAGGAGGGTGTGGGAGATGTATATTCCTAGGTCGATAGTTAAATGTTTTACCTGGTGCAAATTTGTTACGGTGGGGGTTCAGTCATTAGGCGATCTCCGATTTGTATGGTAAGTTTTCTTCAGGTGTTATCTCACTTTTGCTACGGAGTCCACGTGGCTACTGAACGCCAAGTCGCCGAGTGAGCTCGTTTTGTGGCTTCAGCTCCTCCTCTCTGCTTGGCAGGCCCGCGTGGCCTACTTCCCCCCATCCAGTGACGTGACCATTCTCCCCCGAAGGCCAACGAGAACCCAGTTTGTCCCGTTGCTTATCTCTTTTGGCTCTTCATTTTTGGATAAATATGTTGGATTAAAAAATACATTACCGATTTTGATATGAAAAAAAACAATATTTAAAAATTAAAATTAATTTATGTTTTATTGTTTCTAATATGATTTATTGCTGCCTACGTGTAATAACCTTGAGGATGTAGACATTGACAGGAGAGGAGATTGTTTTTTTGGGAGTTACTTAACTCCCATATGAATTAAGATCCTTGAAGATTGTGAGGAGTGAAATTAGAATTGGGAATTTGCATGAGCTTTAATGAATGCAAGAATGCTATTGAAGGTTTTCTACACGATTATTATTATTATTTATTAAGGTACGTTGGATATTAAAAATTTCAGCACATGGTTAATTTACATTTGAGAGTCTGACACCACAACTTTAATATTTTAAAACGCAGCAAAATTTGGGTTTCTCTTATCATAATTTTACGTATTACGACAAAAATGATGTCATTTGTAGTCCAATGTGTAAAACGTGAGTTAAATTCGTAAAATATGAGCCATGCAGACGCCTAAACACACCAGAATCCTTTCTTTACACCTCACAATTCATCCCGGATGAACGTCAGGATTTTGTCAACAACTCCACCCTGTGGGAATTCCCAAATTTTTCTAAATGTCAACAGTTGTGTTACGGTATGCAATTTTTAATTTTCTTTCTAAATTTGAATTTTTAAATTTTAATGTGTGAGGGAGGTGATCGACATGCTCGGAGCTAAGGTGGAGTGTAACCGCTTCTGTGATGTGTGGATTGAAAGGGTTGATAACCTATAGTGGTCAGTTTACTTGATAGATTCATTGACCATAAGAACCATATTTTGTCTAGCTTTCTCCCTTGAAAAATGTGAAGATAAGCTTGGATAATGATGACACACTTTTTAAAGAAGAAATTTTTTTTTTTTAAATTCTTGTGCTTGAATTTGTGTCTTGCTCAGTTAATGAGTCGGATTTCACTTGTGATTAAAAACTAATTGATTTGCATGAGTAAATTATGGGTCATTGAATTGTAAAAATTTTTAACACAAGTTTTGTCCACTATGTCAAATTTTTCCTCGAGGTCGCTGCACAGGAAAATGCGCATGGGCGGGTGCTAAAAATAAAAATTTTTTTTGAAGAAAAAATATTTCAAAATTAAAAAAAAAAANAANAAATAAA
>JH431868.1:453766-472120 GCA_000239455.1 Strigamia maritima | reverse complement strand
TATTTATTGTTTTTTTTTTTTTCAGTTTTTTTTTTTGCATAATAAAAATCTCAGCAGGTGTTGATAGGTGAGAAATTTGACCTAGACTTTCTTCTTAAGATGATGTATACAAATAGGTCAGATAAGTTTGCTTTTTTGATTATCATTTAGATCTTTCGATATCACACTACTATGTATAGTGGATCGTTTTATTTTATTTTTGACGTTGCATCACCACAACTGTTCCATATGAATGTTTGAATGACGAAGGCCTAGATGCCGTATCCTGTTTGATGAGGTTGATTTCTTTGAATAAGAAAGTTATGTAATAATTTTTATAGGATTTTTTTTTCTCTTGTTATTCAACATTCACATCGCGCATTTCCAATCTAATTTCCAAACCAATTTGAATTTGAATAATACTACCGTATGTAACAATTTGGGCTTCTAAAAGCAGCCAAACTTAATCATGGCATTTTTTTAAACTCCATAATTATTAATTTTTTACGTTTTCCTGTGTCTGACGACATCGTATCGTACACACTTTAATGTAAATTTAAATAGTGTTTATTTGCATTTATAATGATTTATTCGCTTTTAAATGACGTTCATTGCACTTAAATTGCATTTATTTACACACGAATAGTGTTCATCGAAATTTGTGCAAAGAATTTGTCACAGGAAATATTTCTTCTTTTTAGATGTTACAAGGTTGTAAAATTGACTTTCCCTTATGATGAAATAAATTGTCTACCCACTTTTTAGCACTAAAAGGTGGATTAATAGTATGTAGAAAGAAAAAGGAGGTCAGTGTCTTTGGATAAATAGAAAAAGTTTATTTATTCATCTGATTGACGACTTAACTTGAGCGTGGTAGTGAAGCCAACGTTGGGGGAACTTTATGAGCAAATTGTGTTGACAGTCATTGCATCATCGTTGATCTCATTTGTCATTGTTATTTGTCTCTGTCTTCACGAACTCTTTTTTTTAAAAATAATTTTTTCAGCAATTGCTCTTCATATTTTGGACAAAATGGGTCAAGGATGATGATACAAATGTAAGGTGGTGGTTTATAGTGTTTAACCTCGAATGAAACGGTTTGCAAATACTCTTGAAGGTTTATGATGAAAAATATGCTTATTGGAGTGGAATTGTTGATTCAAATGAGTGAAATTTAAAAAATGTAAATAAAATATTTTTATGTTTTTATTTTTGTTTTTTTTGTATTTCACATTTTATGATTTTGTTTATTTGTTATTTTATCGTTTTATTTTTTTTCAATGGGAAAAACCAGTTTAAAGAAGCTAATATAGGGGAGTTCTTGACCTAGACATTTTTTTACTAGTTAATTTATGTGTGGGATGTGGTTTTATAAGCAAAAATAAGGGATTAAGTGGTTTTTTTGTCGTAAAATGAAGTTATAGTGCAATTAAGGTTAAAATTCGTTGGGAAGAATGTCGTTAAATGTTGTATGATATTAAAAGAGAGAGAATTTATAAAAAGTGAAGTGATTTAAGTTGAAAGAGAAATAAAGTATACTAATTAATTAATTAATTAATGATGCTTTGTTTAGAATTTTATCTCGAACTTTATCTCTAGCAAAGCTTTATCTGGCTTGGTATCTTCTGTGTTATTCACCACGGATTAGTGGCCAAGTGGAAGGTTTTAAACAAAAGAGGGAGTTTAAAAACAAATAAAATACAGGACAATACTATTATACCCTACTTTTAATTTTAAAAAAAATATTTATAATGGAATTACGTAAGATTTTGACTAAAAAACGACTACTTGTTCTTAATGTTTCCTTCCATTCATTGCCGACATTAATACACAGAAGAATGGAATTAAATGAGGACTAATAACGAGAACTTTTTTTTTAATTGGAAAAAACACTGCGAATGCCAGGTAGTACTTGTATATAAAGAATGTAAGGAAAAAAATAAGTGAAATGTCATTATAAAGTGTTCTGAATACAAATAAGTCAAGAGTTGTACATCATGTGAGGCTATAAAAATCGTAGAGCTTTATATTTTTATTTTCTTCTTTTCAATAGTGCAAAATGTAGGTTTCTTTAACGTTTATAAGCATTAAATTTCTTTGTTCCTTCGGTTGAATGACCTTATTATAAGATGTGTGAAAAAGAAGAAGGTTGACGCCAATTTTCACGGACTCTTAAAGCAATTTTTTCTAGTATTTAATGGAGGGAATTATTATTGAAAAATATTGTTTTGCTTAGTCATTTGGAATTTATGATTGCACTTTACTCTGATTCGAAACATCACTTGGTTAATGGCCTCTAAAAACATTTTTTTATACACCTAGTGACGTTTTTTAATATTATTTATAATTAATTTTAAAAAGAATTCTATTGACATTGTTGCTTTGTAAACAGTTAAATCCATTTTTGGTGAATTGGGCGTTGTTTTAAAGTTTAATGAACTTAAAACGAGAAACTTTTTAGTGAAAACAATTGTTGTATTGATGGATATAGGTTGGTGATATGAATTAATTGAATCGGAGCAAAACCTTGACCATATAAACTATGAACTATAAGGTGAAGTGAGACTGTAAATGTAATGTGGTAGATTTGGCAAAAGTTTGTACGTGCTTTGATTGAAGGAATCAAATTAAAATACGTAAGTTTTTTTTCCTTTCAATAAAAATTTTGTAGAGTTATGTTCACACGTTTGAGAGGAAAGTGTGTCTGATCGTGATTTTTCTGACCTACAGTTGAAATTTTTAGATGGATTTTTGTAATGTTGCAATATAAGGATGAACTTGACCAGAAATTTATATATTTTCAATAGATCGACTGCAAAGATAGTGATGTAAGCGTATGTACAGTAGAATTATATGTAGACAGGTGAATGTTATCCTGTTTTTGTAAAAAAAAAAAATCAATAGTTCAAGATTGTGCTTCAAGCATTTCTATATTATTATTTTTTGTATAGACGTCATCAACTCAGATTTTGTCAGCCTCTGGCAAAAGTTTCATTGCGGCTGCATGCCAACTTTTGCTGATTATAAGATTTTTTTTTGTGGGGAATAATTGGAAAAGTCTTGACTTTAAATGGACAAGTATTTAACTTTTTTATTTATTTGTAAAAAAACTGTAAATCAATGGTCCTGGATGGACAGCTTGACGTTTGAATAGTAGTAACACTTCAAAGTACCATAGATGCAAAAAAAGAGCATATAGGTAATTATTGAAATGTATATTTTATCTGCATTTTAGGTAGAAATTGCACATTTGAGTTGCATTTTATGGAAAAATTACATATTTTATTGCATTTCAGGTGGAAAATTAACATTAAATTTGCACAAATAGTTGGAAAATGTGTATTTTAGTTGCATCTTAGTGGAAAATGCACATTTAGTCGAAAATTAAGGTTACAAATGCAAATTTTAGTCTTAACACTGTTACACTAAATACAAAAAAAAAATCTCGGACGACTTGTCAACTTAATACCAAATAAAGCCTTTCATTTCAGACTGTACTAATAGTAGTACACCATAAAAAAATATATTATTTTGGCCTATCCCTGGCCCGCCAGCTGAAAATGAAAATGCCATATAACTGTAGATCCATATACTTATTTATCAGTAATATAGAATTACATTTTTTAGTGGTTTTAATTTTTTCTAGCTGTTAAACAGATGCATATATCTACAAATAAACCTCATTCGGTTACAAATTATACAATTCCAAAGTTCTTAAGCCTTTTACCTTAATTTTCATGTCAACTTATGTGATTTATTTCCTTAAAACTAAAGTTTGCTTGAGTGCAAAACATAATTGCAACATTTTTAATCAACTATTTCCTCGTTGTTGTGTTTTAGTCTCTTCTTTTCTAACGACCTGTTAATCATTTGGTTCGTTCATTTGTTATAAAAAAATCATAGAAAATTATTTTATCTTTTTTTTTTCATTTCTTAATTGATGAATTGGAAATTTTAATTCCTCAAATTTTAATTCATACCTTCACGAAGTTTTGATGTTAATAAACGAGATTTTTTTCACTCAATTACACCACACGAAAAAAAAAATCAATTTGTTTTTTCCTCGAAAGTAGTACATTTTCTTCTGATTGGAGTTTTATATACCCCTCTAACCTAATTTTTTTCATATATATGGGTAAAGATTTCATTTTTTCTTGAATTTTTTTATGTAAAATGACCTCGAAAGTTTCACTTTTTTAAGTTGCATGAAAAAAACAAGGAAAATTAATTGAAATTGGGATAATGAAATAAAATTACATCTTCACTCAATCAAACATGTGTCATCTGTAATTTAATAAATAATTTTTAATTTTTATTTTCAGTTAAGAAAATTTATATTTTAATTTATAATTTTCAGGTGACTGAGTCCATTAGCACTGACCCTGTGTGCGTGTCGTTTGCATCGTTTTATTCTCTCCTTTTGTCTTACCAAACTAAATGCTGCAGTTGAGACCGAAGAAATCGAGGGCATGGTGTTTGTTTTAATCTCCGAACAGGTTCACATGACAGGACAAACGTGGCGTGAATCTGGACGACTCGAGTGACCCTCACGCAACCAAAAGAAAGTAAATCAAAAAACTTGCAACAGAAGCAACAACAGGCGGCGATAACAACTTTTACTCTCGAAATCCGTGGAGGTCAACCTGCATCTCAAAACATTATGAGACGGAATTAGCAAAATATGCACATTTTAATTGATAGAATTAAAGGTGATAACCTGGAAAATTAATCATTGTGCTCTGCAGATGTTTGTAATAGGAAAGTGAATAATTCAAAGTATTTTCCTTCCAGATCATTTCTATGACGCAAAATGTTACATTATATATATATATGCTGTAATTTGTGCAACATGCGACTGAATCAGGCCAGGGCAACAACGTGAGGAGTGTTCTTAGAATAAATTTCTGACAAATCTTTAATTTTTTTTAATTTTTCTAAATTCTAAAATTTCTCCCTCCAGCGCCCGGAAGTAGAGTTATAATACTTTCACTCTCTTTTTAAATTTGAGGACAAGCTCCAATAGTGCTGCACTCATATTAATTTTTCTAATAGTTCTGGAACACATTCCAAAGTTTGTGGTGGAATGCGATAATGATGCAACTTTTTTGTTTGTTAATAATAATTTTTTAATACGATTTAAAAAATAAAAAAAAATATATATATTTTGAATTAAGATGGGAAATATTGACACAGATTTATAGAGCAATTTGCCAAGAAAATCGTGTTTGAGGCGAAGAAGTTGTAATTTTAGTGACCTGTTTAGATTATAATGTTTGAATATTGGAACGTGTCAGATAAACTGGTAGGCCAATGAAAACGTTTTGTACTGGTATTAATTTTAATGTGTATGAAAATAATAACTGTTATTTTATGTAGACTATTTATGGAGGAACGAGTTGAGAATCACATTCCAGAAACTTGTAGTCTCATTAAAAAGCAGTAAATCACTTCGGGAGAAACTTTCATTTTCCATATAACACTTTTTCCATCTTTGACCTACTTTATTTGGTAAAATGAAAAATCTTAGCGTAGGAGAAAAATGTATTTTTTTTTGTTTTGGAGGACAACGGAAATTTCATTAATTGTGTGTCCACAAACAAAAAATATGAAATATGTTTTCTCGGGATGTCAGTGATAGATTGAATTTGTTTTCAGGTGAGAGAAAAAAGTTAAAACAACATTTGAACTCGTTTTAACACCTGAATATGTCGAACCATTGCGGAAAAGCTGCCCACTTCAACACCTCGAGTTTTTGCAATATCGTATATTGATTTAAGGTAGAAAATTTATTACATATTTCTAATTATGGTAATAGATATATTAAATCTCTTTTTTTTTATTACAAATTTACTGAAAATTACAGTTAATGAAAAAAATTGACTCAGAGCTCAAAGCTACTTCCTTTCGGCCCAATTTACGATTTACTTGTTTTGGACATTGCTGATGAATTAAGATTTTTTTCATGTAAACAAACAATGCAATGATGCAATGATTTTCCTATGTTTGTTAATTATGGCCCTAGCTAAAAGGAATCTGATGTTATCTCAAATTTATGATTCTAATTTAAATTAAAACAACTTATATCTACACTTATGGACTGCAGAGAAGTAGATAATTGAAGAAAAAAACTTAATTTTTCTACGTGTTTCCATCTACTGGCACGTTTTTGCCTTGATCTTATGGTCAAGCTTAAGGTCTTTACAGTTTTCAATTCAATGTTTGCCTTCAACGTTACGTAGGCTTTTTTCAATATGTTTGAATAGATGGTTTTTGTGAGCACTTAAACAAATAAATGTGAGGTCATTAGATTACATAAACAAGGTTATAACGGATTTCATAATTATTAGTATTTACTAAGCAATTAGAAATTCCTTCTTACAGTTACTTGTCCTCTTTGGGTTTATTTTAAACTTTTTTTGTAAACTTATAAAAAAATGCGTAAAGAGAAATTCTAGAGTGTAATTAGGTAGGAGTTCTGCAGCGAGCAAAAAAATCGAAAAATTTCCATTTCATCCGTTACATCCGTTTATAAAGAGCGTGTTGCAGTCCTGTTATAACCCCAACCGGATTAATGCCCAAACATTCTCAGCTTTGTTTGAGTTTTTTTTTATACAAATTACAGTTTGGTCAGTGGCCCATTGAAGGTCACGTTGTTGCTAAGGACCTAAGAAGTAAATGTCTGCATATAGATTAAATAAAGCCAGGTGAAAGTGGTCACTATTGACTACAATTATCTGACCAAGGTTATAAATGTTATTTATTGAATCTTTCATTAATCGAATGTACCTTGAACCTCAAATAGTCGTGCTTAGCCTTTTGTATTTGTCGAGGGCATAAATCTTACATAGGTGCTACGAAAGAAGGGAAATTCCGTGACATTTTGAAATCTGTTATTTTAGGTTATAATTTCGGGAAATTCCACTCAATATGTCATGGCAGAATGTAATAAAATGAAACTTGTTTATTCATTTAAGATTTTAGTGCAAGATTTACAGTCGGTTCACTGAAAGAATACTCTAGAGGTCAGGTGCTCATATATAGCAAGTAATTACTAGATGGCTTTTTTGAGTTTGTGTGTTTCATACCACAGAAATGTTTATGGAGATGTCTGCCTCTGGTACCTGTGTTTAAAAAATTAAAATATCCATAAAAGTTTCCATAAAAATAAAATATTGCTTAGTGATTACTTTTTGGTTACAAGGATGGAGGATCCTCGTTTTATATTTTTACATGTTGTGCCACAAGTTTACATTTTTTTTTGATTTTTTTCTACTTGATGTTTATCTTTTAGGGTGTTGTAGATTTGATAGTTTTAAATGTTTTTTCTATTGGTTTATTCAGATATGGTCTGCAACGGTGCTATCGAAAGTTATTCTTGCGGCTATGTTGTTGTTGTTGCTCGAGTTGTGGTCATTGAGAAATTGTTATCGTTCAAGAACGTTCAGTTTGTTGGAGGTTTTAATAACAGTTTTCGGTCTAATCGTGTGGTCTATACTATCGTGTGGTTGATACTAAATTAGACTTAATTTGTAATATATCATCGTGAAGGCTTTTATTTCTTTCTGCTAAGAACGGCAATAATAAATCATATTGATGGCTTGCAACAATGGACTTGAGCTAAAGTTATTGTTTTTTAAAACGTCTATTGTGTCTCATTATTCGAATATTCAAGACACGGATAAACGACTATGGGGAAACTGGTTAAAGCTTTTTACAAATCAAAGTGGAAAATAGCAAATTCAAAAGGTAAAGAAAGATATTAATGTAAATATTAAATGAATAAGAAAATAATATTAAATTTTATTATCTAATTTATAGCTAAGAAAACCAATAAATCAATGTCAAGTAGTCTTCAGCTATTTACCAAAAGATTATTTCTTGGAGGTAAAAAACAATTTTTAATTAATACCGATGCAAATTGGTAAATTTAATTTTCTTAGAGAATAAATCAAAACGCAAAAAAAAGCAAAAAAGTAAAATTGATGCATTAATCGGAGATAATATAATGGTAATTAAAATTTACTTGGTTTAACTTTTTCAATAGAGTTTTTATTTTTAAAGGAGGAGAGTTCACAGTTATCTGGAGATAATTCATTACTTAGATCACCAGAACAAACTACTGCAGATCCGTTATTAGTAATGAATAATGAAGTACAGTTATAATGAAACAAAACTATAAAATATATTCCATTTAGTGTGCATATGAAGAATTTTTTGATGCCAAGGATTGTGATGGATTCAGCTCAGATGATGACGAAAGGGAAAATAAATGTTTACATAAACTGACTACGGTTAAAGATTCGGGAGTGTTTTTATTTGATGGAGAAGATGGTGGCTCCACTCAGTCCACTGCATCGAATCTAGCATTGGTAAAATTGAATTATAATTTTTAATGACACTATAAATTACAGTATTTATAATTTTTTGTGTAATTGCGTAGGAATCGTATTTCTACAACATTAAAATTTCTCCTGTGAAAGAAATTAATGAGAAAGAAAATTATATTTGCGCACAGGATTCTACAACTACTGTGTTTGAAGATAGCTCGAGTTAGAAAAAAATGAATTAAAACTGAAATGAATTAATTAATTTTGAATTTTTCAGTTATTGAGAAGAAAAGTGGAATGAATAATTTCTTCAACTGTGTGTTTAATTTTTTTCATAATTTTAGTTGTATTCGAAGTAGAAAATAAAAATTTTTATTTGAATTTGGCGGTAAAATTTGGCGGACCTTGGGATCGAGGTAAGTTATACACTCAAGTATCAATTTAAAGAACTATTTTTTTTTATATTGTTTTAAAATTTAAAAACTAACAAATTTTATGGGAAGAAATATGAACAAATAATATTTTTGTGGTTTATAACACAAACAACAATTCATTTTTCAAAATAGTATACCGGTAGTTTGTTTTCGTTTTTATTTATTTCACCTTTTCTTGGCATCTTTGATTTTACGTGTCGTTCTGCGGCTAGCAGTACACGAGGTTTAAGTCTTTACTTAGTTTGTCCCGCTATTCTGTGATTTAGCGGCTTTCTCCGCGTTGTGTAAAATGGCGGCGAGTAAAACCACCCGACGTGTTGTCAATGATTTATCAAATGTGGAATTCGAAACGAGTGAGGAAGTGGAAGTTATTCCAACTTTCGATGCAATGAATCTCCGAGAAGATTTGCTACGAGGAGTGTACGCTTACGGTAATTTAAAACACTAAAAAATCGCATCCCGCTTTTGTTCGATTACTTCATATATCTTCACATGTCACTTAATTTCATAAAAAACATGATATTTTAGGTTTTGAGAAACCATCAGCCATCCAACAGCGGTCCATAAAGCCCATCGCAATGGGACGTGACGTAATCGCACAGTAAGTATTAAAATATTCAGACTTCGATTTATAAAATTTTGAATTACGACTTTATATTTATTTAGGGCACAATCAGGCACAGGCAAAACAGCCACTTTTGCTATCTCAATCTTACAATTATTGGACACCCAAATCAGAGAAACTCAAGGATTAATTTTGTCCCCAACTCGCGAATTGGCCACACAAATTCAAAAGGTTATTTTGGCATTGGGCGATTACATGAATGTTCAATGCCACGCATGCATCGGAGGCACGAATTTGGGCGAAGATATAAGAAAATTGGACTATGGACAACATATAGTGTCCGGCACACCTGGCAGAGTGTTCGGTATTTATTATATTATTTCAAAAAATTAAAATTTAAACATTTATGGATTTTTTTAAATTTTTATAGACATGATAAGACGTCGTAATCTTCGTACGAGAGCTATAAAATTATTGGTATTGGACGAAGCCGATGAGATGTTAAACAAAGGTTTTAAAGAACAAATTTATGACGTGTATCGGTATCTTCCTCCGGCGACTCAAGTCGTTTTAATATCTGCCACATTGCCTCACGAAATTTTGGAAATGACAAATAAGTTCATGACCGATCCTATTAGGATCTTAGTCAAACGGTATTTTACTTATTCGATGACTTTTTAACATATTTTTAATTTAATTTACTTTTTTTAGTGATGAATTGACTCTGGAAGGAATCAAGCAATTTTTTGTTGCTGTGGAGAGAGAGGAGTGGAAGTTTGATACACTTTGCGACTTGTACGATACTTTGACCATTACGCAAGCCGTTATTTTTTGCAATACTAAGCGCAAAGTCGATTGGTTGACGGAGAAAATGCGTGAAGCTAATTTTACTGTTTCATCTATGCACGGTGACATGCCTCAAAAAGAGCGAGAGGCGATTATGAAGGAATTCCGTTCTGGGCAAAGCCGTGTACTCATTACCACCGATGTGTGGGCCCGTGGAATTGATGTGCAGCAAGTTTCTTTGGTGATCAATTACGATTTACCGAATAATCGCGAGTTATATATTCACAGGTAATTTATTTGTATTTAATATTGAAATTTGTTGTTTAATTTTGTTGATATTTTTAGAATCGGTCGGTCTGGTCGATTCGGACGTAAAGGTGTCGCGATTAACTTCGTTAAGAATGATGATATAAGAATTTTAAGAGATATTGAACAGTACTACAGTACTCAAATCGATGAGATGCCGATGAATGGTAAATATTTTTATCTTTTATTTGTAAAATATGACTAATGACACTATTTTTAAATTTGCTTTAGTTGCCGATTTGATTTAAGTGCTCTACATCGATGATTTCAAAGAATTTCATCAATATTTTAATTTATCATCGAAAAATTACCCATTTTCTAACTTCATTTCAATAAATTTGACTTGTAACTAAAAAATAATTCTTCTTTAATAATTTCATCCGGTACATAATTTGATATTTTACAAACATTTTACAAAATAACATTTCTACAATTCAAATTTCTCTTCCACTTTTGATTTGATTATTTATGCAATTGTCAGAGACGAGGTAGCGCTGGGCGGAGTGTGGTACGTTTGTCCGACGCTGCTTGTCCAACGAACGTTTGTCCGACGCCGTTTGTCCGAATGGTCGTTTGTCCGAAATTTTTCGGACAAACGACCATTCGGACAAACGGTGACAAAAAAAGGCCATTCAGTGATTGGGAGATTTGTTTAGGAATGTTGTGGTCAGTTGTGATTGGTTTTGGTTGTTGATGGATTTTAATTGTTTAGGTGTAAATGTTTTGACAAAAGGAAATTTTGTTTGGTTTATTTTCTTATTAGATGACTTTGCTATTTTATCTTTTTTTATCTTATTTTTTTTGTGTTGTATTTCTGGCTTTGGAAGATGAAGAAGAAACTTGAAAACGATTGAAAAGAAAATAGCTTGGTTCGATGACAGTAATTTTAGATTGGCTAGAACTTGTTGCATTATGCAAATTGAGGTTTTAATTTTAATTTTTAATTTTAGAGTGAGTTTTATATGTAAGATCACTATGGCCAGTTATAAAATGATATACAAGTATGGAGTTCAAGGATCTTGCCAATAACTTTGAAAACGTTTTTCAGACAAAAAAACGTTTTTAAGACAAAAACGTGTTCCGTTTGTCCGAATGGTTGATTGTCAGAAAAACATTTGTCCGATGGTACGTTTGTCCGAAAGCATTCGGACAAACGTACTGGTCAGCTTTTTTCGTTTTTCGGACAATCGACCATTTGGACAAGTGATCCGATACCCGCTGGGCGAAGCTTATCCTATAATAAATACAGAATTAATTTTTAATTTTTAATTTTTAAAATATTTAGTTGATAATTGAGGAAAAGGAAGAGGTGAGCTAAATGCACCTGACCACTGCCAACATCAACATAATAAACAACATAAATAACGATAATAAATTTGAAATGTTCCCCCATCCGTCTGGAACACAATGAACAGTCAATCAGAGACTGCTGACTGGAATTAAACAGAACTAAATATACTGTAAAAAGGAAAAATGTCCATAGTACACAGTTAATCTTAGTGTTTACAAAACATTTTTACTGCTTCGTCCATTATAATTAATCCAGAGATTAAACCAGAGAAATATCAAAAAATCAAAAAGCACTAAATGTGAAAAATGGGACTCCTCGATTTAATTAATTAATTAAATCCAGGAGTCTCATTTTTAGCATAACGTTAAGTTATATGGTACATCATAAGCGCATTGTGCGCGGCCAATAAAACGACTCGGCGAGCCAACTTGTTATTTTTCTCTCGCAAGGTTTCATAAAAGGGTGCCGGGCGAAATTGCAATCATGTGACTTGCCACAAGAAAGATTTTGAACACCACCTTCTAAGATCTGAACAGCGAGAGCGAAAGTTTTATTGAGAACATGAATTTCTGTTTGCGGGAAATACTTACAGTGAGTAATAATTAAATAAGTTGCTAAAGTATATTTTTATTTATTTTAGGTTTTATTTATTTTAGGCTGTAGTTGAAAATGAGGAGCAAGCAGCTGATCCTCTCATCATGTGAGAATTACTTCGGTTCCTATGTTCTTACTTACTAGAACCCATGAAATCTCGATCTACTATTCAATTAAACTGGGTGGGGAAATTCTTTATTTCAAAAAAGGAAAATGTTTCTTTTCAATATGTAATTGATGAGGTACTTCATTTTTATAAATTCTTTCTCTGAATTTTCGTTTTATTAATAGTACTCTGTTTTATTTCAGTACTATACAAAATCAAAGGATTTGCTTGGATTAAACAGATACCAATGGTTTGGTAGGTATGGTAACAATCGAGGTTACTTTTGTAAGAAAATTAATTTTTTTAGAATGTAATTCTTAATGTACGTTTATTAATTTTGTGTAATAATTTTTTGTTCTTTAGTTACTCTAAATCATCTTCTGTTCTTGTTTGAACACTGCGGTTTCTCCAACTTAAACATATGACCTCGACGGTTCAACAAAGTCTGCCGGTTCAACAAAGTCTGTCGTTCATCAAAAACTGTAAAAGTACAACGGAGCTGTGAGCCGATTTCCACAACGATGCACGTTTAAGAGTGAGGATTCGACATCAAACAGGACAAGGGATAGAAGGCGGCCTCGTGATGAAACTGATCCTGACAGACAAAGAGCCACGTAGAATGCCAAAGATCCGGGAGGAAACTGACCGAGAGTGCGGATAATGAGGCGAGGTGAACAATTTTACTTCATTGATTTCTGATTTTTTAGGAAGTGCTCAGAGCCAGCCAAATTGGATGCTGAAGTTGAAGAGTTGATTGATCTTCTGTTTCCATGAAAAAAAGAAAACTTTTTCTTCTTTCTTCTTCTGTTTTTTTTGTGTATTTGATTGTAGGTAAATCAAAATACTTTTTTGTTTTGTGTTTTTAACCGTATTTCATTATTTAATTCTTTAATTAATTTTTTTCTCCAAAAATAAAAAATTTTCAACTCAAAATGCTTTTTTACTTAATGTTTATGTTGACATTTTTCAATGACTTAAAGAGATGCTTGTGTTTTCTTCTTTTCTTGTTTTATATTTAAGAGAAACAAAATGAAATGATAATATATTTTAAATATTGATTTTTTTTGTCCCTCACCCAAATATTAAACTCTTTAGAACACAACACTCTGTTAATAACAGTGTTGCGCTCCTCGTCTTTTAAAGCGAGTGTTTGGAAATCAAACTTCTCAACAAGTGTCTCGCTCAAAATTCGTCATTCGATGGATGTTGACACTATTTTTGAAATTTATTTCAGTTGCTGATTTGAGCTCCACATCGATAATTTAAAAGAATATTTTAAATCATCATCTAAAAATTATCCATTTTCTAGCTTCATTTCAATAAATGTGACTTGTAACTAATAAATTCTTCTTCTTTAATAATTTCATGAGATACATAATTTGATGTTTCACAAACAATCTACAAAATAACATTTCTACAATTCAAATTTCTCTTCTACTTTTGATTTGATCATTTTCGCAATTGCCAGAGACGAGGTAGCGCCGGGCGAAGGCGCATTCCGGACATGCAAAACACGTTTGGCCAACTCTCCTTTCCCACCGTCGAAAACAAAATCATCTACTAATTCTCCTTTAGAATTCATAGCTTGAGCCCTAACTCCAGATGGACCGCTGGAATTGAAATATAATTCACTTTAATTATTTTATTTTAACAAATATTTGATGGTACTTGCCTTACAACATCAGAAACACTGATTTCAGGAATAAGTTTTTGTAATTCTTTTACTTGAGCAGCTTTAGAAAAAGAACGAAGTAGTTCTCCCATTCCTGCAGCCGGATATTTACACACTAACTTCTGGAATCCTCTAATAAATACAGAAAATCATCAATTTTTTTAAAATATTTTGTTGGTGGATGCATCTTACCGATATTTTACCATCTCAAAAAATTCTGGAATACTAAAATCTGTCATTTTGTATCCTTCACGTTTAAAAGCAGGAACAGCATTTGGTCCTAGCCACACACTACCATCCATTCGAGGTGTGAAATGTACACCTAAAAATGGAAATTTTGGATTTGGCACCTACAAATTCATATAACATAATTCAAAAAGTAATTTTTTAGAAAAATTAGTTGATAACGTACAGGATATATATTTCCTTTAACTAAATGACATTTTTCAGGTTTTAGAAGCAAATATTCTCCTCGAAAAGGCACAATTTGAGGTTCAGAACTGCATCCAGACATTTGTGCTAATTTATCCGAATAAAGGCCACCACAGGTGATGACATAACGACAGCGAATGCTTTCCTAATAAGTAAATTAAATTATAGTATCAAAATCATCTAAAATTATAATTTTTTACATGTTTGTCGCTCGTAATTCGAACTGGGTATTTATTTGGTCCTTTCTGTCCTTCCGGAGCAATTTTAAAACCCTTAACATTGAAATTGAAATGAATTTTTCCACCAAATTTTTGAAAATTATTTCCAAAACTTCGAGTGACCCGAGCCCAATCAACAATTCCTGTGTGGGGTGACCAAATAGCCTTTAAACCCTGCAATTAATAAAAACAAAAATAATAAATAAATAATTTAAAATCTTTACACATTAATACCTTACAATGTGGCTCAATTTCTTTAATTTTATCTCTTTCTATCATTTGCATGTCTTTAACATTATTCTTTTTTCCTCGTTCGTATAACGCATCTATCTGAGCTAACTGAAACTTCTCCACTGCAACTATTAACTGAAAACAAAAATTAATCCGAAATCCAATCGGTTGACTATTTTTATTTACTTTTCCACATTTTTTGTACGGAATATTATTTTTATCGCAATATTCGTAAGCAAGAGTTAGACCCTCAACGCATAATTTAGCTTTGAGGGAACCGGGTAAGTAGTAAATTCCAGCATGGATAACTCCACTATTGTGTCCACTCTGGTGGGCAGCTGAAACAAGAAAAAAGTTATGAATTTCTGTTTTTTAATGTAAAATCTTTGTGTTTTTATTTCACCTAGTTGCGAATCTTTTTCAATGACTGCGAATTTTAATGACGGATGATGAGTAATTAATTCTCGCGCTGTTGCCACTCCAACTATTCCTCCACCCACTACAACAACGTCGTATTCTGGTTGATTATTACTAAAAACAAAATAATTAAGTTATATTATTTGATTTATTGATTTTGTTTGGAATTTTGAAGTACAAGTACCTGTTGGATAATTGCCGGTTTCCACTTGACGTAATCGCTCTTGCCAATATCTTTATATTTACTTTAGAAAAGAATTGAAGAGGTAAGCTAAATGCACACCTGACCACTGCCATTATTCCTTACAAGTTGCAACTTTTTCTGTTGATACAAATAAAAAATAAGAAAATATCTTTATCAGATAGCTTGTCTGCTACAGTATATCTGGTTTGCGGTTGCTGATAACGACTACTACGGAAATTCATAGGAAGCATTTGTGTATTTATTGTTCATTGATTAATGCAATGGAATGTTTTTTTAAAATAAATTTTTTAGTCTTTATTGCATTTTTATTCATCATTTTATTTGGAATCTCAAATTCTGATTCTTGTTAGTTGTTACTTTTGTATCACCAGGCCGCGCTAGAGGTTTCGAGAGCAAACCCGCGATTTTCAAATTAGTTTCGTCCGTCCATCAGTTAGTTACAAGATTTTGCCACGTGAGTGCGTATAAACCTCAACCCAAATCACGTGATTCCCTATCCACCTAACAACGTGTTTGAACTCGTCCTGTTTGCAGCGGTTGCGCCGAAATGCATCACATCGATGAAAGTTTGAAAACGTAACATCGCGTCTTTTCCGTGTATTAACAGAATCAAACACAACAACATGGAAGACGAATTGAAATGCCCGGTATGTAAACAACTTTACAACAACCCCGTAATGCTTCCTTGCTACCACTCGCTCTGCCTGAACTGCGCCGTCCATATCCAACAACCGGCGGCGCAGATCGAGCCAACATCCGAAGAAAGTTTGGCGAGCAACACGAGCAGCAGCGAATCAAGTTCCGACTTCCCCGACGTGGATAAACTCAGCATCCTTAGCGAAACCGACAGCGGCGTCATCTGCAACAGTCGTCCTAATAGCTACTCGGGTACTCCGAATACTCAAGGAATTCTATTCCCGCCATTGCAAAACAATGCCATCTCGCTCGCATGCGCAGTTTGCAACAAAATCGTTTATTTCGACGAAAATGGCTCGCATAATTTACCTAAAAACAGAACCATGCAGAATATAGTGGACAAATACGTCGAATCTAAAAATCTGGGAATGAAATGCCAGTTATGCGAAGGAGAACCAAACGAGGCTTCCGTCATGTGCGAGCAATGCGAAGTTTTCTATTGCGACTCGTGTCGAGAGGGTTGTCATCCGTTGCGTGGCCCGTTAGCTAAGCATAACTTGCTGCCCCCGTTGGTGGGCAAAGCGGCAGTGAACTCGAGAAGTAAGGGGAGTGAGGCTAAGTGTGTGGATCACGGCGAAGACACGATTTCGTTGTATTGTATGGTGTGTAAGATTCCGCTTTGTTCGATGTGCACACAAGACGGACGACATCTCGCGCATGATGTTCAAGCGATAAATACGACGAGCAAAACCCAAAAGGTTAGTCATGTATTTTTTATTTATTTATTTTTTTTTTATTTTTTGAATTTGGTAAAATTTTGAAAATGAGATTTTCGATAATCGAAGGCACTGTGATCTTTGCTCGAATGGTTAGTTTTTGACGTGTCTGTATTTAATTGTCATTGTAAATTTTTATTTTGTAAACAACTGTGTGAGTGGTTTGGACTTTGTATGGATTTCGCTTGAGGGCTGAGTATGGGACAGTGCAGCTGATGCTATTCAGTTTTTGTTTTCTTTCAAATGCACTTTGACATTTATTTCAGTTCACTGAACCTCACTTTGTTTGGGATAGTATTATTTACTTGGGATAGACATAAGGAAGTGTGCAATTAGAATTTTAAAAAGTTAGAATTTATTTAAAAATTTTGCAAAAAATACTCAAAAGATGGCGCTACAAGGCAAATCGTTGAAAATCTCATCAAAATTCCTCATTTTTACAAATTTTATATCCGACTACTGAACTTTTATGTTTATAAATTATACCACCAAATATTCATCAATTAATTCATCAAAATTGATGAATTTTGAAAAAAAATCACAATATTAACTCGGGGGGTCAAAACTGCTTCTTATGGCAAAATCTGAATTTTCTATTTTTATGTTGTTTTATCACCTTTCCAGCTGTTGCTTCTTGTTGTCTTGGAGACGATGCAGTTTGAGTGACGTCGGTCGCTTCTCTGGGCTGCTTGTTTTGTTCCTTTTCTTGGTCGGGCCGTGGGGTTGATGTGGTGTTGAATGAACCGTGAGGAAACGTTGAAACCAACTACTTTGCTGAATAGCAAACTAAAGTGAATTATGTGGGACTATAGTGCTGGCCAGGGGTCATCTCGTGGTCATTGGTGATTTGTCGTGAAGAAGGATGATGGAAAAGAGTTAGCGGTCTAGTGGGTTAGGTGTGACATCTAGCGACAGACCGGTGTGAACTTGTCACTCAAAATATTCACTTTGTGCAATTTCCTCAGCTTGATCAGATTCGCTTTTCAAATTATTCATTTTTTCTTTGGTAAGTGGACTGGCGCCAGTCAAGAGGACTTAAATTGCGTCGCAGCACTAATCTGCGTCTTGAGCGTGAATGACTGCTTCGCCACACCAAAAGCGCGTCGACGCATGTTTCCGGTGTGCGAATGGATTAAGTGTTTTAACTGTCACTTAAAAAAAAAATTTATTTTAAGGAAAAAAAAGTTGTAAGAGGGAATGAATGACGGGAAATGAGTGTCCTCTGTTTGTGTTTGATATTAGGGATATTAAGTTAGAGGTTTTTGCTTCGTTGGTATTCTGAGCCACTGAAGATGACATCAGCTTGAAAATGTGATTGAATTCCGAAATTGAAATTATTTAAAATGAAAAATTTAAAATGTAAAAAAAAAAAGAAAAGA
>JH431868.1:419757-449081 GCA_000239455.1 Strigamia maritima | reverse complement strand
TTTCGTTTTTTTAAATCTCGTTTTCAGTCTCGTACGAGAAAAATCGCAAACTGTCTATTATAAAATTAATCTCGATCTGTCTATTATTTTCGAGAAAAAATTAATGAAAATCATTGAAGAAAAAAAAAAGTTTTTATTTTTACGAAAAAAAAGAGAAGGAACATTAAGTTTCGTTTCAGTCACGTGCATCATTGCATCAATGACTCCATGGCTTTCAATTATTTTGTAACTATATGATAATTTTATGTCTCTATTAATATCTAAAATGTAATAAAAAAAAAACTTTTTTTTTAATCTGAGTGCAATTTGATCATGAGAAAATGGAAGCAAATTGGTTTGTAGCTCTATTGATTGTAGTTTCAGTGTCAATATAGAGACAGGTGCATTGTGGATAATGGGCAGGTGCATTTCAGTTGATACGAACGAAATTCGACCTCGATACTGCTGAATATTTCTTTTCTTCGCATTTGGAGGACAAATTAAACTTAAATTGCAATTTAATTGTCAATAAAAAACTTTCTTCTAAGAAACGACGTGATTTTCTACTTTTTTTAGACACCTTTTGGAATATTCCTCTAAATGGTCTCGGATGGCTCTCCGACCAAATGGCAGCAGCGTCTTACCCAAGACTTTCGTATCGAGATGGCGCGCTTAATAAATATAAACTAGCGGGTAAGGAACGGAATAATGTGCTACGGCCTTGTGCCACATTACCACATTATGAGTGCCGCTGTCCTCGTAAAAATGGATGGTGAAATGTGAGCAAAGCTCAATTTGAATTGTAAATAGATCCGTTAAAAGGAAAAAACGCCCGGGACCACACATTCTAGGATTGGTTGAAAACGAGATGAAGTTTGTGTTGAAGAAGAGCTTTTTTGCCAATATGAAACGCTTATGCTTGCGTCGAAATTTGAAATCCTACTTGGAAATTGTCTCGAGAGGAATAGTAAGTTTCGGGTGTTAGGAACATTTTTTTTTTAAAGAAAAAATAAGTGTTTTTTAAAAAAAAAAAAAATTTAAAAAAAAAGAGGGAAAACTTTGCAATTATTGATGAGAAGTCCAACACGGCGTAATGCAGGGGAAGCGAAACTCATTAATGCGCTGTGGAGCCAGTGGCCTTTAAAGTAGGTGTCAGCAGATGGTGAATGAAAAGTTCGGATCATTCTGTACCCTGCAGGGTCAGGGAGTCGGATAAAACGAGGAAATGATTCAAGATTCTTTATATTTTTTTTTAAAAAATGATTTTTTTTCAACTATTGAATTCTACACCATTAAATCGTGACTAAGGGAACAAAGTAGTGTTTTTTTTAAAGAAAAAAATTTTTGTTTTGTGTTTGTGACGTTGGGGCAACACTTTTAAAAAGAATTGCCAGTGATAGCGCTGTTCTATTTTAGATTGGGATTGACAATAATTTTCTTGTATTTTTTTTGGACATTACCAAGAAAGAATTTAATATCAAATTAAGTGAACTTACTGTGTTTGATGATAATTCCATTGATGGAAGTACTAGAGATGCCTGAACAGTAAGCATCTGCTCTTCATGGGTCAGTGGATGGTCACAAGAGGGGGAAGAAGTCGTCTTGTGTTGAGGACATGGTCGATTGGTCTCTGCTAGGCAAGAAATACTTCTGGGACAAGAAATGGGATGGGAATTTACTTCACTCTTCAATGGCGCTCACTGTCAACATCAAGATGGTGGCCAAGAACCCGAGAGACTATTTAGTTATTTCTAGTATGAATAAAGACAAAAATAATTTGATATTTCATCGCTCGAATTCAAACTTGAGCAGTTGCTCCGTTTTTTGTAACGAATTGCAATTTGACTCTTAAAACGGAATTAAGATAAAAGGAATTGTAGGTGGTTAAATCGTGTCGGCAAGGCAAATTGTAATCGGGCTCCGGAGGTGGTTTACGTCTCCAATTAGTGCATCAAACAGCACAGATGTGAATTGGAATTGCTTCTTGTCGCTGGAAATTAGGTGGAAAAATTGTAAATTTTGCTAAGATATGAAGCAAAATTCTATAATAAATGATGTTAACTTAAGTCTTTGGCCTAAAATACTATAAAATGAAAAAGAAAAAACGTTAGGTGGCGTGCCCCTATATAAGGGCTATGGGAAGATCTGCTGGAAATAAGGTTGAAATTTTTTATTTTTTTTTAAATTGCAATTTGAAACAAATACATTTTGGTTTTTGGAGTTGTTTGTTGAGGAATTTTCGGTTGAATTATACTTTAATAGACAGTTTGCGATTTCTCGTACGAGACTGAAAACGAAATTTTTGGAAAATTTCTTTTTTTAAATCTCGTTAATAAAATGTTGTATCGTGTGTTTGCGATTTGTCACGAAACGTGTTACACACAACACACAAATCGGCAGCAACAATTTTTAGCAGAACTAGACACCTTATCACATATAAGTCTAAGTATTGGGCTTGTGGTTTGTGCAAAATGTTTGACTAATAAAAAATACTAACCTGAGATATTGAAATCGACACAAATTTGGCAACATTGCAGTCGAAGGGAGGGAAAATGGCGGCAGAATTTCACGACAATTGTTGTATTGCATGCAGTGCGCATGCGCAAATCAAGTCGTATACACGACAATTTGGGACGAGATTTTGAAAAATCTCGACCCAGATCTTTCAAACGAGAATAGGCTTACTGGACATGTAACGAGTTTTTTAACAATATCTCGTTATTTTGGCATTGTCGTAATGAAAAAAATCTCGAACGAGAAATCGCAAACTGTCTGAAGGTGCATTTTCATTTGCGAGAAATGCCATTTTTGAACAATCGCGCGACAAAAATCGCACGCTTGTTCGTTTTCATGCAAGCTAGACTTGCAAAGGCGCGCGATTGCTGGCGCGATTCTGTCTAGTCTCTTTTCTTACAAAATCGCGCCTAAAATCGCGTCATGTGACAATCTGGACCAATAGGAAGCGGTTTGTGCCTGGCATTTGAACAGGCTCCACCCACAATTGCAAATGGCACTGATTTTTTCCCCCCACTTGAATTTTCAATCTTAATTAATCAATGCCATCCACATCTAGAAAAGCCAAAAAATAATGAATTCAGCAATATTTGATGCTGAAGATTTCAAACTATTGAATATTTCATGAGATGGCAACTAATTTTTATAAATATTTTTGAAAGGGAAACGTGGCCCTTTTTGCTCTAATGAAAATGCTCAAGCCAGAGCATGATTTTTAGAGCAGCGCGATTGTTGGCGCAATTTTTATTGTAGCGCGATTTTTATTGTGGCTCGAGAAATTCTCTCGCAAATTTTTCTAGTTGAGGCTTGACGACAGATGTGTCTAGGTTGTATGAAGTATATAAATATAAATGTAATAACAACAACAAAGATTCATTATTCAACAGTCAACACCGCTATTAAGCAAAAGGACGCATTCCATATTTTGACCAGAAGGCGACACGTGCTTGATGTTAATGAGTTTTTGTGGTAACGGAAACAATTCACAATATCATACTTAACAAGTTTAATATCGTAAATCCACACACTCTTAAAGAAAGTTGTAATTAGGTGTAATGTTGTCTCTCCCAGGTTGCACACCTTAACTTATAAGTTAGGTTGTTAAACTCTTGTTATTTGCAAAGTAACTTAAAGGTGTGTATTAATTGCATTAATTAAGGGTAAATTGCATTTGTGCATTTGTGAAATGTATTTTTGCACGTACAAAGTGCATTTGAAACAAAATTTCCATATTTTACCAAAAATTTGCGTTGTTTGATCAAAAATTTGCATTTTTTTATACCAAAAATTTGCATTTTTTTTTATACCAAAAATTTGCATTTTTTACCGAAAATTTGCATTTTTTTTACCAAAAATGCAAATTGTTTTTAAAAGAATTGCAAATTTTGGATGAAAAATGCAACTTTTTGGTAAAAAAATTTACATTTTTCACCAGAGAATTTCCTTTTCAATTTTGAATGCAACGGTTTTTTTCTAGTAAATATACACTCTACTGATTAACCTGACCTCTTTCATTTATTTTCTTTTGATGACATCGTTTTATGAGCTATTCATAAACCTACGAATGACCACCTGTTGTCCTGTAGAAATAAAGATTTAATGTTGTCATTTCTTTCTCTTATTTATGTCATTTCTTGCAAAAATTAAATATGGGCTGTTGATTCATAAATTAGCCAATGACAGCAAACAGAATATATTCCTTGACCTGTGGGCAATAGTTGACACGTTATTAAATATTGCGTCTTGGGCAGGTAATGAATGACATCTAATATAAATTTTATGTGAAATCTATTTCGGGACATCCCCTAGGGCAATAAAACGCTCCTTTCTTCGAATATTTGTTTATTCTTTGAAGCCAAAAAACTTTTGATAATTTATTTATCCATCCTTTCATTCTCATCAAGTGTAATATACTTACTTGTACAGCAGTGGTGGACTAAAAGCTTTGTATTGTTATTATCATCATTTTCATCAACTTTATTCAACAAAACAAACGAACTTTCAATCGCCTTCTGTCTCCACTTAAAAAAAATAAAAAAGTCGCATCCTATTGATTCGTAAAGAGCTTTTCTGTGTTTTTTTTTTTTTATTTTATTTTTTTTTCGTGTAGTTTTATGTGTTAGTCGAGGGATTTATACAGGAGATATATATGTTTATACATCTGCATTTACTTTCAGCGTGTGCACACCACCTACATATCTTTCTGTCAAAAGAAACTGCATGTTGTGTCAATGGATATTTATGGTTTTCCAAGGATATATATTAAATTTGATTTGTGTTTTATCAGAATTTACTTTTTGTTTTATGGAAAAAGTCAAAAACAAAAAAAAAAAAAAAAATTACTGGGAAGTTCAACACTTTCTCAAGCCCAATCTAAATTTAAAAAAATCATTTCCCTTTCCTCCTTCGTCTTATGTGAAGCTAATTTCTTAAATTCTTTCATCTCTTAATTATCATTGCCTTTACTGCCCTTATTTTTTATTGAGCATGCCGAACAGTGGCTTGGGATGATTGGACTTGACATTAAGCAGATGTGTCCTTGTGTGTGGCCATTGGGGGACATCAGCAGAACAAAGATAAAAACAAAGTTGCTACAAGTGGAGGGTTAAAAAGGTTAAAGTGATATAGAAAAGGGAAATTGTTATCAGTATCAAACTTATCACTTTACACACACTTTCAAAGGCACCGTCTTCTACTTATCTATTTTTTCCTCAATTTTTTCCACCAAGTGTTAAAATATAAAAGTTACTTAATGTCCAGATATAAACAATGGTGCAGTGTATAACTTTATGGGAAGGGTACAAGAGGGGAAGTGAAAGTGATGATGAGGCTAGTAGGATGGTGTAAAGTGGTCTGACCAATGAATCAGAGTGTCTGAAAGCCGGGAACAATGGCTGACAATTGGAGTGGAGAGATACCTGCTATTGTTTGATTAAATTGCATCTTGTGCAGTTTTTTTATTTTTTATTATTCCTATCTTGGGGTTAACTTATGTTTTTTGCTCCCAATTTCCAGACTGCTTGTGTACATTTTGGCCTATTTTGTATGGTCATGGTCCCTGCAGCAGCAGCTGGTGCTCTCTTCATCTCTTCCTTCCCTTCCCTCCCCCTTCTCTTCTGGTTCCTATATTCTTCCCCCCTACACAAAAGCCCACAATTGAGTAGGGAATTGTTCGCCAGGGGGTCGTGGGTCTGTAGGCGCCTGCTAGCAATTCAAGCCATGGATATTATTGTGTGCGCCTCAAGAGAAAGTACCAAACTGCCCTCCGGTAGCGTTCAAATTTGGTCACGTGGCTAGCTTATCAATTGTCGGCCCGAGGGTTATCGACAGCGCTTTTTTTTTATTTTTCTTTTACTTTTTTGTAAAGTTTGCAGTTTGTTTGACGAAATTAAGCTGTTTTAATTGGTTTTTTGTTATTGTTTGGTGTGTTTTAGGTCTAAATATTTAAATTGGTAAAGGTGGGAATATCGCAGTGATATAAAGTTTTTTAATCCTTTTTATATGGGTTAGTGTGGATGGAATAATAAAATTGACTAAAGTGTGTCACGCGTTGAAATGTATAGAGTAGTTGAATTGAAGAATAAATTACTTCTGGCAGGAAAAAAAAATCTCTTACTGACAGAATTTTAGAATTGTTTTAATTGGAAATTTTGATCTTTTTTGTGCCTATATGCAGATTTTTTTTTTTTTTTTTTTTTTTTTTTGTTGATGTAATTTTTTTTCTCTGGGCAACTGTAGTGAAGTGATTTTTCGGCATTTCTTTGATGTTCCATAATCGCTGCATTTAGTTTTCTGGCTGAATGTATCGTTAAGGAAGCGAATTTGGATCACGTTGTCAGGACAACCACAAATTGCCAAGATCAGTATAAATGGATAAAATTACGATAGAATGCGTTTTGTGGAGCAATTTTTTATTTCACACCCAAACTGGACTTTTGCAGGTTGCAGCTGCAGTTCCGGTGCCACCCAGTCTGGACAAATACCATCTCTTTCTCCCCTCTTTCTTCATCCCGTCAATCAAGGCGACACAGACTCCTCCTCTCTGCTAATAACCCTGCACGCCTTGCGTCTGGAGCCAATTTGGTGGGGATGTATGGGGTTCTGGAGGGGAGGTGATATGTGACCTAAGAGAATGAAGCGTGAAATCCCGCTTGATGGCGGCACCTGAGTGTTTTTATCATCTCCCGACCCCCGAACTCTTTGTGATGTAATGAAATACTACATTTCTATATCACTTTAAATTTAAATAATGCAGAGCAAAAAAATTGACTTGCAAAAACATTGCCGGAGGGCAAGTGAAAAAAATAAATCAACCAATCAATCATTTAATGACAATGAGTGTAAAAGTTTAAACAATACAAAAACAATGGGGGGCTAGTACGTCTTTAGTTTTTGGGATCCTGGAACTAGGGCGGCATCTGATTGCTCTAACTCTCGTTCCTGAATCCTTATTAATGAAAATGGCTTCCCAATAGTTGGTCTTGCTATGGTAAGGGTTAATGAATGGAATCACTGCTTGGATAGACTTTCTGATGGGAATTCAAGTCAATCCTGCAATCCGCACCTCATAAATTGCATTAGTCGTTTGATCCTCGGTTGAGATTTTTGTATTAAGAGCTCAAGATGTCCATTAAGTTGACATTTTTTATATATATAATTTTTTTATTTTTGATAGGATTTTTGGGGGTTCTTGTTCCCACTTCACATGCATTAGAATGGGTAGGTTGTCAGTTGGTCATATGGTGCAATTTGTGATTTTCACTCTATTGTGGTTGCCTTTCCCATCTTTTCTTAGTTTCTGATTGAAGTTAGAGATGAAAGTACAGAGATGAGAAGGAGGAAGACGCAATAAAAGGTGTTTGGGGCTGATTCACCTTGGGATTGGGTGACCTCGTGGTCAGCAATAAAGAGGTGCAAACACGTTTGGAAGTTGTATAATTTTCGAATGTTGTTTTTTTATTTATTTATTTTTTTTTTAGAAATTTGATTGATTATTATTTATTAAAAGGAAGTTGAATACTAAAAATATATAAATAAAAAAATAAACCACAAAAGTTTGCTTATAATGCGTTACCAGATGTCGTTTTACTGTTTTTATGACTGACGTTTAATGCAATCCACGCATTAAACCGGCGACTTTAAAACGATAAAGGAATTTGAGTTATGGTTGCGCAAGATTGATGTCTATTTTTCATTAGTAGGGGCGCCACGTGTGAACTTGCGCCTTCCTTTCAATAGTTTCTGTCTTCAGTGAGACCTTTTCCTCGATTTTTTATTATTTATTTTTTTCATATCGTGATTGAAAATAAAATATTTTATTTGTGGAATATCTTTTTTGTGACATATTTATTCATTGAAACAAGTCGAATCATCCGTTTCGGCATCGTCGCGTCGCGATATTTTGTATAAAGTGTCAAATGCGCAGATGGCGGCCGGTCATCTCCATTGTCGACTGTTGTCAAGGTAACCGCCAGAGAAGAAGGGAAACGGCTGTGGAAAATCATCAGCTCAGCTCTCTCTAGTGGAAACTGCAGCACAAAGAAAACCCCGGTTAATAAGATTGGCACCACCACGCACTCTCGTGGGAAGGGACTTGGTGCTTGATGGGAGGGTCCTTAGTTTGCAATGTTAACAGTGCGACCTCCTAGGGCCCTGTATATGTCTGCTCGATTATATGCCGACCTCACGCGCCATTGACTTGCGGCCACAGTTGGTGCCACGCGACTCAGAGGTTGTATTGACGCACATCCATCAAAGAGACACGTCCGGTTGACGTGGTCTTGTGCTTTTGGCAGATAGAACAAATTACATGTGTCTTTTGAGTGCGAACATATCGGGGAGGGGTAATTAGAGGAAGTTGGGCTTCGCGTTTGACAATAGGAAGATTTATCGATTTTGGCGATTGTCGGAGACGAAATTTACTTTTTTGGAAGAAAAAAAATCCTTAGAGACAAAATTTCTGCAGAATTTTTTTATATATTTATTTATATATATATATATATATTATTTTTTTAAATAGGAAATCAAAAAATTCACATTGTATCCAGATCCACCATGTTTGGGCAATTTGATAGTTTAATGACATTTTCGTTTTCAACGAGGGATCGTAAAAATTAAGTGGATTTGAAAATGTTGCTATGGAAACTGATGTAATGGGTAGGAAATGCCTCCCGTTCGGGTGGATGATGTTCTTTTGTCAGTGTTTGGTTCTCCCTTTGGTTGCTTCTTCATCGTCTTCAGGTGATGTATGGCGCCGGTGGAACGTGGAGTTACTTGTTCCCGTGCAGAGGGGAATAAGATGAGGGGATGAAGTGTCGAGTGCGACTTTTACCAAATCTTGACACTACATCTTCATCTAGCGAAATGCCCCGCACAAAAAAAAAAATAAAAGCTAGAAAAAACAAGGGTGCTAAATTAATTTATAGGGGAGATAAGAAATAAATATTGAATTATGTGTCGAGGGGAGAAAAAGAGTTTTAGGGGCTTAGAGGAGATTTTTTTTTTGTCCCATGTGCGAATAAATTAAATTATACTGTTCAGCGCATCGAAGTTTGCTTTATTTTTATTTTTTGCTTGGACATTTAAATTTGATGAAATTTTTATGTTTTTATGCGAAAGTGATTAAACTCCCTTGCCACATATTGTTATCGCATAAACCCAACGCACATTGCCGGTTATTATTGCTATAGTGGCATGTTTACGTGTACATGTTTTTCTTTGGGGATTTTGGAGAAATTGTTTAAAGTTATGTTGTTTTAAGTTGTTTGTTGCTCGAAGAAGAATTAATGTATGTTTGTTTGAGAGTAAATAAGAATTTAAGGGTGACTCGATAAGATTAAGTTTTGTTTGCTTTGCATTAATCTGTTTAGAGATTTTTAACGTAACTTGAGAAATGAATATTTATGTTTAGTCAAGATAGGATTAGAAAATTTGGGACTTGTGGATTTTTTTTATTTAAAGAGTAAGTAACAGTGTGAAAAACATTTAGTCTTGTTTAAATCAACAAGAAATCAGATAAAGCAACAAGAAATCAGGAATCATATAAATCAACAAGAAATCAGGAATCATATAAAGCAACAAGAAATCAGATAAAGCAACAAGAAATCAGATAAAGCAACAAGAAATCAGATAAAGCAACAAGAAATCAGATAAAGCAACAAGAAATCAGATAAAGCAACAAGAAATTAGATAAAGCAACAAGAAATCAGATAAAGCAACAAGAAATTAGATAAAGCTACAAGAAATCAGATAAAGCAACAAGAAATCAGATAAAGCAACAAGAAATCAGATAAATCAACAAGAAATCAGGAATCATATAAATCAACAAGAAATCAGATAAAGCAACAAGAAATTAGGAATCATATAAAGCAACAAGAAATCAGGAATCATATAAAGCAACAAGAAATCAGGAATCATATAAAGCAACAAGAAATCAGGAATCATATAAAGCAACAAGAAATCAGGAATCATATAAAGCAACAAGAAATCAGGAATCATATAAAGCAACAAGAAATCAGGAATCATATAAAGCAACAAGAAATCAGGAATCATATAGATCAACAAGAAATCAGATAAAGCAACAAGAATTATATAAATCAACAAAAAATCAGATAAATAAAAAATAAATTAGAGAAAACAACCAGAAATCAACCAGAAATCAGAGAAATCAACCAGAAATCAGAGAAATCAACCAGAAATCAGAGAAATCAACCAGAATTCAGAGAAATCAACCAGAAATCAGAGAAATCAACCAGAAATCAGAGAAATCAAAAAAAATATATAAATCCTGACCGGACATCTGTCCCCACCGGACAAAATTTTGCGGCCCAACTGTGTTCTGACCGCACAGGTACGACTGTACTACAAATAAGTATCCGACCCATGAAACAAGCCGATGCTGAATCAACATTTTTGAACGTCAATCGAATGTTTGAATGTTGTGTTCATAGATCCTTTAGATGTTAAATCAACATTCTGAAACAACAATCTAAACAGTTGAATATGGGTTGTTAATACGCAATTCATTAGATATTGTATCAATATTTTGATACAACAATTAAACAGTGGAATTATTGGTTGTTGATATGCAACATTCAGATAATGTTAAATCAACATTTTGTTATGATGTTGAAAAAATGTTGATAAAAAATTACATTCTTATATTGAATCAACATTTCTGATGATTATAAAAAATATTTTCTGAATGTTGTTTAGACATGTTCTTGTTTCATGGGGAAGTTAGTTTTAATTAAAAGAGAATTTCTTTTAGTAAAGAAACGAATACGTGTAATGCAATCTTATTTTTTAAGGTCAACTCTTGACGCCCTCTTCTGCTCATTACCATGGAAATGAATTGGGGATACAACCACTATACAACATCTGGCTACTGCTTTCTTTATCATGTTGACACTAACCGCAATTGACGATACTGGTCACCTGGCAAAAAATCTATTTTTCATGTCAAAGACAAACAATATTTTTTCTTCAAAACCAAACATTTTTTCGATTGAAATCAGCGTGCTGTAAGCACGCTGATTTCATCCACCACTCCCACACCCAACCAAACACCAACATGGCTTCGATTCTTTGAATGGAAATTAGGAATTGAGATATATTGTGGGATTTTATCGTGTTAGAATCATTTGATTAGGTCTTAATTGAAGTGCATTGCTTTCCATTCATACACCAGTATACTCTCTTTGGATTTCGGGCGAAAGAGCTAATAAGCTCAACTGCACGTCTGCACATGTTAGAATAGGTAAATACAATTCATTCAACTGTATAGTAAATAATCTTGTATTTACATCTGTTATTTTTAACAATTTTATGTATTTGTGCAGTTCAATTGAATAAAAATAGGACGGAACAGAATTACACAACTAAAGTGCAACAAGATTATTTATTCTATTTATTTATTTTTCTTATTTTGTATTCTGTTTTCTAATGGGGTTTATTCAGCACAAAAGAAAGGCTAAATGGGAATGAGATGGATTTATTTATGCAACACATTATAAGACTATTCGGAGAAACAAATTCGGATTAGAAAGTTTTAGTCGCCATGGCGACTAATGTTTGTGCTGTCTTGGTAACTGCATATCCAATTTAGCCAATTGGTGCAAGGTTTAATGGACATTTTTTAGGGGAAAAAAGTTTGATTACTTGTTTTCATTGCAACAAGTCAATTGATCGATTTTTTAATTTTGTTTTGTGTTGATATTATTTTTTTTTTAGAAGGATTTGAGGTTATCGGGTTGGAAGGTTTTATTGAAAGGCTTTAGGTTATTTGCTTTATGTTACCGAAATTTATTAATATTTGGTTTTTGCAATAAACAAATCTGCGGATTTTTTTATTTTTATTTTTATTGTTTTTTTTTTTTTGTGGACGATATAATCTCGAGGAAATATTGATTTTATACTGTTGTCGGCTTTGAATGACTTCAAACAAATGTCGTTGGGATTATATTAAGAACATGGACAAGAATGTTGTCTTTGAAGCTCGTTTTTATTGGCTTATGATTGTGATTTATCAATTTAGAACATGCACAAAGATCAATTCACTGTTTTCGAAAGGAAAAGACTATTCAGTTCGAGATACATGTGTTGAATTTTTTTTCTTCTTGAAAATTATTTGCACAGGAAATGAATCGCAAAAAGAAGAGATTTTGTGGTTTTAGCTGTGGCATTTTTTTAAGAGTAGTTAACACATGGGGGATGAATTATCATGGAAATTCATGTCTCATAGTAAAACAGGAACGTTTTGTTTGATGGTATTTCAAGAGTTAATTCCCATTCCTTTTAAATTAGAGAAAATAAATGACAAGTTTGGTAAGAATTTTCTAAATTCAAGTTCTTTTTTCTGAAAAAAATTATTTTATTTTTGCTGCCCCCATGGCTTATTCATGCATTTCTGCATTTTCCGCATTTTCCATATGGCGCGTTTTTATATGTAATCATAATCACACGTTATTTTATACACTTCTAATTTTTTAAAAAGGGATTAGAAATCACATTTTTTATTGGGTCCATTGGATAAAGCAAAATTTAAAACCCTTAATAATTTTTCAAAGATTTTTTGAAAAATATTAACGGCTTAAAACCCAATTTGAAGTTGTGATAACTTGCAGACGACAATATGAAAAAGTGAGAGACAAAAGCGAGACCAAATCGAGAATTTACGCGATTATTACCAGTTGTGACATAAACCTAACATGTGGGATACCAACTATGACATCAGAAACAGCGCCCTGCCAGCAGCGGCCAACAATTTCCCTCACCAATCTCCGCTGTTCGGGATACAAAATAGTTTTTTTAAAGTTTTCCGAAAACTTTTAAAAAATAAATAAAAATTATTTAGGCTATTTTAAGGGATGGCGAAAATTATTCAGCTATAAAATATCCGATATCGTAAACCCTTTAAGGTTTCAAAATTTGAAAGACAAAAGTTTCGAAAATACCCCAACCGCATTAAAAATTCAATTTGCGAATTTTAAATGAGAAAGGGCGTAGCATTTCATTTTAATTTGACAGCCCTTTTACAACTTAATCCGTTGACAGCAGAAAAATTAAAGAATATTTTATTTTGAAATCACTCATTACGACTTTTTTAGTGCCGTCATAATTGGCAATTTGATTTCTCACTTATTCTCTCTTTTTATCCAGCTCTCATCTTTATTTTTACAACCGACCGTAAAAATAAAAATGGTGGCTTTTTCATTTTTTTTTTTTTCACCAATTTGCCATTTAAATGGGGAGCCCTGAGGTTTCATATAGAAACCATTTCCAAGTCTAACGATGGGCAGAAGACGGAGAGAAAAATGTGTGGAAACGAGTTTAACACTTCTCATTCGGAACTTCACACGTCTCACTATCTGTTGATGAGGACGTTAAAACACTGAAATTTTTTTTATTTTTTTTTCCCCATCATATTGTGCGGAAAATTGTATTTTTGTATTTAAAATTTTTTTTGGAATTTTGAATTTTTGAATTTTTGAATTTCTCACTTTCCAGTTTATTATTTCTCATTTAAAGTTGGACTGGATCCAAATTGAAGTTGAGCAACGATCGCGATTCAACTGCACTGCAGGATCTTCGACTAATTTTAACTGGTTTCACTAGTTTCTTTTTCTCATTACTCTACTTGATTCAATTAAGCTTCGCTTTTTTTTGTTTTCTTTTCACAACGTCTTTCAATTGCATCCACTAACACATGGCAGAAGAGGAATCTAATTTCACACTTTGGTTCTTTCATTCTTCAATTTTTTTTTTTTGGGGGGGGGGGGGAGAGGGAGGAAGAGGAGTGTTAATAAAATATATTCATCTTTACATATTGCTCATTATTTTTTAAAGTTAGTATTCTAAAAAAAAATTTAAATTTTTAAATTTTGGTACTTTAAATTATTTGGAACATAATTAGCATACATATTACATATTGCGCCTCGTTTCTACTCGAGTGTTAAAGTGTATATGGGATTTGAGAGATGAGAACTTTGAATAATAATGAAAATTAAGTTTTGTCTTTGATTTTTGTCTGAGAATTTGTTGCGGTCATGTTCTGGTATTGATTAACAAATCTAAAACGCGCATATATATCGTTTGTGTTACTCGTTCCGCCGCCCTTAATTGCAAAGTTTGGTCATCTGGATGAGATGCTGCATTTTATTTTGCTTGTTCAACCGCAAATTGGGGTTACAAGGATTCGTGGAAAAGGCATGTGACCATAAAAGGCGAGCGGCCATTTGTGCTTATTAAAATGCACTTGAGTCGCGTTTGAAGCGGGGGGGGCGGGGAGGGTACTTAATTTGTGTTTTTTGATTGAAGATTTGAGATTCACAAAGTGTTTGCAATCATATCTTGAAATAGATGAAAAAATTGCATTTTTAGGTGATGGAAGTGATGGATTCTGGGATCCATCTACTTGCAAGAAGATTGGGTGCAAAAAGTAATCTGGCTTGATGCAAGAGAAGTTTGGTCTCACTGTTGCAGTGAGACCGTATATTTCAGTTTTAATAGCGCCGCGTTGCAACTTTAATGCATTTAGACGAATAAGAAAGAAAGAAAAAATATTTTTCGGTTGCGGTTATTTCTCGTGTAGCCAACGTTGTGTGTTGGTTTAACCTGTTGGTCACGATACGGCCTAATGAAGCTCAGTCGGCTTGTCTCGTAAAGACAATTTAGAGGTAGTTAAAGCGACTTAATAGGGGTAGGGGATGAAGATAAAACGAGGGATGGGGTTGAGTTTGGTGCAATTTTCCTCTTCTTATCGATTGTCATGTTGCAAGATGTTGCGGTGTCCTTTATATTCTGTACACATGGAGGATTGAAGGACCATATACAGCATGGGACGAAATAAAAAGGAGAATAAGAGGAAGAGATAATAATAAAAAAGAAAAAGAAAAAAGAAAAAAAAGGAGCAATAAATTTCTTTAATAAAACTTGGTGTGTCAAGTGAAGGGTCAGTGCTTCATTTCGGTGTTACGAATGGGGCTTAAAAGATGGACTTCGCTTGAAATTGATATACGGATTGGCCAATTGGAGACAATGTTTAATGTGATTTAGAAGATTGATGGACGTATTACGTTTTATTATGCTTTTAAATTTTTGAGAATTTTTTTCTCAAAATTTGAATATTTTTAATTTGATTTTTTTTTTTTTTTTGTTTTACAGTTTTTTGATGCTTTTAGGTTTTTTTTTTTTAAAAATTTAGAATGAATCATTGCTTAACTTGATTATTATGGCGAGACAAATTTGATTTGACACTCTTGAATTTTTTGTCATAATTATTATTATAATTTTTTTTTATTCAATACTCGTAATTAGTTGTTGAATAGTTTATTTTCGATGTTACCGCCGGGCTTATTTCCTGATTTATTGACTTTTAAATCTGCTTCGGGGATTGAAAAATGCGGTTCGGATGAGTCATGCAGGTTTATGTAGGGGACTAGGGAGAGGGTTGTCACTCACTGATGTCACCTATGATGTAAATTAGATAAATAAGACCAAAAAATGTCCTATTCAAATTTGTTGACATAAAAAGCGAAGAATTTTGCGATATTTTACAATGTGAATGAAAAGTCGTGCATTGCGGGCAAGTCGTCGCCTTTAATGCCAGGCGGTGCTTTTACGAGTTGCTGCATTTTAACCGCGTTCGTGTGAGTTTAGCAATAAAACTGTAAAAGCGAAGGGCTGTAAGGGGTCGTGGATGAAGGGTGAGGAAGGGCAGATGGAGGATCTCTTGCCGCAGGCTGTTTTTCCTGATTAGCCAGCGAGTAGTTAATTGGATTGCACAAAATGTACCGAGTGAGTTCAAGAGGCAACTAGAAAAGCATTCGTGCTCTAGCATCAAATCAACCATCCATCGGATGACGAATTTTGAGCGAGACGCTGATGAGAAGTTTGATTTCCCAACTCTCTCGCTTTTAAAGGCGAGGAGCGCGCAAATGAATGAACGCAATGCTGTAACGCTTGTGCTTAAAGGTCAAGTGCAACGAAATATATTTTTTTAAAAAAAAATACTTTTTTGTTTTAAATATTTCTATTTCCGGTATTTAATGATCGATTATGATGGTATTGTTTCGTGTGAAGATTAATGGTGAGTTGTATGTGTGATTAATGCAGGATGAAATTATTAGCGATTCAACATGACTACGTTTAATCACTTATTTTGGTATCTGGCGTTTGTACGTGTAGTTGAACGCTGTAGTTGGGAGATTTGTGTTCCTGTTCATCAGTTGCTATCAGCTTTCGGCCAGATATGTAAGGAATATCGATCATGCAAGTGGGTTTTTTACTTTGTCTTGTCTGCAAGGAGAATAAGACTTCGATTCTTTATAGTTATTTCCGCTTTGGGGATTTTGAAGTGTGAGCTGTGATTTCTTGATTTCCTCTTTGGAGTTTGAAACACTATACCCGATGGGGTTTAGTTAATATTAAAGTTTTTTAATACTAAAGTACGTTCAATGAAAGTATAAAACATGAAAATTCAACGTGTTATAGTCATGTGACGGATATGAAAGTGTGACTTTCGTGCATTTTTACTTTTTACTTTTTCGGTTGCTTTCGATCGTTTTTGTGCAAATTTTTTGCGGAAATTATGCATGGATTGTAGGTTGCAGGTTTCATCTGCATTGGATGGGTGGAAATGTAAATGTTTTATGAATGCTGCATTTCTTTCGATTTAGCTCCATAACAAGAAATTTTAAATATAATATTAATTTCATTTTTATTTTTATTCCTAGCTGATACAATGTACATTTTTTTACTACACTTCCAATTGAAGTTTTAAATCCAAATTTTGACTTCGAATTTTATCGGTGTCGATATTCTGACACAAATGTTCAATTTGATGTTGGTACCAATTAGTTTGATGTTGGTACCAATTAGTTTGATGTTGGTACCAATTAGTTTGATGTTGGTACCAATTAGTTTGATGTTGGTACCAATTAATTTGATGTTGGTACCAATTAATTTGATGTTGGTACCAATTAATTTGATGTTGGTACCATGAATAAAAACAAAAAGTCACATTGGAATTACTATAGAAGGTGTCAACTTGGAAATTCCTACATACCTCAATAGGACTTCAGGGTTTCTTTATTTTATAAATAAGAAAAGGGGAAGTGTAAAAAGGTTTCAAGGTACGTGAAGCGGCCACTGATTGAATTTTGTCAATTCGATTTGTTAAAAATGTGGTCCGAGTCAACCCAACCCCACATCGCAGAGCTGTTGAATTTGCACTTGTGAAATATTAATGGCGACAAGCTTGGAGACACTGCGCCTTGAATAAAACTCATTTCTTCGGTGCGGTTTGTCTTGAGGGATATAAATGTTTGTGATAGGGTTTAGGCCTAAAGGGATTGATGATGTTTATTCAGTAGTAGGGAGGATGATGGAAAAGGAGAAGATGATTTGAGAAAAAGGGATGAATGTGACTAGAAGAAGAATGAGTGGAATCACATTAGATTTACTCGAATTTTTTTTTGTCAGACACGTGTTCCATGACACTTAACTATGGAGAATTGACATGGGGAGAGAGGGGTCGTTGTTTTTCAGAAGTAGATAACTTGATTTTCCAAAACAACGAGGTACCGTAGTTTACATAATTAATTTTTTGGTTGCCGGAACCGACCTCTATTGACAGTGGACTCAGTCTACAAAATCGTTTTTGAATTTTGTCCTGAAAACAGAAAAAAACGAATAATAACGAATAAATTTTGAAAAATATACACAAAAAAAATTAAAAATTAGGAAATTATTTTATTTTAATTTTTTAAAATTGGTCAATTTTAGTTTGATCAATTGTGACGTCATTCTAAAGTCCGAGGTTGTTTGCATTGTTCGAGGCACGGTGGATAAGATACAGGTTTGGTTTCTTGCGATCTTGTCTTATTTTGCTTTTTAACGATTTCTTGAAATAGATATGGCAGATTCACAAGAGGTGAAAGTTTATGGAAGTTGCGAAGGACCAGAGTCCATGTATATCAAATTGGTTTCATCGGACGATCACGAATTTTTCATAAAGCGCGACCTTGCTATGCAGTCGGGAACGATTAGGGCTATGCTTATGGGACCCGGTGATTGCTTGGAAAATGAAATGAATGAAGTCAAGTTCCGTGATATTCCAAGTCTCCTTCTTGAAAAAGTTTGCCATTATTTCGCCTTCAAAGCTAGATATACAGGCAGCGGAGAGGAACTTCCCGACTTCGATATAGCGAAAGAAATGTGTATAGAAGTTATCATGGCGGCCAATTTCTTAAACTGTTGAAATGGTATCATTTCAACTTTGTAATTTTTTTTTTTTAATGATCGAATAAACTTTTGGTAAATTATTTTTTATTTTAGTTTTAACATGGTACAACACGTAATAGGACTCGGTTTTCTGGTATTTTTAGTACTCTGGTTTTAGACTGATCAAGAACGTTTAATTATCAATTAATTTCAATCATCGTTTATAACATACAAGACATTATTAACAAAACATTCATTAAACGTAAAAGCTTTTTTCGAGCTGCAATTCTTCGAAATATTATTATTTTTTTTTTTTTTTTGTTATGGTGTCGACTGGTGTCGACTCGTCTATCCATTTCCTGACATTGAATTCCACAACGACAGGATACGTGTATTACGAAGTTAAAAGGGTGCAAACGATTCGGATGCAGCGAGGAAGGTACAGAGCATCCAAACTTCTTGTGTATCAACTTCCTTCAGATAACGTCTCCGTCCCTAGCATTCACCACCCTTCTCTCGCAGCCTCAAAGTCATAAACCAAGGCGAGAGAAGTAGTTTTAGCGATAACAAGTCTGTCTCTCTTCCCGTTATCTCATGCCTTGCTCTATCTGACTTGATGACTTGTCCTCATGTTGATTACCAATTGAATTACACTGATATAATGAGGAAAAATGGAAAACATTTTATCCGGCGAAAGGGATCGGTTTGCAGACGGTTCTATCAGTTTCGTTCCCTTGTGACTTCGAGATTATATTTAGAGTTGAGGGAAATTTGATTTAGCTCATTTACAAAATGGAAAATGAAGAGTTTTATAAAAATTAAAAAAATTTTTTTAGTGGTTTCACTAAAAAAATGACTTTTTTTTAGCTTACCATATGTGGTGATTGACGTGTACCAGTTTTTAAATTGCTTTTTTTCTTAACATATTTTCTTTTTTTTTCTTTTTTCATTTACTTAATTTTAAATTGGGAGAAGTTGACTGACACTTACATGCGCCCATTAACTTGGCTGAGCAAACATAACTTTCAAAAATATTTGCTTTTGCCAATTACTTGCAACATTTTCTTTTCTAAGTCACTTTAGCGATATATTTAATTCACGGCGCGGTTTTATTTATATTTATGCGATTTTGCCACTAATAATGCAACAGGCCACTTTTTGGGACACTGCAGTGAAGTGCAAAAAGAGACTGGGGCAGCTGTTTCGATTATTTCGTTCCGCGCATCGCACTGGAAATAAATGTGATTTATCACCGTGTAAATTATAAACTTGAGAACAAAAAAATGAGTTAATGATTATGTTTACGTACCACACTTTGTTATTGCCATATAACGCAATTGGTTTCTATATATTTTTGTTTATTCTTTTTTTGGCTTCGAATAAATCATCGCATTAAACGCGACCATAATTTCTCCGACTTTTGCACTACTCGCAATGGGTTCGTGATAGCGTAATTCAATCTTATCTGTTTGCTGCAAATATACTCGTAAATTTTATCGCGTCGTGCTTATGGCGGCTTAATGCCTTCTGCCTTTTTATTTCGCCTACATCTTTCTCTTGTTTACTCGCTTTTTGGTTGGTACGGTGAGTTGCGGACGGCTGAATCAGCAATTAATTGATGATCTAGAGGTTCACCATTTGTGTTTTGCTGAATTATTTGGAGGAAAAGAGGGGAAATGATGAAAGAAATTGTCACCTGGGAGTTTGAAAAAGAGAAAGAGAAATTAAAAGTTGGAAGAGACGTCTCGAGGGCGGATTTCAATCTCGTACATTGTCGAGGGGGATTTGGACATTGATTGGCACATTACTTGTTAAAGCGGTGTTGTTGCTTCGAGGAGTCTCGTTTCGAATTAGTTTTGAACTTTTGCCAGATGCGTTAATTTGCCTGAAAGGTGCGTGCTGTTGGAATTTTACATTTGGCTTTTGGGTTTATGAAGTAATATGACAGTAGGCATGTTTTTCTTGTTTTGGGTGTGGTAATTCCTATGATTCAAAGTGTCATCATTCAATGCGTGCTGGTTTTAACGTAATTACATTTGGAGTGGAAATTTTTTTTTTCAAGGTTTTTAGTGTAATTTTGATAACATTTTGGTTGTGATCTGAAAATATTTTTTTCGACCTACGATTGTTGTGTTTTTTGGCGGCCAGAAGTTTACTTGATGCGATTGCATGATTGAAAACACCGTCGATCATAAAAAAATATGATTTTTTATTTATTTATTTTTTATATTTTTATATCTACCGTAATTTTTATATTTTTATATCTACCGTAATTTTTATATTTTTATATCTACCGTAATTTTTATATTTTTATATCTACCGTAATTTTTATATTTTTATATTTCTTTTTTTTAGGTAAGATTTTGTCATTTTGTCTGTTTCTACTATCAACACCGGTAAGTACAGTACATTTTTTAAAAACACTTTAAACAATACAAATTCACGATTCACTGCGTGGCTGAGTCCTATTTTTAAAACAATTCTTTTTGAACATAAATCATCGTCAAGCAGGTAACGGTATAATTGGCAACGTTTAATGAAACGTTCGCGTGTCTAAACCTTTTTGAGGAGTTGTGCGTGGGTTGAATCGTCAAACAGCTGGGTAAACACTGGACTAGCAATTACATCATTGCATTGTTCAACTTTAATACATTATAAAATCCAAAACGTTCACAGAAAAGAAAAATAAAACAGGAAGCTGCGCCTCACTATGAGTAAATTTCTACACGGGCAAAGAGGGGAGACAACATAGTTAATTCGATATGTTGTCTTGCCAATTGTTACGTGCCCGTGTTCCGAGTTAAAAGGAAATTGCTGTAGTTGTGTTGTGTAATTAATAGAGGAATACAGTTTTGCGCCTGAAATTGGATTATTTCGACGTGTCAATTAACTTGTATTGGTTGTGTTCTCCATTGATATTGATTACATCCACAAAACCTGTTGATTTATTTAGGCCTTACACCAATTGAATAGTTTTATTGAATTATTTTTTGGGGTCGTATTTCTTGAAAGCAAAAATTTTATTTTTTGGTAAAAGTGACTTGATTGGCAGTTCTGCTTTTTATTGCTTTTCTAAAGTGGTCTTAAAGTCACTTTTCATATATAACGCCACCTATTGCTTCCAGTGACTAGTACACATCATAAATTCTTTGAGTTCGTGTTGGAAAGTATGAATGGTCACATCATGAAGGAACTCAATTGTAATTTGTGAAGTGAATTACGATGCATAAATTTGCTTATGATGGCAATAATGGTTAAATAGACGAGATTATTTGAGATTTTTACGATTTTTGTGTTACTATAGCTCTTTAAAAGGTGCTTAAAGAGTCTTTTAATGCTTGTTATGTGATTTTTTGATAAAGAGTTTTCTAATATAGGAAGTTTAAACTGAATGATAATGTTGTAAAAATGCCATCACGTGCTTGAACTCTTTCTCAATAAGCATTGTCATTTGCCAGGTGGTTCCACTTGATGGTGGAGATAAAGATCTGTTTCCTTAGTGTGGTGGGTAACACATTGTGTGGCAGAAATGAGCAAAAAGGAAAATTGCGTGAGTGAAATAATGTTGTTATAACGTGAGTAGTCGATTTATAAAACAATTCATTCTTTCTACTGTTTGAAGTACTGAATTCTGTGATAACGATTTCTAAAATTGGTGATTATATTTTGTGAAGAAATTGTCGTTGTAGAGATTTAATCTTTATTTGCATAAATTCGAACTTACTGTCACAATACATACGATACCATTACAATTCATTGGATCGTTAACAATAAAATGTCGAAAATGTTACTTTATCTTCAGTTGTTCTATGGTAAACAGACTGTTCTGTTCCGTTTCCATCACGTGACACAAACTTTTTTCTGGACATGGAATGATGAAATCCTTGGGGATGCTGACGGATAAATTGGTACTAAGAACGTTAGAAGTAATTAAGGCGTTGGTTAATGGAGTTATGAGTGTGTCAGAGAGAGGTGGTTCTCGAAGGCAAGAACGAGAAATTAGGAGCGAGTTAAGATTAATGGCCTATTTGTGATTATCGAGTCGAGTGAGAGGCGATAATCTAAAATCAAACCCCAGAGAGCGATAATGTCAGAAAAAGAACATGAAAAAGCTCTTTACTATAACGGCTTGCCAACAGGCACAATTGCGGGACACGACAGTCGGTTAGAAACGAGAAATGGCGAGTTGTTGACGTCAGTCGTTGCGGGAATTGGAAGATGAAGGGAGAGCAAACAGATGGCAAAGGTCAATAAACAAAAAGTTGCGATGTGAGACAAAGGGATTTAAGTTGATGGTTATTTTATGTTTTTGTCGGTTTTTTTATAATTTTTTTTAATGATTTATTTATCTGCAGGCGTCTGCTCAGGGACTGGTGCCAGGTTCCCAATTGGTTGTAATCTGCAGCGGAAGTAGTTGCGCGTAAATCTTTAGTCGGGGGTGGTGATGAAATGTTGGGAAAGTTGAGATTTGTAGTGCAGGGGTAGTGGATAGAATTTAATTTTAATAAGCAGAAATGTTGAATGGTTTGATGGTCACTAATTGGCTGTTGAAGAGGGAAGTTTAATAAATTATCATTAAATGAAGTCATCAGTTTTATTTGCTATGATGACTCGATAATCAGGAAGTTGAACAAAATCGTTTTTACTTCTCCAATATAGTCATTCAGCGTGATTTGAATAGTGAGTGCAATCACTTCAGGGTGTTGGATTTATTCGATCAGATGAACGGGAGTGTAGATTGTGAATATTTATATCGCATATCTGCTTTGATCATCTCGGTGATAACGTCTGAGGTCATTTTTAAGTTGAACTTGAACGCCGATAGGCGAATTTTTAATTTATTTTGATCATGAATAAAAAAATATATTTGTTGGCAGTATAAAAAAACACGAGTTGTTGTTGTTGTTTTTTTTTAGTTGCGGCAAGGTGATGTCAACTGCCGAGTCCCTAATTGCTGCTTTAGAAATTTCTTTTCCATCTGCCATCAGGCGGATTCAACTTAAAGTCGTTGTTTCATTAAAGGGGTGAAAAGTTGTTTATTTTTGTCGGTACATTAATCTTATTTGTGATGTTATAATGTTTTACTCGTGAGTTTTTGTTGTTTTTATCGCGTGTTTGCCGTGTTTCTTGACGGTTGAAAGCAGAAGATGATGTTAAGCTTTGATGGAGCTGATACGTTGTGCTGGATGTTTCGTCAAGTGGCAGATGACAGTCGGTGTGCAGCGGTTGCTCATCGTTGTCTGTGGGTAATAATGTCGTCAGTTGATTAACATTTTTGAAAGAATTGATTGACTTCCTAGTGGTAATTTGGTTAAATTAAAATTCAATTTCTTTTCAAGATGAGTTTTATTAAAAAGTTGAGGATTTCGGTGCGGGATTTTTAGCAGGATATTTCAATATGCTAATTTTTTTTTGGCATTAATATTGTTGAAAGATGACCGTCTATGTTATTTTTACATTTTTTTTTTTCATTCACGGAACCTAAAACCCGTGTATCCTTATTACATTATGAAAACTGAATATTCAACGATGTGAGATTGACATCGCGCGAACGGTCGGGAACCGGAGGATTCCACGAGTTGGAATCAAATCCCATGTTTCCTGTTTGTCGGACAGGTGCACTGACCATTAATATCCAGAACTTCCAGCAAGCGTTTAACAAATGATTCTAACCAGTCCGGATTTTCAACATATGTAAAGTACTATAAATCTTAAGTTTTTTTTCTTGAAAGTGTACTTTTTGTAATGCAGTAGTTGTGTTGGCAGATACATTTCTCTGTCTAGCGCTTTGAATTATGCAGAGAATAAATCTCGGGGTTTACATTGATATATGTTATGTGTTGTTGCAAACTGTTTATTTGTTGTTTGTTGTTTGTGTTTCTTTATTTTTTGGGTTAGAAAATATAGTAATATATATATATATATATATATGTATATAAAATAAAAAAATATTCATTTAGTCTGACATTTATTTATTAGGAGTTAAAAGTGTTTTTATTTCTAAATGGCGACGTGTGAGTGAGTAAAATTGCTCGGTAATGTCAGTTAATCAGATAAGTGCGAATGACTCCAACTTGACTGGCAGTACTCATTTAAAAAAAGACAAATAATTGCTTTTTATATTTATTGGACATTTTATCAATTCCCACAATGCGAATTATGCACATTGCAACCTTAATTCATGCTAAAAGTTGAACATTTTCTTCATTTTTTGCTTTTTTTGTGCTGCTCCAAGTTTCCAGCTCTGGAATCATCATTTGTCTTGCATGAGTAAACAAATCTCGGACGTTGGTCGTCTCTCGACTCCATTTTCAAGTGATCTTGTCGAGATTTTTTTTCTCTTTTTAAGTCCTCTTTTCTGTCGGATGACTAAACAACTCGTGGTGGTTGTTTTGATAAAAATGTTTCCAAACTTTCGTAATGGAATTTTAATGGACACGTGTTGAAAAATCTTTTTTTGTGGTGCCATGGAACAAAGGAGTTAACGTTGAACAAAAGAGAGACAGGGAAACAAAACCAAGACACAGAGATAGCTGGGAAAACAACAAGTCTGTCTTATTAATTAATCAATTTGAAGACACAAATTAATTACTTTTTTTAAGATGTTAAAAATGTTGTTATATCATTACAAAGCAATAATTTTTGCTGGTTTGTCTCTAATTTCTGACATTCTATTGATCTTTTTGGGTTTATAATAGGGAAAGGGATCTAAAGTGGACATGGTCTGTGGGCTGATCATTCCAGACCATAAAGTTCACTTACTACACCACTCATTTATTATCCTTTCAAAGTTTGAGGGTTGGGGAGAAATTACAAGCTAAATGCAACTCACAACATCAAATAAAAGACAAGAAGAGTGTTGTTTTCTTTTCTTTTTTCTTTTTTTTTTTTTTTTTTTTTTATAAAAAAGTTGAGTTTTAGTTAATGGATATTGGATAACATTTGATTTATTCTGTGTCGAACAGCGATGAAAAATGATTTTTAAGCACAGATCTGTGGTTTTTGTAGTGTAAAAGCAATCCATTTGTCACTACAAAGTTCATTTTTTGTCTCTTTTAGAAAGATTTTTTCTTCTCCTTCCAGTTACTTCAAAGCTTCTTAAGTTTGAGTCATCCCACAGGGACATATCTTCCTTTCATGGATTTTTTTTTTTTAGGTTTTACATGACACTAGATTTTGGTTGCACTGCTGCTTTAATTCATTTTTTTTATATTTGATTTTTGGTATAATTTTTTTCATTTTTACATCTCCACGTTTCTCGCATACATCGAGTCGAGATGAATCATGATTCATGAGAACAGGAAAACGCAATTTCTAAATTATTTAACATATTATAAATGATACTTTATTAGATTAATGAATTCATTTTGTTTATTATCAACTTTAAAAAAAAAAATTGTTATAAATTTTCAATTTATTTTCATTCACAAAACGCGTTTTCATTACATGAATCCCCAGAGCATTTTCTCTATCTACCTTTATAAAAAATGATGGGATAGTGCATACCGAGCCTGGAAATCACCAATTTGGCTTCTTTATATTATAAAATAAAAAATTACTTTGTTATTTTGTTAAACTCAAGTGGTTTCTTCAAATTTAATTTAACTGCGTGTTGTTTGCATTTTTTTCTTTATCTGAGCAGAATTACCGTTTATTGTATTGCAGATTATAAATAATATGTTGAATAGGTTGGTCGAAAATATTCAGAAGTTATGAAAAGCCGAAAAGAAAAGGGAAAGTGAGCTATAAAGGGATGCTTAGGAGGCAGACAGTGGAGTCGCGGAGGGATTTTATCTTATTGTACAGTCGCTCAAGAGTTTCTGTTGAATGATCCTAAAGGGATTTTTACAGGGTTGAACTAAAGTTTGACGTGTAAAGCTGGGTTCTCACTTGCGTTTTTTCCGCTTTATCGCGCGAATTCCGCGCGGAAAACTAACGTCAAAATTGCAATTGCGCTATTTTTAAAATTGAAAATTTTTCTAACTTTTTCTGTGTTTTTTCTGCCTGTGGGAACCTAGAAAAATTTTCAATTTTAAAAATAGCGCAATTTTGAAGCAAAATAAGTTTTAAAAAACCGCAAAACGCAATAAAATCGCGCGATTTTACCGCAAGTGAGAATCCAGCATGAGGGAATTTTTTTGTTGGATGAAAATGTTTTGTGTGTTTTGGAATTTAAGTTAGGGATTTTTGTTAAAAGTTTCACATGAGATGAGGATTTAATTAAAAAATTAATTTTGGCAGTTATTATTATAATTATAATTATTTATATAATTGGTATGAGAGTTTAAAGTGAAAATTGCATAGGAATAAAAATGATAATTAATGGGCAGTGTGACATAATTGTAACAAATTTACATTTTATTTTACATTTTAGATTTTTTTAATGAATTATACTATATTTTTGAAAACACAAATTGTTTTTTTATTGTTTTGTGAGCACAGGGACAGAAAATTGTATTTTTCCCCCGTTTTTAGTGTTTTTATGATTTTAATTTATTTTTTTTTTGTATAATCTTTGGGTTTAAGATTTGTGGAGGAAGTATTTTTTTTAGTTGTGCACGCCAAAGAAGCTAAATTAAGTTTGTAACAAAGTTTAAGATTTTAATATTTTCCAGGAAAATTTAATCAATATTGTAATTGGTTTAAAAGATTTTTTCTCTCTGCATCTTGCTACTGAATGATAAATTTTTCTACAAAAAAAAAAAAAAAAAAAAAAACATTTAATATTAAATTTAATTCTTTTTCATTTTTTTTTTTAAATTATGATGGAATCCATATTTGTTATATTATAAAAAAGAACCCAACAACAACTCATCGAACTATTGTACCTGAAGTATGATTAAATATTATTTGGTTTCGATGACGTCAGCTGCACCAGACAAGGCAAAATTGGATGGTACCGTATTGTGTGCAGATGACTTATTTCTTCTTTTCAACTTTGGCTTCTAATTAAGGAACGACGAAAGAAAAATAAAAATGAAAATTGTTTGTTTTGATATCAATCCAACAGAAACCAAAAGGGTAATTACCTTGCTCAACATTTAGTAGTATCAAGTGTACCGTTGGTTTGATATAATATTATTGTTAGTTATTTCCCCGTGAGAGTGCAGTGTAATATACATTCTCGTCAATTTCACGTTTCATCTTCGAGTGCTCCCTGCCTCGCAATGAACTTTCCCTATTGCTGAATTTCTGAAGCTGAATGAGTCATAGCAGCTGAGGCGGTTGAGGTTTGAACACGATCATTCGCGCTTCTTCGTCATTCACTTGAAATAAGTTATAGATCAAGTAAAAATGGAGGAAGAATTGAAATGTCCGGTGTGCAAACAGCTTTACAACAATCCCCTTATACTTCCGTGTTACCACTCGCTCTGTTTGAACTGTGCCATCCACATTCAACAGCCGGCGACGCAGATTCAGCCGACATCGGAGGAAAGTTTGATGAGTAACATCAGTGATGTATCGTCAGATTACCCCGATGTAGATAAGTTGAGCATCCTGAGCGAAACTGACAGCGGTGTTGTATGCAACAGTCGACCGAACAGCTACGTGGGGACGCCGAACATGCAAGGTATCCTCTACCCACCGTTGCAAAGCAACGCGATCTCACTCACTTGTGCAGTTTGTAACAAAATCGTGTATTTCGACGAGAATGGATCGCATAATCTACCGAGAAACAGAGCCATGCAAAATATAGTGGACAAATATGGCGAAGCGAAAAGTCTGATCATTAAATGCCAATTGTGCGAAACGGAACCGAAAGAAGCGTCCGTCATGTGCGAGCAGTGTGAAGTTTTCTACTGCGATTCGTGTCGAGAGGGTTGTCATCCGTCGCGCGGTCCTCTCGCCAAACACAACTTGCTGCCCCCGCAGCAGGGCAAAGCAGTCGTGCGCGCCAAAATCAGGGGAAGCGATTCCAAGTGTGTGGATCATGGCGAAGATTCATTCTCCATGTATTGTATGGTGTGCAAGACTCCTCTGTGTTCATCGTGTATGCAAGACGGACGACACCTCACTCATGATGTGCAAGCCATCGGTGTTATCAGCAAGGGCCAAAAGGTCAGTGACGTCGTCGTTTTCATCATTTTGTGGAGATTAAGGGTTGAAATTGTTTTTTAATTGCTTTGTTTGATGACTTGAGTTTTGATTTTTTTTGTTTTTTTGGGGTTTTTTTTTGTCATGTTGCAACTTTGTTGTTATACAGCAAAAGTGCATTGAGGAGGCGAGAGATTTGAGTTTCATAGTCGGTCGAGTGGCGATATTAGCATTTTTACTGTCTTTTCTACGACAATTTTCCGTTCGATAAGTGGAAACAAGATTTTATGCGTTTCAATGGCATTTGTTGTTTTACATAACCCATCCGCGAGTTGAGAACTTTAACACGTTTTTTTCTCAACGATCTTGCGCGTGCTTAAGCCCCTTTTATTGAGTGAAATAACAGGTGTACGACGGTGTAAATATAATAAAATAATATTCAAATAATTTTTTTGTTCTGATTTCGTATTATGCTGATTAAAATTCAACCTCATGTTTATTAATTTTTTTAAAACTTTTAATTTGCATTTATATTTAACCGGTTTTTTAATTGCAATTCGAATAAAATTTTTTTGTTAAATTGATCTTTCAAATGATAGGCCGAAACTTTTCTTGATTTTTTTTTTTCTTTTTTTTTTCGATTTTCTTATTCCTCATTAAATCGACCCTTTTCAACAAGGATGTTTTTAATTTACTTTTTTCCAATTCTACTTTGTGTATGTGTAGTTGTAGAACGACGCAATAAACCGGTTCAGTGAGCCCCTGTTTCCTATGGGGTACTCCACTTTTTGCTGCTCCAGGGCCACCATTTTACTACCGTACCAAATGTTGTTCGATATACAAAGAAGGTGAAGGAACCATGTGGCTGTGATAGGTGTCGGTGGATTTGATTTATGATTACATTACCGAAACCAATACATCGAGAAAGGCCAAGTCAAACCAGATGGGCATTTGAACACATCAAACACACCGATATGAAATCCACGATTTAATTTCAAAATTAATAAATAAATAAATAAATAAATAAAAGAAATAAATTAGATATTAAAAAAAAAAAAAATAAAAAAATAATT
>JH431868.1:381897-419710 GCA_000239455.1 Strigamia maritima | reverse complement strand
TTCTAAGGGTTTTTTTTTTTTTTTTTCATAAATTATTTTTATTATATTGATCACCTTGGCAGCTGCTGCTTCCTGTTGTCTGACAAGGTCGAATGAGTGGCATCAGTGGTTCTTTTTCATCAATTTTGAGGTTAGGCGTTAGGCACGCAAGGTTTCGGAGCATTGATATGAAAAAAGAGAATTTTCTTTTCTTTTATTCAACAATACCTTTCTATTTTTTTTTTTTTTTTTTTTTTTGAGAATTGGAAATTTTCTGAATGCTTGAAGAAGAAAAAATGAGAGTAAGCATTGAATAAAGGTTAGATTTAGAGGGTGAGGTTAAAGCTTAAAGTTGAATTTTTATGTTGGGGGTGGGCAAACTGATTTGCTATCATTTCCTCTTCGCTCGGTCTTCAAATTAGGTCTTTGAGCGATGGAAGGAGTAAATGGACTGGTGCCAGTCGAGAAAAGCTGTAAATTGCTTCACAATTTTTGAACTACGTCCGAGTAAGCGGACGAATTTAGTTGTTTTAAAGATGTTTTAGGTTGAGTTTATGTTTGTTTTCTGTTATGACTCGGGTTTCAACTTCCAATGATTTTCTTGGTGATTCGATTTACTTCGAACTTTTTGTTTGGGGCTTTTGATCAAGTGCCAGACGTCGAACATTCTATTGCTCTGTTTTTCCATTCAGTCTACGCTCCAGTTGTCGTTTGTGCGAGTTACTTTTTCTTGTCATTCACGGTGTCTTGTCTTTTAGCTGACATCAGCTTCGTGATGAGATTCCCGGTGCTTACAAGGCAAAGGTTTTTTTCCTGCAGTCCTAAAAAGAAGTGGAATAAACTTTTATGTTTCGCTTTTTTATTTATTTATTTTATTATAACCAAAATGCAAATTGAACTGTTTTTTTCCAATTACAATTTGAATTTTTTTTTATTTTGATTAAAAAGTTGTTTGTCAATCGTCGTACTTTTAATTTGCAAAGAATTTTTTTTTTTTGTTTTTTTTTCTTGAAAAAAAAAAATACAAAAAACATGCAGGTGCAGAAAACAGCAATTAAAATTCTGCTATTCTCAGCTAAATTTAGGATGAAAAGATGAAGAAATCATCTTGAATGGCTGTTGATGAAGATAAAAACCAAAAAATAAAAAATGTATCGACGAAAACTGGTCATTTGCTGTAATTATCGACTCATTTTTACAGTAAATCCAATTTAGTTTAATGAGAAAACGGATGAGTCAGTACACAACACTCAAACTCGACATTACTTAACCCCTGAAATCTGAGACTCGCATTTTAAAAAAAAAAAATTTGGTTGTGTTTTTCTTTGCACTTTTTCCTTCACTTCTCCGATTTCTAAACAAGTTAAAGAAGAAAAAATAGTGGTTGTCACTGGTTGAAATAAAAACCATAGTTTATGATGGGTTTTGAGACCGCGCACAAATCACGGTTACACACCTCGTTCGACTTATATTACAATTTGTGCGGTGACATATTGGAGGATTTAGGAGTGCCAGTGAAGCATAAACTCTTGTCATCTTAAACCATCATTTCAATGTCAAGTTGACGTCCGAAATTAAACTTTTTATTCGGAAGATTTATTTATTCAATCGATGGATTAAAGTTCGTATAGCAAATACTTCTACTGCGTGCGATGCATGTGTAAATGAAAAGAAACGATATATAGTCGTTTGGATAACGCATGCGCATTCGTTTTTAGGATTATTTATTGTTTTTTTTATTTTGAGGGGTACCAGCTGACTCGGATTTTTATTTATTATTCTCTTGGCGTATCGAGGGTGTCAGATTCAGATCAATATGCGTGTCCAAAGACGTTGAATCCTGTTGGGAATTGTGTTCCCTAGTTCATTCTACTTTAGTGCACTACCATTCTGCAATCTGGAGATTTTTGAGCGCTTAAGACGATTTTTGGCATTAAAGTTTGTTTCAATCTATTGCTATACATGGGAATGTATGAGCTCTTACTGCTGCTAGGAGAAATATTGAGTTTATCGTGAGCTTATCGCGTGATGTTCGTCGTGACATTTGAGAAAATAGCAGCTTTGACATTGTCGATATTGTCATGTCAGAGCACTTGATGTAGGAATGTTTTTGAAAGGAGAAAAGAAATGCATGGGATTTGCATTTGCCCCACTTTTTTTTTAATAAAAAAAAAAATGTAAAACAGTTTACAATTTTTCAACATTTTTTTTCATCCTTGAAATTCATGAATTAATTACAGCAAGGCCATTATTGAGAGAAACCTTGGTTAATTTGTTCTAATTTCTTTCCGATTTTAGATCAATTTTTTTTTCTTTCTATTAAATCACCTGGCAACTATTGATTGAGTGGTGTATTTATAATGGGCAGGTGCGTTTAATATGATACTATATGACTGAAATTTGACCTCGTTGGCTGAACCTGCAGCAGGATGTTTTTTTCTTTTCTGTTTCAACATTTAACATCTATAATTTGCATTTGAGTCGAACAAATTGTATCGTTCTGGAGGATGTTTATTCTATTAGTTTTCACACTTCAATTTTCGGAAATAAATTGCCATTAAATTGGAATAGGTTAATGGTATTTTTGCACGCAGTTGTCATCTCGTTTTAAACCCCTTTTCGCGTCTCTTTTAGGAGCTTTTCTCTAGATGCAGTAGGAGGACGCATGTCGGTAGGAAATGATGCTGTTATCTCGCTGAGTTTTTTCTTCGGTTCGTTTCCAGTCTCTTTTGGCGGTGTGCGGCTAAATAATATCTTTAAATGGACTCGGATGGGCCCCTGATGTAACGGCACGAGTGCTAAATTCGTGGCTTTCCTATCTGGATGGCGCTTAATAAACATAAACTGATAGAGGTAACCGCTGTCATCATCGTCGACGACTTCTCTCGCGTGATAATGTGCTGTGAGTGGCAGTGTCCTCATAAAATTGGGTGGCGAAATGTGCAGACTTCCAATTTGAATTGTAAATGAGAAAGGATGAAAAAATACTCAACACAGTGGGATTGAATTGATTTTTTAAAGTTAAAAAGTTTTTTTTTTTTTTTTTTTTTTTTAATATTAGTATTTAGTCGGTCTTGCAATCTTAGCGTTTCTAAACGAGTAATCGAGTACTCGATTACTCGGCGATTTTTCGAGTAATGAAGTACTCGACTACCCGAGAAAAATCGTCGAGTAATCGAGTATTACTTATGATGGCTGTAAAATCTTTTTTTATTGTTTATCATGCTTTAAACATACCGTTTCACATGCATATATGGTAAAATATGTGTTTTAATATGTACAGTAGTTCCACACCCATATATGATAAATACATATTTTATCATATATGGGTGTGGAACTACTGTATACGTCTATAAGTCTGTATAAGTCTATCTAATGCTGTCACGTACGTCACGTACGTATAGTAAACTATTTTCGCGATATTAAACTTATATAAAAGGTACTAAATTTAAATATGGGCGCAACTTTAAAGCTGCCTGGTAAAATAACCCCTGAGGATTGTTTAGATAAAATTACTTTTTTTTTTTTATTGTAGATGGCACTGTTTGAAGAGAAACATTTATTTTAGACGTAGTGCTGAGAAGCCAAGGGGCAGCTTAGCAAACCATTAACGGTTTTGATTGAAATTTTTATGAATAATAAAATTTTTGTTTCATCATTATGATAAACCTGAATGGCTTTCCTCTTGCCGACCTATTTAATTTCATCAACATATTTTGAATATTTTAAAATTTATTTTTACAAAACATTTAACTGGATCATCTTTACTTTCTTTGCGAAAGTAGGTCAGACCGAGCATATTAAAGTTCAAATTTTTCTTTGATCTTTTGAGCCAGGTATTGTACTCTGTACACGATAGTAAAAGACGAGGAAACCTAAAGAAGAAGTAAAATAATTTCATATTGTGAAACTTCTTCACTTCTTTTAGCCTTGACACATCGAAACAATTGAATGCTGCATCATTAAAAATAGAACTTTTTATTCCCCGATAAATGATTTAGGTAATGACCTTACTTACCTAATAATTTATACATATGGAAAGTCACGTTGTCGAGATGGAATATTCCGAAGTCGAGGTCATCTTTTCAAATTTCTCACGCTTTTTAAGAATAGCAACGTCCTGGAGGGATTTTAAGTTGCGGATTTGTTGAATGAATAATGAATTAGCAGCGCAGACTTTGCCAGTTGCTTCATTTCTTTTATTTATGTCGAGAGTACCACATGCGTAATAACAAGAATTCATTATTCAACAAGAAGATTAAAAATGAAACAGACGGACATCTCATTCTACATTTTGACTAAAACGCGCACTCGGAACACGTGTATGATGCAAATTAGTTTTAAAGAATGGTCAATAGTTTACTTGGACCTATTACAAACTTGTTTTACATTCTCAATTTCAATTCATGTTGCATAATTTGCTTTCCCGAACTCTTGTTTTGCAGTTCTTCGTATGACAAAGTTCTTTTGGACAATGGTCACCATCCAGAATTTAACCAAACCACAAAAATGCTGCATTAATAATGCAAAACAACGTACATAAAACATAAAAATGGAACGCAAAAGTTGTTGTAAACAGCTGTCACTTGACCCTTGGGCAATCCAACCCATTTGACATGATATTAAATTATATCTTGGAGTTTGATGGCGTTTATTATAAGTTTATGTGAAATTCTCTTGATCTGCCCTCAAGGGCAATGCAATTTTTTTGATAAATTTTTTTAGGTTTCAATAAAGGTAGAATTATACTAATTATAATTATTTAAGTGCAAAAAATATGGCGAATTGCGTAATAATGATGGCATTTGTTGGAGTAGGATCATTTTCATCTTGTCTTGATGTTAAAACAGATCTCAAGTTTTTTTTATTGCATCGTAATATGTGAGGAATGTTTGGCGCTCTGCCGTATACAGTATTGTAGTGTTTGCAGTCTGCCTCAAACAGTGGTCGTAAAAACGGACACCCTAGGTGAAAGTGGGGTCGAAGAGGGGAAAATGGAGCTCTGATGGTGATGACGGCAAAAGGGGAACGATTCCTGACCCATGAATCAGAGTCATCTAAAGAGCACTTCGGAGAAGAAAAAACGACTATAATATGATTGGATTGGTTTTTATAACATTATGCTAATATTGCATAGATGAAATTAGTTTAAATTTTGATATTTTTATATTTTTTGGTCACAAATTTTGCTTTTTCTACAAAATTCTAAAAAATCGTCATTTTTCATTTTTTTTTTTTGTTTTTACATTCTCGAAAATTGAATTTACATTAGGTCTATTGTCTATGGTCATCCATATTTGCTGCTGCAGCTGGTGTTCTCCTCATCTCTTGCTCTGTTCGTCTCCCTCGCCATCCTCCGGTTGCAACACAAAAGCCCACAATTGAGTAGGGAATTGTTAGGGAGGGGGTCGAGGGTCGGTTGGCGCCTGCCAGCAATTCAAACCATGGATATTATTGTGTTTGCTGGAAGAGAAAGAGCCAAACTGCCCTCTGAAACTCGGGTCACGTGTCTGGCTTATCAATTGGGGGCCTTCCCTTAGTCCTTATTGACAGCCACTGAGCCGCTTTTTAACCCTTCCGTGTTGAATTAAATTTGCCTGAGTAATTTGTCTATTTTATTATTCAATATTTAATGATTTATGTATTTATTACTCGACGTTACACACGTGTGTACGAGTTGACACATTTCTCTTCTGGTTCCCCATTAAGTTGATAAACATGGGAATAATCCCAGGTGACAGTCTCCGAATCCCTTTTAACCCTTTGTTTCCATGTTGATGAGATGAGACGCGACACGTGTGTGCTGTGTTGCTTTCTCATAATCATGTGAGCTTGTACTGTGATTATAATTGCAATGGGGAAGGAGGTTTGTTGAAGAGTAGCGTAAATGAGTCGAATTGTAAATTTGGCCAATCATTTAATTTGCTAATGAAGATACGGCAGTCTTGGTTGCCGCTGTGAACAATAATAGACGGACTTGATTGGATGTTCTATTCAGCTGGAAGTGACGTAACATTAAAAATTATTTACAAAATGCAAATAAAAAAAATTTGTATGTTTTTTTGTTGTCGTTGTTGTTGTTTTTTATCGTGTTTTGTATGCGTTTTACCGAAACCGGAAATTGGGTCACTTTGCTGGGGTAGTTGCAGATTGGCTGATCTGCAGATGAGCTGATCCCGAGCTGATGGCACTCCAATGCATGTGCGCGACGCGATGTGCAATTTCCTCGCAAGCAGACTTTGGGTTTGCAGCCAGCTGTAGGTTCGGTGCCATCCAGTCTGGGTGTAGTAATGTTACATTCAGTCACCCCCTTTCTTCATCTCGTCAATCATTACGACATAAACGCCTTTTCTTAGCTAATAACACTGCACGCCTTGCTTCTAGAGCTAATTTTGTGGGGTTCTAGAGAGAATGGAGCGTGAATTCTGGTTAATTATGGCACCTAGAAGGTTTTTATATCTTATCTTTGTATTATGAAGTCTCACAAATCAGTCATTTGAGTTTTGAACTCATAAGGTTGATGAATGAAGACAATTGTTTGCAATTTCAAAGAAGAGAAGTCAATTGTGCAGTTGGCGCCTCATAAATTCCCTTCATTAGACATTGATCTTTTTGAATTAGAGAGATCAAATTTTTTTTGCAATGTTCGTCTCCTCTGCAATGACGTCATTTGTTTAGGCTTTGAACTCAGATGTTTGTTGTCTCAGGTGGCTTTTGCAGTAATGAGGGGTCTTTGTGAGCATGTTGGTAGTTGGATTAGATCTGGTTAAAATGTGGTGTCAAGAGATTTGCTTGTTTGGTTTTAACTACAATTTGCGTTTTTCTCTATAATTTCCAATCCTCTCTTCATTCCCTTAATCCTCTATAAGGAACCCATTAAGGCAGTGTGGCAAAAACAGAAGAAGTAGTCTGGGGTTGTGCCTATACTTGTGTTGTATCTTTAAGAGAAGACAAAACTCGGTTATTAAAAGGTGTTTAGAATTTATTTAGCTAGAAATTAAGAGCTAAATTAGGATTGTAAGCACTTTAAAGGGAAAGTTTGGCGCTTATTGCATGGTTATATGATAACATAAACAGATGTTTAGCTTGTACAAAAGGGGAAAATTAAAATGAGGCGTATTCACACGTGTTCATATTTTCTACTTAAAGCCATATCTTGGTTCTTTAGGTAGCCATTACACTACTCGATGTAGATGAAATGGGTTTAAAGTTTCTAAAATTGAAAACATGAAATTTGATGATGACCATCAAGGTCGAAGCTCCGTTTTACATTCACTTTTATTCCAATTATATTTTGAATCTTTAAAAAAAATTAAAGAGAAAGATTATATGGTCTATCTGACTGAGATTTTATGTTACTAACATCAGGGGTGGACAGATAACGAGTTATTTTGTGTTTGTATTTCTTTTGCATTTTGAGAATTAAAGCTTTAAAATGTCAAATGTGTACAGATGGCGATTGCCGGTCATTTCCCTCGTCGACTGTTGTCACGGTAACCACTGGAGATGAAGGGAAGCTGGTGTGTCAAATCATCAGCTCCCTCTTCTGGAAACGGCGACACAAAGAAAACCTCGGGTAATGAGATTGGTACCACCACACACTCTCTCAACTCTGATAGAAAGGACTAGGGGTTGATGATGGTGGGGGTTTTTCGTTTGCAATGCTAACATTACTGCCTCCTGAGGGCTGAATGTCGCCTCGATTATATGTCGACCCCACGCGCTATTGACTCACGGACCTAGTTGACGCCACGTGACTGAAAAGGTGCCTTCTTGATGGCTGCGTCTATCTGTCAAAGGCTCACGTTCAGGTGTCAGGATGTTTGGTACATTGAGCAATTATCTACGCGTTGTTTTGTGTGTGTGGACATGATTTTTCAATATGATACGGCTCTGTTTATTGATTTTTTTCTTTTTGTGGGGTTTAGAAGAGTTTAATTTTTAAATTGTATTTTTTTTTTAAATTTGTGTCCAGTTAGCGCCAGGCAAATTAAAACTTTAATGACATTTTAATCTCTGGAGACATCGTAAAAATTAAGTGGATTTCAGTGTGCTATTACGGTAATACGGAAGGGTTTGGTTTGTTCTAAAAATTGGCTTTTGTATTTCCTGTGGGATTTTTGTGGATGTAGAAACGCGATTTCTCATTATTAAAGCAAAGAAAGCATTTTGGGATTTGTATTTTTATGGGTTACTTGTTATCAATTAAAACGGAAGTTTATATAGTTTTTTTTTCTATTCAGCAATTGCATAACAGTTTGGTGTATGCAGTGGTGGTCAAGTGATAAAGTGGGGAGCGAGTTTATATTGTCTGACATTAGCTCGAATTAGCTCGAAACAACGATCTGTATTTTCTGTTTTTATGTGCTAAAATAATCTGCACTTCGCTGAACTTGATCTGGATTAAACAAATAGTTTTTTGAACGATTTTTTTTTTCTATTTTAAAAAACATGGATTTAAAGAAACCATTTGATGACAGTGTTCAGTGCTCCTTCGTGGTATTTTTTTTTTTTGGTCATTGGATGATATATGGTATCATGAACGCGGAGACACTCATTTCCTGGCGTACAGGGAAGTATAAAAAAGGGGCTAGAGGATCCAGAAAGAGGGAAAAAATGTAAGGGAGTTTGATTTCTGGTACAACTTGACTCAACTGATTTATCTCTACTAAAAACAATTTAAAAAATAAATAAATTAAATTATTTACAATTGGTTCTCTTTAATATTCAAATTTATTTTTTATTATTTTTGCATTTGATAAACAACAGACGGATTAAGTCGATTATTTTTCTACACTTTTAATAATTTATTAATTATCCATAATGAGATAGTTGTTGCTTTAAATTGAGGCCACCTGCAAAGTTTCCTGTGTTAATTTTTATTTATTTTTCCATTTTTAAATTTAAATTTACTAACGAGGACTTGAAAGTTGAAACTAAATTGTTCTATAAATAGAGGTGAACTCATTTACATGCCACTTGGTTTATGATGCTGTTGCCTGGTATCATTTTTCTCGGGTGCAGTGGCTTGATGAGTCTCTTTTGGATTACATGGTGAGTTTTGATGGTCTCGTTTGCTGCAGATAAAAGGCGCTTTAATAAGTTTTAAGAGATTTGGCTTTGTATCTGAATACATTGAAGGATGTTGATTTCAGCTTTTGGCTTTCATCATGTTCGAAAGGTTCAGTGCGTATTTAATTCGGTTTGAAGTGCATCACTCGGGTGGAATGAATCGAAATGATATCAAATCTTCACCTCGTACAAGGTGTTTAAAGGTTGTTGACTTGAATTATCTTATTGGCAGAAGGATTAAGCATCATTGAAAATGTTAGTTACACTTCGATAAAACAAACGGAAATCATTTGATATTCCTGGGAATACCATTTGAGTTCTCCCTTTGGCTTATCATATGTTTTAGAGACTCTTTTAAAAGTTTGAATTTTTTTTTTAACTTTTTCCACTCCAACCTAGGGTCAATTTTCACCCTCTAAAGTGTTTATTCATTATTTCTCTGGAAATTTTTCGGAAATTTTAGGACTAGATGTCAAAAACAATTTTTTTTGGGTCAAAATGACCCATACCGAAAAAAAAAATTTCTTTAGTTTTTTTTGATGATTAGAATTGTTAACCTGAGGGGGGAAAGAGGGGAATAATGTTAATTACATTAATTTTGTACGTTGGTTGTAGTAGTCAGAACAGTTTTTTTTGTCATCAAGACTAAAGGGGATGAAACACAATCTCGTGTTAGAGGTCATCTTCCTCGGGCTTAGCTTCAGCTCATTACCATGGAAATGAGATGGGACTCAACCATCATATAACATCTGGCTGCTGGTTTTTATTTCTTGACACTGCAAGTGTGGTCACTTGCAGAAACTTTTTCAGGTATAGAACAAAGGATAGTTGTCGACTTTTTATGTCTGTGTAACAGATGTTGCTTTCACATACCAAAACTAAACTCTGTCTAGTTCTGTCTTTATCTACATATGGAATTTTCTTCATTATACCAGGAAACTACAGGGAAGCAGCAGAAATTCCACTAACTTGATCTTTAATGACCTTTACTTGTTATTGTTGTAGGTATTGATGGATAAAGAACTCTAGGGACTGAAATGTGTTTATTTCATTAGATTATTTTATTGGGGTTTATTGAAATTGGATTATTGGATTTCCCATTGGGTTATTGGTAATAAGTTTAACTGTGCACAGATGGTTCTGGCTAATTCATTCAAATTGTATCATCTCAGTTTGTGTCCTATTGCCAACACTTTTATCTGGTTTGTTTTGTTTTTGTGTTTACACATGTCAGTTTTGCTGATATGTCTTTTATGCAGACATTGTTTGCCATTGTTCTATTGAATTTGTGGATACGGTGAGTGCTTATAACTTGAGTGCTTAAACATTACTTTCCAGTCATGTTTAAATTGAGATTTCTTTAGACAAAAGAGAGGGGAAAAGAGTTTTGTGGAGTTGTTTATGTGGGAAAATTATCTAACAATTGTAACGAAATGGCGAGTGATGTTTGTTGTCATGACGACTTATGTCATTATGTGTTGGCAAGGCCTGCAATGTTTAGGTATTTGGCAAAAGGTTAACTTGTCGTTAGGTTTTTTTTTATTATATATAAATCTCGCTCATGTTTTTTGTTTTATTTTTCTTATGATGGCGAAATTTAATCTTCGTTTCGTGCTATAAACAATTCTTTGGGGGTCTGATGGTCTGTTTTTCACCGCTTTTTGTTTTAAGCACTTGATCTCGAGGGGCTATTGATTTTACTGTTGTCGACTTTGAACACATTTGAAACGAATGTTGTGGGATTACATTAAGATTCTGACAAGAATTTTGGCTTTACAGTTTGACTTTTTTTGTTGGCACATCGTTTGCTGAAGTAGACAAAAACGTGTATAAATTTGGATATTTGTGATGAATTTATTGTTTTAATTTTTTTTTTTATTTTTGTCCTGTTCTGAAGTTGCGGCTTTTAGAATGATTAAATTTTAATTTTTTACTTTTTTTACCTTTTTTGAATTTTTCAGCATTTCTTAAACAATTTTTATTGATTGTAATGTGACGTTAATCCAATTATTTTTTTTAATGTTAGAAATTTTGATTCATAAAATTTCCTTGTGACAAATTCGTTGCGGTCGTTTTTGCTGTTGATCTGCAAATTGAAGCTATTGATTTTTATTTTGATGCGTGCATCATCAGCAGAGTTACCTTCCGCGATGAAATTGTTGAACCGCGCTGGCTTCTAATTGGCCACTGGGTTTGGCCGCTTGTATTCTGTCCCCCACATAGCAATTGCGGCTACAAATTAGGATAGTTGGTAATTACATTTCAACGTAGTTGTACATGATATGTCAATTCGTATGTTGCTACGAAATGAGAATGCAATTACGGTAGATGGCTTTATGCGCTGCAGACGTTGTATTTACCCTTTTCTTTAAAAGGATCAACTTTAGAATGATAATGTAGGCAGTGAAATATTTAGATGAATAAGAAATATAAAAAATTCAAATCATGTCAAATTTTTTTTATTTTATCTTTTTGATGGCTTAGTTTAAGAGGAAATGCGTCTACTTCGAAGCGTTTGTAAGAAACATAATCTTCTTTGATGCGATGAGGAAGTTTGTTGCATTTTTAGAGCATTTTCACGAATATATTTTACATTTCTTGTTGAAATTTAGCTCAGAAAATAATTTGAAGGAAAGATAAAGTTTTGCTTTATTTTTTTCATTGTTATCGATTGTCACATTGGAAGATGTTGTGGTGTTTATTATATTTAATATTCATGGTTTACCGAGAGACCATAGAACAATATTAAAAAAAAAATTTTAAAGGAAGGAAAAAAGCAATAACTTTTCGTAATAAAGGCCTTCTGTCTGGCTAGCATTGCAGTTCACATCCTAAAAAACAGAACTCAGAATAAGTCAGAATAAAAATGAAATAAAATTGAGAAATTTGTTAAGTTAAGTGCAATTTTACTTCATTTCACGTTTGGACATTGCGGGAAAGTCTTCACCTTTAAGGCCAGGCGGTGCTTTTACGAGTTGCTGCATTCTAACTGGCATGCGCATATTGCAATGAAAACCGTGGCGAGATGAAGGGGCAAATGTAGCACCTTTCGCCACTGCCTGTTTTTTCTTTTAGTTGGCGAGAACTAAATTGGATTGCACATAATCTATGGCAATAGGGCAAAAGAAAGGCTGACTTTCATTTTATAATAATTTAATGTATTTTTGCGAGTGGCCAACGAAATGAAGATGAATGAGATACATCGTGTTTGAATTCCTTTCTTGATTTCCCAATCGCCTCTTTAGTGTCGAGGAGTAAACAAGCAATGAGCAATTGCAACAAACGTGATCTGCACATGATAACTGGTCAAATTGAGTGTGCGCATGATCATTTAAATTGAAATTCAGGGAAAAAATTTAAACAGCTGAGAAAAAAAAAATTTTGGAGTTGGAATGAAAGCGAAAAGAAATTGAGTTTGGCTATAAGTGATGACGGTTCATTTGCATTCACTGGAAATTTGAGTAGTCTCATCGTTCACGCGGATTGAAGGAAAGCAGTTTTGATGATGGGAGAAGAAACTAGACGTTATTTGATTCGTGTTGCATTTTTCTAAATTTAAACCTTCTGTTCCGAGTTGTTTTTTATACTATGCCTTAGACACCTGTTAACGAATCTCGAGTATTTTGATCTAAATTTTTTATTTTATTTTTTTTTATTTAAGAAAAAAAATATATATATTTTTTTTTTAAGAATTTCAATGGCATCATACTGCTGACAGTAATATCACGAATGAAACTGACTTGCAGGGTGCATATTGTTTATTCAGTAGCACTAGCAGGTGAAAAAGTGAATAAATCGAATAAATATGACCATAAAAACAAAAATATACCTATTAAAAAACGGTATTCAAACAAAATGACACGTTTAAAACACGTTTCTGAGGTATAAACATTACATTTGTGTAGGGGTTAATTAAAAAGTAGAAATCTGCATGACGGTAATTGATTTTCGGATATTATTTACTTTTGACTGATGAATCTGTTATCTGATTTCTTAAGCTTAAAATTGCTCGTTTTAAAAACACCTATAGAATCCTCGCGAGACTTAATGGGTTAATGAACAAAAGGAACCTCTTGCTAATTAATCAGACGACTCGAGAGAGTTGATTACGCAAACTCTTGTATTTAAATCCCGATGGGTTCAACTTTATTTTAAGATAAAGTAAGTCTCTTGTTGTGCGGTGAATAAGAATTAATTTTACTTATTTTAATCTGCAATTAAAAGTGAAACTTCCAATATCGTAATTGTTGTTTATTAATGTGATGACATTTTTTATGATTTGAATCGAAAACAAACACTCGTCAATAATCGTAAAAAAAAAAAAATATAGGAATAAGATCATTAAAAGTGGGATTAAAGCAGTTTTATGGTTGAGGATTCGAGCGCCACTCAACGTAATGATAAATTTTAGTAGATGAATGACGCATGGCTCCATTTTACCTATCATTTCGGGCATTATTGACAAGAAGTGTGGTTTATGTTCGTGTTTAGGGTCTGTTATGTTCTCCACTACTATCGATTGGCTGTGTGAGTCAGAGAAAGTTTTTAGTTTGTGATTAATGACAGTCAGTGATGCAATATTAGAAAATAATTAGGTAAAGGAAAGAATGGGACGGGCTAAGGTGTAGAAAAAAAATTTTGTTTTTTAAAAAGGAGTTTGGTGAATTCTTTGAGAAAAACCGCTGGGGAAATTCACTCACGAGAATTGAAAAACTGAAAAATGAGGTGAAATTAAACATGGGAGAAAAGACTCGAGGGTATTGTTCAATCTCGTGTGTTGTCGAGGGAATGTTTGGACATTGATGGGCAAGGTATTTGTTAAAGTGTTGTGTTTTTTTTTTGTTGGATCTTTCAGCTATTTGTTTATAAAAAAACTAGAATGTTAGGTCCATGTTTTACTATTTTTAGATGAAAATAAATTGGATGAAATAATTTGAAAGAGATCCCATTTTGTTACCTAGCGATTTCTCGATGAATTATTGTTCATGTTCAATTTGTCTTTCTTACAAATCCTATAATAACTTTTTTTTCAGTGGTAAATTTATGTAAATTTGTATTTTGTTGGCATAACGAAGAAGAGATTTTTGTTTATGATACAAAATCACTTGTTTGTATAAGCTAATTTGACGTCACGTCCTTTAGGGTTTTATTCTGACTTGTAAAATTATAATTTTTTTGGGTAAACAATTTCTGTTTGTGTTGCATCGTGAAGAAAAGCACTGCCTATTTGCAGACCCCTAGTCAAAATATAGATGCAAATTTCTTTCTTGACAGTTTTCTCAATTGTGACGGTAAATGTCAAAAGAAATTTTTATTTAGTTACGGTAGTGATTGTACCCTTGACTAATTGAGTTGACGGATGTCATTCTGAATGATTTTGTTTATTCTTGGTGCTATAAATGTCGAAGCTAAGAAAATAGATTTGTTTATGTTTATTTATATTTTGCACATATGAAGCGTGCTGAGTAAATTTGTTGTTTGGCTCGGACAAGGAGGGGAAGAAACATAGTAATTGATGGGGTGGCGAAGGCGAGTTGTCACGTATTTGCTCTTGTTAAAAGCAAACTGGTGTAACTGCCTGTTGTAATTAATTGATGCAAGTGTTGTATATTTGTTGTTTTTTAAAAATGAAAATTGCGGTTTGAAACAATTGATTAGGCAATTACGACGTCACAAAATGCTAAAAAATGTCATTTTTTACTCAAAACTCATAACCCAGCTTGAAAAACATAACATTTCCCATTTCCTTCGAATTTAACGATTTTTCATTTTTATTGCAATATCTCTTTAAGAAAATTGTATAGATGTAACACAAGGTGCTTGTTACATCTCCGCACGTGCAATCGTGCGAAGGAATGTGTAAGTGCTTGAACTTTTTGAGATAAGCATCACCAGATGGGTTTTTCCTGCAGGAGATAAGGATCCGTTTCTGTGGCAAGTTTGGTGACACCTTGCACGGCTATTTATCCGTCGGTGTCGGTTGTGAGGTGGATAGCGGAAATGTCAAGAAGGAAAGTACGTGCGACAAAAACTAAAAGCATTTCACAACACACACTCTCTTGTCTCTTCCCCTTTTTTTCTGTTGAATCTTGTTTACAATTCATTCCCAATTGATGGCGATGACGGTTGAAAATTGTTGAATCAAGGATGCAATTAGGGAGTAATACTACTCGCATTAACTGGGAAGGAAAAGTGAGATTTAAAGGCGAGACGAGATTAATGGGTTATTCGATCATCGACTCAAGTGCGGTAATAATCCATAATCAAACCCAGGAGAGCGATAACGTCGGAAGCGAACATGAAAAAGCTTTTTGCTAAAGGGTTACCACCAGACCCATGCGTTGCCGTGTCAGGATTGGGCGCCAAAGGTGGCAGCTTGTTGCAGCAGACGTTTGGGGAATTGGAAATTTTGGAATGAGGGAACAGATGTAGTATGAAGTTTAATATAAACAAATTGTTGTAAATCACTCGTGAGTATTGAATTAGGATGATTTACGGTAATTACAAGTCTGAGGGGTTGATCAGAGATTGTCGTACAATTGGTTTCAATCAGTGCAGGAAATGATTGAACATGAATTATGGAGGGGAACTGAGATAGTGATCCTGTTCATCCACTTCATCCTTAAATTACTAGACGTTATACATCCCTGATGCTTGGTTCCCATTTGGCGGAAATTCCAACAGAAAATTTTCTGCTGCAGAAAATGTTGAGTGTAAAAAGCAGCAGTGTTTACAAATTTTCTTCCTTAGCTGGCATCTATTTTTAAATTCTACTTTTCTGCACTTTTTAGCCCACTTTTCAGTCCACAGATGGGAACCAACGACAGAAAAACATACTTTTCTGCACAGAAAATTTTCTGTCTGAGTTTCTGCCACGTGGGAACCTAGCATTAGGATATTATTTTTATGATTATACTGGGCGTGGAATACATGTAAACAATACGTGTAAGGATTATTGTTTGTAAATCTTGATCAGCAGGTGATTTTTCGGGTTTCTTTGTTCATTAGCTGTTTACCCTAATCAGGAAGTTGCAGTAAATCGTTTTTTTTTTAATGTACACAGCGCTTCATCAATGGTCTTTCAACATGATATGAATGGCGAATGAAATCACCGCGGGGAGCGGGATTTACTTGATGAGAGAAGGGTGAGAAGAAAAGGAAAATGGGAGATGGGAGATGGGATCTTCTTGTGAATATTTATATCACATATCACTTTTGACCATCTTTTATTTTTCCATATGAGTTTTTAGGGGTTATCGAATGAAGCAGATGGTGATTGAGGATTTTAATCTGAGCTAAGGGTCGTTTGATGTTGTGATTTTGATTGTGTGGGTACTGGCTATTACTGGGATTAACTGGTGGTAGTGATGTAGTTGAGCATGTAACTGTTTAAGAAACAAAGTGAAATTTGTTGTTTTTCTTAGTTGTGACACGCCTTAATTGGAGTTCCTGAAGTCCTTTTCCTCCCCTTGTGAGTGCTATTCTTCATGCTTCGTTTAATCTCGAGTGGTGTGGTCCAACGAGTGAAGTTATTGGCATTTCTGAGCTTGCAAAGACGTTGGCATTAACAAGTTGTCTTGACACTTAGGTATGGTGATTAAATTCTGAGTTTGGTCTTAATGTTGGGGAGTTTTCAAAAACAATTCGATTTTGGTAATTTAGCAAGTGCGGTTCATGTACTTTGATCAAATTATTTATTTTTTATGCAGTGATGTGTTAGATGTTATTCGCATTTCGCAGCATGTAAAGCGCTTATTTAAAGTTTAGAAAGTAATTATAAAATATGCAAATTTAATTTGAAGATATTTGCTTTCGGTTGAGTTGGTTTAAGCAAGAAAATATTTTTTTCATTTATAAAATTATGATTGGACGTTTTATAATTTAATATGGAAAAAAATTGTGTTTGATCAATTGATTTAAAGGTGTAAACAGTAAATTTATTCACATTTTGCTAAACTAATTCAAATTTACTTGTTATCATGCAATAATCGAATATTTGCTTGTTATGAAACCCATATTGCGATGATTGTTGCATGATTTGTTGAAATGGAAACAGTTGGCGTACAACAGTAATTGGTATCACGTGTCAGTGCCAATTTGTCAGCAGTTGATGAAAATTTGTAGAATTAATTTTAATTAACTCGTGTGTTAATTCAACTGCATTAAAATCTCTTGTTTTCGCTGCAATACAATATGAGTAGTTATTTAACAGTACATTTTAATTTTAAAAGTATTTTTTTTCTCCATTTTCTTTTCTTTTTAGAAAAGACTTTTTCTATTAGCTACTTTGTTATCTCGAACGTCACTTTTCAAATATGTGTTTCCGAGATTGACGTGCAAGTCAATTTTATTGTTGATAGTTTCCATAGTAGCAACACTTATCATTTTTATCAACGTATGGAAAGAATAAATTCTACAATTTTTTTTGAGTTTATATTTTTTTTGGTTTATCTAAGATTCTATTAATGCATACTTTGTGGAAATGTGAACAGATATTTTTCCATTGTATTTCCATTGTGATTTGAATTATGTAAGCATAAACTAATAAATCTTGGGGTTGACGATGATGCATGTTTTTAATCTTACCATTAGGTTTACATTGATGCGAGTTTTTAGCATATTTCGATGTTTTTCTGGGTTTTCTTTTATTTAATTTAATTTAAAATTTCTCAATTTATTTCCGCTTTTATATACTGATTCGTCCATTAATCTTTAACTTTAAATCTCGTTAATAAAATGTCGTATCAGTGTTTGCGGTTTGTCACGAAACATACGACATTAAATCGGCAGCAGCAATTTTTAGCAAAACAAGACACCTTGCACAAATTAAGCCTAAGTATTGGGCTTGTGGTTTGTGCAAGGTGTTTGACTGATTAAAAAACTAACCTGAGATAATGTAATCGACACAACTTTGCCAAAATTACAGCCGAAGCGGAGGGAAAATGGCGGCAGAATTTCACGACAATTGTTGTTATTGTAGGCAGTGCGCATGCGCAAGTGAAGTCGTATACACGACAATTTGAAACGAGATATTTGAAAAATCTCGTCCGAGAGTGTTGGAACGAAAAATGAAATTACGAAATTTTAAATAAAATCTCGTAATAATACAAGTCTCATAATAATAAAAATCTCATACGAGAAATCGCAAACTGTCTAATACTTCTCTTGATTTTACGTACTTTTTTTTTTTTTTTAATTTTCTTTCATGTTTTGCTGTGAAGTGTTTTGGTTGTGCTGCTGCGAAGCCAAATTAAGTTTGTAGAAAGTTTAAGACTTTAAGCTCTGTAAATCTGATCAATACTGGTAATTGGTTTAGAAGAAAATTTCTTTTGGTTGTTTTTGTGAAACAAACTTTTTATTATGTCAAATTTAATAAAGCTGTTACGTTTTTTTTCTCAACTTCATGTTTTACATAATTTTTTTTAAAAAAAACTTTAAACAATTGTTTGAAAATTAATCGAGTGAACACTTCTTCTTGAGCTGCGGTCTCAAATACAAACATAAATTGTACTAAAAGCGGGAAAGCCAGCACATTTAAGCAATTTAATAAATCAGTACGACATTTTTACTTATTTCTTAGTGATGTGGTTGATCTTGGAAAAATGCCCATAGTGATTTTTGAGGTCAAAAACGACATGGCGTGCCACTAATAAGGGGGATAGGAAGCTTTACTAAGAATTGCTGAACTCAAAATGAGATGACCGATCGAAGTTGTGAATTCAGAAGTTGGACACTTGCCAGAAAGCAGGTCAAACACTTTCCTTTGTAATAATTAAATATGGATTCTTTGCATTTCAACAATAACTAGATAGAATAAGGTAACGGATGATATGATGGGAATAAATTAGACGGAAGAATAAATAAATTGAATGTGGTCAGCTCTCTAGTTGTTGGCAATTTCAACCTGTCGGCCTTTATTGCATCTGCCTCAAGAGACGCGACTCTGGGCTGGAGGTTTAGAGTTTGGTCGAGAGAAACACCAACGGGCCGGATATTGCAATCCAATGAAAATCAATTTGGAGATGGCCTCGTGGGCGTGTGTGGATTTTCACATTTCTAAACTTAGGTCTTCTATTTCCTTGCTACTAAGGGTTTCTCTTAATAAAAGAGAGGGTCTCCGCTTGGCTAGGCTTTGTATTCTTCCGAGGAGGGTCGCGAAAGGAAACCAAAACGTCACATTTTTAAAATTTTGGGCGAGCAACGTCTATAATTTTCTAAGTGTTTTCTAAAATAATTTTCTAAAACTATTATTGATACTTTTAAAGCCATTATAGTATAGTATTGTTTACAATTGAATTAAAAATGACTGCGAAAATTGAAGATCTAGTTCTAGAATGTAACCATGGTTCAATCGACATAATACAGTAAAACTATGGAACAACAAAGGTTGGTTGATTTAAATCTAAACGATTTATATCAAACGATTAAATCATTATTAAATCACCATGATTAAAATCAAAGTAGATGACTACTATACAAAATTGTACAATTATCGTTGCTTTGGTTTAAAAAAATCTAAAAAAATCTTAATTTTTGTATTTTTTTAAAAAAATATCTTGATTTTTTTTAAAAAATGATTTTTGTAGACAAAATAAACTTTTTATACAGTTGATGTGATAGATTTTTTGTTGTTAATGTGTGTGTAGTGAATTTAATGGCCACGAGCGTCTGAAATTTGGAGATTTTATGGATTTTATAAGCTAAAAAAATAAGACATTGTCGGGTATTGTCGCATCGCAGCTGCTGGAAAATGCTGGGTGTGGCTGCCAATCCATCATTCTGTATTATTTTATGAATATTGCACTTTATAAACGGGAAAATTAACCATTTATTACTCAGAGACGTGAAATGACGTGAGCAACGAAATGCGGTCTGGCTTGCCGGCTATCTGCACATTTCATTTATTATGTAAAAAGTGTTGATGAAGCGCCGTTTAGAAGGCGGATTGACGCGTTGTCATGATGACGACTCATTCATGCAGTAATGAAAAGAATAAGCGTCGGATGAAAAGTGATTGGGTTTCGATAGCGTCGCTTACAACAGACCAAGATTGGATGTAGTTGTCATGGAAACCGACACCAATTTTTTTTTAAGCTCATGACGAGGTACAATTAAGGCCAATCTGTGGATGAAAGAGAACCGAGTGCTCTTTTTTGCCCTTTTTAACTTGAATAGTCTAAGAAGTGGGGTCGAGAACTTCGAATACAGTCTTTAGCCAGGATTTTGTTCTGTTATTCCTCTTGATGAAGATTGAGTCTAGTCTCGTCTTGCTTCCTTAATTAACCCCATTTTTTCTGTTGAAAGAAGGGAAGAGAGGAGAGAGGGGGGAAATATAAACCCTTCAACTCCTCGTCTTCAATTAGAGGAGGGGGATTAATGATGCTAGTCGTACATGACACTCAAGAGGACTGTAACTTGAATATTTTATTCATCATTTAGTAATTCCTGGAAAATGTTGTTTTAGGGGCAATATATAAAAGGAAATTTGAATATATAAATTGATAAATAAAACGGCACAACATAAATATTTCAATTTGTCCGAATTGATGACGAGATTGTTCGGTGAATGTACATTATGAATGACTTTCGATGACCCCATTTATTTTATCTTCAAATTGATTTCGCTTAGATGAATAGCATCAATCATTTTGAAATTCAATTAAGATTTTACAAATTTATATGGGTTTCTTTACCTCGATTTAGGCCCAACTTGAATGTGCATTTACATTGTTAGATTATTCAGCGCAGTGGTAAAGGAATGTGGCATTTTGATGTATGTAATTGGAGTGAAATCGAAATGTGGAGTGAAATCTATAGCAAAGATTTTAGTTTTGGGATTTATTCTATTTCTAGATTCCGAAATTAATTTTAATTTTTGAACTAAAATTGCTAAATTAAAGTTCAAATTTGATTTTCGGTTGGCGTTGTTTGTTTGTTTTTTTGATTGGCGAATGACGTTTTTGACCGTTGGAATGTGTTTTAGCATGTGTTGGTCGCTTACTCTGTTTTCAACATCCTGTTTGTGTCTAATGGACGTTTATTCTCCGCTTTCTTTATGTTTATCCAAATTGTGTTTAGCTAGCTGCAGCTGCATCCTCGGTTGCATCTCAGCAGGTTGCTGATTGCACCCCCTCTTGACAGACCTTTTTATCACTCAGTCTAGATTATTTAATTGAATTAACGAGTGCTGAAAGGCTTACTGGTGTCCTTTTGGTTCCGAAAGAAGCTTATTTTTAATTTAGTTAGGCAATAAAAGGGTGAAAATGACTTTCCATTGCCCATCTTTCCTACAAGATTGCAGTCAATTGGTATGGCCATGTTGACTGCTGTAATCGACATGGAATTTTTTTTAAATCGAAAATTTTTTTTGATGTACAAAAACTCGAAAAAATATTTCAAGCAGAAAGTGCAGTTTCTGGACGAGCCTTCAAATAGGTTTTTACACTTGCCACTTTTTTTTTATTCATCATGCAAATGGTAAAATAATGTTCCTCTTCCCCCTTTTCTTTCCCCTCAACCTTCGTCTCCCTCTTTCCTTCTCACTTCATTAACATGAAGCGCTCGTGTTCACTAATACTTGTCACATGCAGTTGACATTTTCTTAATGGAAATATTCGAATAGGATAGAAAGGGTGGATTATTTTAGGTCCGGGGATGGTTTTAGTGCCGCTTCTGTGTGATTTGTGCAAGTGCACCTAATAAATTATACATAAAAAATATTTATCGAGAATATAAAATAAAATTTTTTTTTATTTTTTTTTCTTGTGTCGTTTCTCGAAATATGTGTCAAGAAAGGTGAAAAATGAAAATTTTATTGCCTTAACGTAAATAAATGGCTTGAAACTGCATTGTCGGTTGAAATTTTCAAGAAAAAAAATGATAATTGAGTATTAAGTTGTAAACTAGAACACAAAGTGGGTGTCTGATGATTTACAAGGCAAAATACTACGTAATTATTGGTGTGATGTGAAGAGCTTTTCTTGTCTGGCGGTTCATTAATCATTTCGTAGCATAATCGGTTTTAAATAGTCGATAAGGGAGATCCATTAATCCATCATTTGAGTTTCCACAACACTTGTTTCTTTCTTTTTTGATCACCCTCTACCATCACTCGCTTTTACAAGATATTTAAAAATCAATCGTGTAGACGAACTATCTGCCGCCATTATTTTTTCTCATCTCGTCATCGACTTCCATTTCCTTTACGCGAGGAATAGGGTCAGTGTGGCGCCGATGTCGCATCCAGTCTGCGCCCGTTTTGATTGATTTCACGATTAAAGGCCCATTTGAAGCCGGACATTTGCCCTTTGGTTGCCACTTGTGCGCCCGTTCTGAGCTCAAGTTGCATTTAATTAAAGTCGAGTAGAATGTCGTGTTTGATAAATCAACTTGTTGTTGCTTCGTTTTCTTCTATTTGTTGTGACGGGTGGAATTTGTAGTGAAAAATGAAGAAAAAGTTACCTAAAAAGAATTTTTAAAAAAGAAAAAAAAATATAAAAAAAAAAAAAAATTTAAATTAGGGATTAAAAAGTTTGGGTTTGAGAATTTTTCGGTTCAAAGAGTTGTTAAAGTTTGAAGAATTTCTATTGACTTAATAGGAATAGGCATGAAATTTTCCAGGGGGATGTGCATATAAATCGTGAGGTGAATTGCAAAGATTTGCCGCGGGATCAATTTTATTTTTTATGCCATTGAGAAATAGAAGATATCTCTTGGAAAGACGAGTGGCAATTTGGACGATGGGGTCTTGCAGGATGCCAAAGGAGTAACGTGTTCGGTCGACTGAATAAAATCGTCTCTTCGGTCAAAAGAGGGGAACCGGACCTGCATTCGTTGCTATGGTGATAGAGTGGTGCCCTTTGAAGACCTATTTGGAGTCATAAAAGAAAAAAAATTAAATGATCAGGTGATTTCTCAGATACTAAAAAGTATAGAATTTTTTCTAAAAAAAAAATAAATAATAATAATATTAATAATAATAAAAGAGAGTAAAAGTTGATAATGGAAATTTAGGAAACTAGTTGGCAAATTACCAGTCTACAAAGTGAAGAGCATCAAAGTCCTGCGTTGAATTAACGCCTTGTTGCCTCTAGGAGAGCGATGAGTTTGTTGGCTCTGCTCCATCTGGTTCAGTCTTTAGAAAAAAAATATAAAGTTGAAGTTTCTATTGAGCTTATCTTCTATCATCATCTATGAACTGCTCTTGATTACATTAGCTGCATATTCGAATATGAAAAGCAGTGAAAAATGTTTAATTTGTGGATTTTTCTCAACTTTTGTTGATTTATATGAAATCTAAATTGACCCCAAGGTTGAGTAAAATGTCATTGGCTGAGAAATGCATTATATCGAAAGTATATATTATGGTATCACATTTTAATCCCTTCGTCGAGCTGAGTCGAAAAAATTATTCGTAGCCCAAAAATGTGCGCAACAATAGAAAAACGCGAATGAAAATAAAGATTTCTTACCAGAAGGATGCCGATCCCGCGACGGATGCGAAAATTCGGTCGCCGTGCAGTAGCGTTTTCGTTTGTTACACATTTACATTTACATGTAACAATGTCATGCCGTGCAGTAGCGTTTTCGTTTGTTACACATTTACATGTAACAATGTCATGCCGTGCAGTAGCGTTTTCGTTTGTTACACATTTACATGTAACAATTACTAAGTTACATGAACACGCTTTTTCTGGAAAAATGACGTCACTTATTTATCAAGTGGAAAAGTGGAAACTAGAAAGAATACTCCATTTTTTACTTTCCACTTGAGAAATGATGACGTCATTTTCCAGAAAAGTGCGTTCATGTAAACTTAGTAAATGTCATGCCGTGCAGTAGCGTTTTCGTTTGTTACACATTTACATTTGCATGTAACAATGTCATGCACGTTTTAGGCCTATGAAACAGTTGACTTTTTCACCCAGCGCGACGAAGGAATTAAATAAGATACCATGGTATATACTTTTTATACAATGCACTTCTCAGCCAATGACATTATACCCCACCTTGGGGTAAAAGGAATTTAGAGACTTGTTCATGTACCCGTGCTTCCTAGGCACAAGACCTAAGCACAAATATCGCAAGCTTTTGATCCAAATATTTTTATCCCATTTCTCATGCTTATTAAATTAATGGACTTGTGGATACTAGGACTTATCTCAACAAACTTTCTTAAATTTGAAGAAAAAGTTGCAATATGTAGTCCACTAGTCCCTGGGCTTTTTATTTGATCACTCGCAGTGGCTCACCAGCCTCACCTGTAATTCGCTTGACCTTTTAGCCAAATAAAGGGATGTGAGTAGCCCACAAGCCACGCTTCTTCCATTAGTGTTTAATGCATGTGGGGAATTCATTGAAGTGAACCATAAAAGGGCATCCAATCCCGGTTTCTTTGGGCAGCTCGACGGTCCATAATGAAGCGCACCCACTTGCTGTGCTTTAGGCATAAAGGGTATACTACTTTGACTAGTGTATAATATTCTTAATTTATTCCATCGTGCTATCGTCTTTAAGGAGTGGATGAAAACTGTGGAGTTGCAGCTTTATAGAGTTTATGTCGTGATGAAAATACCGTGTCGCTGCACGTGATGACTTTTGTGTGAATTGGTCATTAAAAGGGCACCCTCTCTTCGTGACAAAGGAGAATCATAAAAGGCAAAGAATATTAAACGCAGTAATCCAAGAGTGGGTCACCACGTTTCAAGATTTTGATCTCGCGGGTGTATGAGGGCAAAACATTCTTGTAAATCACACGTACATGCATGCTCCTACAAATGTGGGTTTATTAATGCAGTAGCTGCGGCTGCGCTGCAATTGTGTTCAAAACTCGTTATTCACATATTGGAGAACTTTACTGCTCAACATTGAAAATTATAAATCACTCCAAATCTTTGCATGTCATTGTTACAATGAAAACGCTTGCAAAATATACAAATTTTTATTTTTATTCGCAGTTTTGTATTGTTGCGTACTTCTTTGGGCTATGAAACAACGATTTTTCGACTTAGCAGGGCGAGGGGATTAAAATGAGATACCATAATATATACTTTCACTTTCGATACAATGTATTTCTCATAATATTTTACTCAATTTTTGGGTTATCTTTAAAAATATTTACTCACTTCTTGGTTATACCCGATTTCTATTAATTTAAGTTATCTAGAATGAGACAAGTTCATTATTGAGTGATTGAGGTTGTGTTTAGAGTGGACACTCGTGAGTTGTTGTGCAAACCTTTAGACAAAGATAAACAGTGGTTGGTTTGCGTAAGGCGCAGTCTCAATATTGGTCTTCTTCCTCTGCTGCAACAGTTTAACCTTATGGCGCCCTCACGAGAGAGTTAATGAGAGCTCAGCTTTGGTGCATTGGTTTACTTACTCGGTAATTAACTGTCCGTTCTGGTTTGAGCCTGTCTTTGCTTTTTCCCTCGGTAGACTGGTGGGCGCTTGGGATAATCTCTTCTTTTTCCCTCGTGAGATGAAGGAATGTGCCCTCTGCTTTTAGTTATTGCTCGCATTCCGCTTGACAGCACCGGTATGAGAAAAGAAAGACCGAGAAGCCAGTGTAGGGGAAACGATGCAGCTCTTATTGCTGGTCGAGGCTTTTCACCTTTTCGAGCGGGGAACTGCTAAAACGTGAAATTAAGGCAGACACTTTGGAAGTTGGAATTTCTTTTCTTATTCTTGAATTTTCTAGAATAAATTAAAGAAAAATATGTTTGAGAAAAGTTTGCTGATACGAAATTCAAATTAACATGAAATTTTTGGCAATTTTACGTTATGGTTCTACGAAAGCTCCGCACTTGGTTCGGCTTTACTGCGATGTTTGACTCAAAGTGTTTAAAGCTGTGAAGGAAAGTTGATGCGGCAGCATTACATAATAATGTGCAACAAAATTTTTTTTTTAAAAAAAATCTTTTGTATTCATTTTAGGTTCAGGATATTTTTTTTGTTAGAAAGAAGATTCGGGTAACTTGAAAAAAAATAATTTTGAAATGAAACCCATTAATGAAAATTCTTCTTGCTTCTGTTTTATATTACTTTTTTCATTATCATTCTTTAATTAAAACTTGTTAGCGATGAGAGGAAGGAAGAACACTACACATTTCCAAAATGTAAATTATTATGCAAAAAAAAGTATTATTAAGTCGATGTATTTCGATGGTTAAAAGAATAGATAAGCAATATTAACCTAATTAATTACTTTATTTTACTTTAATTTTTATAACTTACAACTATTCATTCCTTTTTTTATTCTTCTTTTATAGACGGAATTATCTCAAACATTACAAGCACTATCGGAAAAGGCAAAAACAGCGACGGAATTCATTCAACGACTTAAAGCCGCCTCTGACAATATGAATGTAAGTTGGAATTCGTATACTTTTCTTATTTCTTATTCTCCTGCAGCTCAATAGCAGAAAAAAAGGAGTTTAGGGATTTGTTAAAATTGCATTTGGGGACAAATAAAAGTATAAAACAACCAAAGGCTCTAAAAATATATATATATATATATATATATATACATTACATAGAAGAAAAAAAACACGTAAAGAGGAGCACCACCAAAACATATTATCGATTCTCTAACCTAAGAAATTGGAGTGAAGAATTACGATGATGGAAGGTTGTGTTTCTCTCGGGCATGTGATGACGAATGAAATTTGTGAAACGGAGCGAAAGTAGTTTTTTTTTCTTTTTTCTTTTTTTGGGGGGTCTGACACGACGCAGCCACTCAGTTTGATACTAATTCAATTGGCTCTTGTCAGAAAACTGTAAGTAACCATGCCCACGGCTGACCAAATGTACTTGCCAACTAACTGAGCATGACTCGGCCATGGGGAATGTTTTATTGGATTATGTGGGGAATAGAAATGCTGTGAGGATATTTGTTTTTAATTTGCTCATTTCTTTATTCTTTTTTGTTGAAATATTAATTTTGTTTATTGTTTTGGTTTGATGTGTAGGAACAATGCGAGGAATTGGAACGGGAGTTTGGGGCGCAGTGCGAGGCTTTGGTGGATGCAATACACGCACGAAGAACGCAGTTGATCGAATTCATGCACAAGGAACGCGATTTTAAACTGCGTGCCCTCAAGGATCAAGTTGGTGCTTGCACGCATAAACTACAACAAACCACTGGACTTCTACAGTATTGCATCGAGGCTTTAAAGGAGACCGATCCCACCGCATTTTTACAGGTAATATCTAATGTCTCCTATGTACAATGCAAACCTAAATGCTGTGTGGATTGTGGAACATTTATAGTTGCACAAAAGTCAATAGCTGATAAATAAATTATTTATTTAAAGTCAATAGGTGCATTCAACTTTTCTTCGTTTTTCCCGTTTTTGCGGTTTATCAAAACCGGAAGTAGACGCTTTATGTGTCATTTTAACTCGGGCGCCTGAGTAGTCCGAGCTCCGAGGTTTTGTTTTGCATGTAGGACAGCATATATAGGGAGCTAACAGTGTGAATAATGATTGGTTGGTGTACAAACAATCGTTAAATCAAAAACTACTTATAGAATCCTTATTGAATTAAATTAATGGACGCAAGTTCTAATTGACTGCTGTAATTGAGTTTATTATGCTCAATTTCGTAGTTTAGTTTGTTTATAAATAGACAAACTAAACTACGAAATTAGAAGTTGATACCATTCTTAATGTATTCCTCGATAGTATAGTGGTTAGTATCCCCGCCTGTCACGCGGGAGACCGGGGTTCGATTCCCCGTCGGGGAGTAAATTTTTTTTTTTTTTTTTTTTTTTATTATATGGTATATTGAAATTGTTTTTAATTTCATATTTTTATTATTTTTTTTAAAGATTGGTACTGCATTAATCAATCGTGTAGCAAATGTAGATATAGCATGGCATAAAGATATGACATCAGCACCTTTACATTCCTTCCAAATGGATTTAACATTAGACAGTGCACCAGTCTTAAGATCAATTGAGCAACTACACTTTATTCAAATGAAAGGTGAGTTTTCCGTTTCATTATACTTTTTATGCTCTTAAATTACATTCGGAAAAAGCAGTTGTTTTTTAAACAAATGAAATAAAAAAATACTGAAGTGAATAAAGAGATTTTTAATGGCGTAAAGATTGTTGGTGATTGGTGTATAATTTTTCAATTCTATTCTTTAAGCTGACAGAAATGGCATAGAATATCCAGGTAATGTACTGTATATGCATCTCAGATATCACTTTCAAGTTTTATTTCTCCTGCTCGGGATTTTATTTATTTAATATTTTTTTATTGTGCATTCATCATCTAAATGTTTCCCAATGGATTATATAAACTAGTTAGGATTTTATGTTTTTGCTTTCACATTTACGTAGCGAAATTTAGGTTAATGTACTCCTAAAAATAGTAATTGTATCGTTAAAAAAATAATAATTTTCAGGAAATCACAAAAGCCATTTGAGTTGTACACAACTAACTTTTTCTTTCTCTTTTTGGCTCGTTTTAGCACCCGAACCACCCATTATTATTCCAGACGAATGCAGTGCAGAAAATAACAGCGTGACGATCGCTTGGCAACCACATCCTGTGAGTTTTGTTGAGGGCTACATACTCGAACTCGACGATGGCAGTCACGGTGCATTTCGGGTAAATTTATTTCAGACGTATTTACCATGTAAAAGTTCGAATGGGATCAGTCAGTTTAGTACTTCCGAATGTTCTAAATGTGTTCCTTACAATTAAATTTCACCGAATGGGATACAACGATGCGCTCGGTTGACCCTCGCACCAACTAAGACCCATTTGGCCACTGCTGCATCAAATTAGAGTATTCGCTGGTCACTGCTTAAACTAATAATAGCAATTAAATAATCGTATTTTTCCGTTCACAAAACCGGAAATTTCATTGAAGAGTGAGTGCACTTGTACCATCATTTTGATATCGAAAGAGAAGTTGTTTAGCTCAGATTTATTTCTATAAACTTTAGTTTCCGCTGGTTTGAGCTTGAAATCTTTGTTCAACGATAATTTTTGATGCGCATCGTTGGTTCCCATTGCAAGCTTGACAGTAGAATTAGTATGAATACTGAATAGAGAACAAACTTTAGTGAAAAGTTGTTTAAATTCACATTTCAGCTTTAATTCTTTTCTATGTATTTTAAAACAAAAAATAAAATTTCTAGAAGAAGAGTTAAATGGCAGTAAAAACTGTTCGATTCTTTTTTTATTGATTTTTTTGTTGATTAGGAAATAAAGGATGGAAAAGGCAATTAGTCGAGTTTTTTTAGCAAATTATGTTGAGATCTCTTCTTATCGCCATCATTAATTAGTTGGTTCGGTTTAAGAAGTTTGGAAACACAATTTTCCAGGTGCGCTTTCAACCTTCTTTACAGCTATGGCTCAATGGAAAACTAATTACCTTGCCTTCGCCCTAAAAATTGTGCTTAGATAAGCATGTGGATGACATGGGTCCTTTTCTAAATAGCGGAAGTTGGACCCCGAAAAAAAGTTTACCAAAGAAACTTTTTTTTTCTCACTTGCGCTCTCTCTTAGCTGCCACGAAGTGTAATCAAAGCGAAGCCGAGCGAGGGGAAGTGGCAACATCGAACAGTCATTTGTATTATTTATGTACAGGCGACAGGTCGATTTTGCTAGATAAATCGACTAAGGCTGCCAAAAAAAAGGAGGAAGGGGAAAAAAATCAATGACAAACGAGATAAAAGGCCAGCGTTGTTTATCGGGAATTTCTATCGATGCCGCAGACTAAAGGAGAATGGACGAGTTTGCAAGCGCGTAGCAGGGAGCTCGATTGCAGGTGACAGTGGAATTATCGAAGATGCGCGGTGTCACTTTAGCGCATAGAGTGTGCAGATTCATGCAGGTAGATTGCAGAGAAGGGTTGTCTGGATTGATATCGATTCCCGTTGAAGGTGAAAGCGGCAAAGGTGCCTTAACACTAAAAGTTCATGCCAGAGGAATGTGTTTTAACATAGGTTTTATCCCCCATTTCGACAAAGGATTTGCGGGCTGAGGGGAAATTAAAGGAGAACCGCTTGATGGAGATCGATTGGTTTTTTCTTTCTTTTAGTCGTTTTCCCATTCTCGGTCGCACGTGTTTTTAGGGAAGCGAGGGAGCCGTTGAATGGACTGCAGATCCATCAACTGCACTGCATGTTTGTATGACTCAAGTTGGAATCACGTGGGCCGTCAAGCGTACCACCCTGAGGGAGATGAAATGGAAACGCATGTCTCCATTCATGTAGAAATTAAACTTTTTTTTTACTATGAGAGGAGTACAAGCTTAAAATATAATATAGTGGAGTTTACGCATACCGGTCTGCATGAACGGGTTAAAGGTAGTGTTGAATTGGGTTTTGTGGGTGTGATGTTTAGATGTGAATCAGCGCGTGGGGAGTTTGGTTTGAACCTACATTACACTCCCTTTTTTCTACGTTTCCCCTTTGTCGGTGGGGTTTAAAGAAACGGTTCAACGGAGCGAGGGACGTTTTAGGACCACACGAAATGTGAATTACGTGTCACGGTGACGTCATACGTTGCCGAGTACTATAGATATGGTTATTTTGGAGTTTCCTCGTACCGAAATTACAACGACTTTTCCAAAACCAAAAAAAACCAACCTTAAGTGAATTATTTTCTACTTTAATACTAATTTCGATGTGAAATTCTATTTTTTTCTGCTTTTTTTAAAGTAAAGGATTTTGAATGCACCTGCGTTATTGAGGAGTGAAGAGATTGGGGAAGAAATGTTGTTTTTCTTGCGATGAGGTCTTTTGACGTTGGTTTATAGCTTGTACTGTAGGTCATAAAATGGAAACAAGCCAGGTTTTTCGTTTTCCTGTGTGTATTTGTACAAATTCCCAGTGGAAGTAATGTCGGAATTTGTAGCGGGTGAGCTTGAGTTATTTGGCTTTTCAGTCGATTTATTGACTCGTTTGGTTGGAAACAAAATAAATTCGTGTCAATATTAGTTTTGTTTAAATTTCTACTTTGATATTTGTTTGGAATAAATATTTCATTTTGCGCACCTAAAAACACGTGATCTAATAAAAGGATGAAAATGAAATTCTCAGTAATTCAAGAAATGCTGTTGATGAAGCGACGCAAGCTGCCAAGCCAACCACCTGACAATCTGCATTGCTAATTTTCTTCCAGCAAAATGGCAAGTTTACAGCAACAAACATTCTCTCTTAATGAATATCGTTGCTCTTTTCTCTCTACACACTGCAACCTCCTTTGTTACAACGAGGTTTGGCGAATTTTAATCTGGACCATAAAGTACCAGTTACTGTCGTCTTATCATTGGAGATGAGTCAACCCACTTTGCGCTCTGCTGTGTCATCTACCATTTACCAACTTGTAATTATGTGCGTGCATGAGGGAATGGAGTCGAGGGAAACGCTATTACCCCTCTTTACCTTAGATAGATGGAGGATTAGTCGGTGGTGACAATCCATCGGTCCATATGGCACAAAAAGCGTTGTGCCGTCAATGACTCAGTGCGTTAAGGTGTGAGCCAATTTCCTCTTATGCTAAATTACTCATCTTTGCATCATCAATTTCTCGAGTGGAAATAAACATTTAAACAACGGGACAATTTTTGTAAATCGGTGTCAGTTTGCGCTGTTTTCTCTATTTTTAGCCTCTTGTTTTGATGTGTAGTGCAATTTAGCGAGGTAATAATCCGTGCAAAGGTATGAGTCATTGCGCTGACTGATTTATATACCTGTTTACTATCTACCGGGCCTTAGGTGGACGATGTGCATTTCTCCCCTTCACCTATAGGGGCTGGAAAAGCCTGGAGAAAGAGAATGATGCCAATTTCTCCTTCCCCTTTTAGATTAGATTTTGTCGGGGAAATAGATATGCTTAATGGCAGATGTAGACAGGCAAATTAATAACTAGAATGAGTGAATCTCATTTGCCTGGCTGCTACCGAGTAAATTACTTGTCAGGTTTAAATTTGCCCTCTTGACTTCTCCGTGTGATGATGCATATAAAATTTACATTTTCAATTCCGATAAATACGATTTTTATTATTAGTGAACGGTATTAGGTGAGGTGTGCTGAATTTGATCAATAGTGCAAAATATATGCCTGCTTCAAATTTGTAACACTTTGGTTGTTTGGCTTTCATCAATCATTGAATCTGTCGTACTGCGCTAAAACATCAATAAGTGTGAATAAAGTGCTGACATAGATGTATACATACTTTTATAACTTTTGCAGGAAGTTTACTGTGGCAAAGAGACCATCTGCACCGTGGATGGATTGCATTTCAGCAGCATGTACAATGCTCGAGTCAAAGCTTTCAACAGCAGTGGTGAAGGAGCGTGCACTGAATGTATATGTCTACAAACAGCTGAAGGTAACTGCAGAACGAGGTTTTACTTTAATAAAATTAACATTTTCTTTTTCTTTTTACAGTAGATTTGCATTTTTTAAATAATGATTTTGATTGAATTTATTTTCTGGGTTTATAGAGTGGAATGTGAATATAAGTTTGAGATAAATGTTAACTTGTGCTTTGTGGTTGATGTCTGCATTAATTTTGCCGGTGTCATTTTTGGTAGAGAAATACGAGCGAGCAAGATGCCATTATGGTTAAATGAAATTGGATTTGTGTCTCTTCCTTTTGCTCAACTGCAATTTGCTTTGAATTGTGTTGTTTGAACCATTTCTAAGGTTAATGTTACATTGGATCATTTACCACTCGGGATCATTTTTAATGGGATGTCGTCGAGTGTCTCGAAAGCAGAACAAACGCCGAAATGCCGTCTTGCTTTATTCTTTCAATACAGTTTATCAAACTGAAATGTAAAATTAAATTCTCTGAATAATTTTTTCTTTTGAAAATGGATTTCCATTTTAAAGTTTCAACTGATTGAAGACGTAATGAGTTGATAACCTGGTTGCAATTAAAGTTGCTTTCATTAATATTCTTCATTTATACTTCTTTTCAGTCGCTTGGTTCACTTTGGATCCTATTACTGCTCATCCGGATGTTAAATTTTCAAATGAAAACAGCACAGTAATGTGCGACAGCTACGAACACCGAGTGGTCATAGGCTCAATTGGATTTTCGCGTGGAGTTCATTACTGGGAATTTTTAATAGATCGTTACGATAGCAACACGGACCTCGTTTTCGGAGTGGCGCGTTTTGATGTGAATAAAGAGATGATGTTAGGTTGGTTGAAGATAATACAATTACACAATTAGAGATTTATTAATTTATTGACAATTTTTGTTTTTGTTTTAACAGGAAAAGACGACAAAGGATGGGGAATGTACATTGATAACCAGCGTAGTTGGTTTTTGCACTGCGACGGACACGAGCATCGCACCGAAGGTGGTGTTAACGTTGCGTCTGTTGTTGGAGTATTCCTCGATCTCGATAACCACCAGTTGAGTTTCTATGTGAACCAAGAGCCCCAAGGACCAGTCGCTTTCACCGATTTATACGGCGTGTTTTACCCAGCCGTCAGCATCAATCGCAGTGTTGCTGTGACAGTGCACACGGGTCTCGACCCGCCCACTGATCACGAAAGCGAAGGGGACGACAGCTGAAGAATACAGTTTTCTCAAGCGCGTCGAATCAAACGTCGCGTGTGCTGAAACGTGACTGTTGTATTTAATATTGTATTGGTAAGAATCGTGTGTCATATTGACACGAGGAACTTAGAAAATGCTAACTTTAGAGAGACAACAGCTGTGTTTTAACTAAGCATTCCAATACATGTCATTGGATTTCTACTTCAGCTTCAATACTATTGAAGGAAGTTGATAAAAGAGGCTTGCACATTAACGGTTTTCAACTGATATTTGCAAAAGAAGACATTTTTTATTTGCAGGCATGATACACTTGTGTACTGTTTTGTGATTAATAGAATTTAATGGAACGAAATCCTTAAAATTCCACTGCCATTTATTCGAAAGGAAAATGTAACAATCATTTTTTTATGTTTAAAATCATTCGTTACATTTCTGTAATATTTTGTTTATAGTGTTTAATATATTACATCTGAATTATATTCTAGGTTTCATTTTTAAGTATGTTTGAGCTGAAAAACCAAAACAAAAAGAAAGAAATGTAATTAAAATAGAGCAATTGTCTTGTTATTTTTACTTTTTTATTTTTTTTATTGCTTTGGAAATGTTTGTAAGAATTTGGTTTTCTGCTGTTTAGTAAAGGCTTTCAACATAAATTTGAAACAATGCTATTATCATTTTTCTTATTTGGTTTTAATATTTTTCTGATATCAATTTACATGTAATAAACCATATCTGTTTGTCTAAAAGTATTACAAACGTAAATTTTATACATTTTACATCATCTTACATATATTAAATACTAGAACATGGAAAATCCATGGTGCTAGGAAAAAATACCTATATAATTTGATAGCAATTAATACATTTGTATATTTTGATCAAAAATACAATTTGGGTTCCATATGCATATGACGTCATATGCCAATAATAGCCAATCACGTTAGCGTTATGTAGACAGACCGAGACTGGGAAACTATATATAATATAATTTTTAAGCTGTGAAGTGGATACCCCTGCTGCTAACACCTTTAAAACTTGGTTCCGCCTGATCACCATCAAAATCTCCAAATGCTTACACGAATGTGCATTTGCTACTCCAATTTGTTTGACCAGAAGCTACTTAAATTAGATGCAGCGGTGGCCATGGCTCTGCTAAGTATATCGAGGTCAACCGAGCGAATCGTTTTAATCAGAAGCGCCTCGAGGGAATACGTGCAACACCTACGCTCACTGTGCGCATTTACCTGGAATTTAATTTGTTTCATTAGAAGATCAAATTATGAGTAATAAACTCGCTTTACACAACGCCTGGTAAACTGGTGCGGGCGGCGGCGGGAGCGGGAATGTGTATCGGGAAGTAGTAGTGGGGTCAGGTGTGGTCGGGGGTTGCATAATTTTGAGAAAAGATTTTAAGAGCATCCTTTGAGGAATAAAGCGTTGGTTTGGACGAAGAGTGCGCTGAGGACGACGAAGGAAACATAAAACTGTAAGAGATCATCAATCGATCATTTTTTTAATTTTGTTTTGTTTTTGGGCTGATTGAGGGATTTACCTGTGCCGTGTGTTGGGGCATTGCTATGATGCAGGCCAAATGTGAAATATAAAATGTGAGTTGTGACTGATGAGTTGGAAATGAATGGATATCGACTTTTTATAGACTCGTCTTGGTTGTTCAATGGGTCCCATTTATCTCCCCACCAAATTTCCCTGTTTTTCCCACCAAATTCCACTAAATTCTGCACTCCCTACATTTCCCACCTATTAACACTTTTTTCCACACTATGTTTTTCCACTTAAGAAAAACTAAATTTTCCACCATTTTTTTTCACTAAAAAAAAATACATTTTACACCCAATTCCCCAATTTTTACACTTTAAGAAAAACAATCTCTGAATCAAATCAGATCAGAATGAAGTGTAATAGTCTTACACAATTCAAGAAGCAGGCTTGTTTTGGCTGTTTTACAGTACAAATTCCTAATTTTTTATTAAATTAAACACATTTTTTCTATAGGCACGTTCAAATTCATTTAGATAACTTAACTTATTCACCATAACTGTCTTAAAGTGACGTTTTTGACCATATAGGCAAAAACGTCACTTTCAGACAGTTAAGTCAAATAAGTTAAGATATCTAACCAAATTTGAACGCAGCTTATGTTTTCGTGAAAAACCAATCACTGGGTCAATAATGCTTTTTTGGCTTTAGATGGTCTGCCACGTTTGCGCTTCTCATCCAAAGGAACATTTTAGCTTTGGGTGGGACAACATAAAGACCTTCACCGATTGCAACTCCCAATATGTGTTTGCACGTGTATGTGCGCGTATTAATTTCTTTTATACGTACGGTACAGTGTAATGATGTGTTCTCAACATTTTCTTTAATGTTTTATATCGTTTTAATACAATTTTTAATTTCTGATGCAGTGAAAGTATTTTTTCTTAAGCCTAGTACACATAAGCTCATTCCGCACACGGAATAGCACAGGGAATCAAAATCTGAAAATTTTTTTTGTGGTACACACAAAAAAATTTCCTTGTTAGGAAATATTCCGTAGCTGAAAAAATCATTCTTTCCATGCACTTGGTGCACGGGAAACCACCTATCGTTTCTGTGCATAGAATCTTTCCAACTATCCATAATTCATATGGTTTAAGCGACCGGTTAAAAATACAGATAACCAGATCACACCTGGTTAGCTTTATTTTTAACCGGTCGCTTAAACTGCATGTTCGAACGTTGCGTCAAGTACGGACGAATCCATATAAGCTGCTGTTGGCGGGATATATGTTCTATCCTGCCAAGAAATGAAAGGAAAAAACGAAAAGCAAGCCCAACACATTGATTTTCGAATATATAGTCATCATCAGCCTCATCGTCATTGCATATTTTCAAAGGTAGCCATTTGCAAAAAAATATTTCAGACAGTCGCCATTTGTAATATGACGTCATTAAACCAACTATGTGTACCACATTATTCCCAGTCTAAATTTTCCATGTGACATTATCCATTATTTAAAATTCCGTTGATAATTGTCACAAGAAAAATTCAGACTGGCTGAATATTTTGAGTCTCAATTGGTGTGTGTACTAGGCTTCAAAGTGTAAAAAGTAGTGTTTTCGGTGCAGAAAAAAATGAGTGCAAAATTCAGTTTTTTTTGGTGGAAAAATATAGTGCAGGAAAAAAAAATAATATGTGGGAAATACAGGGAGTGGAGAATTAAGTTTAATTTGGTGGGAAAAACAGGGAAATTTGGTAGGGAAATAATTTGTTCTCTTGTTCAATTAGGCTCGAAGCAACGGGGACTAAAACTTGGTTAGGGTACATTTATGAACTCTTTTGCTTGGCTTAACGCTGTTTTTTTGTTCATTGTGCATAGGATATTTATTTTTGAACTTATATCTTGGTCATCCTAGATGAAGTTATGCAAAAGCTCGAATTCCTTTATTGGATAGTCCAAGATCAAAAATTAAAGAAAATATGTTTAAAAAGAAAGACAGTTTATGATTTTACTTTAGTGTGTCGTTGCTAGGGTAGTGGTTAGGTCGTTGGTCTTTGGTTAGTAAGATCTCTGGTTCGAATCCTGAGCAAGGAATAAAACCGAAAATTTTTTTCAAAAAACAGGAGGCACTATATAATATATTAGATAATTAGATAATTTATATACTGTTTCAGAACGTGTTGTAGATTGACTAGTGGTCTAGTTGTTCGTCTGTGATCGTTCAGGTCGTGGGTTCCGATCCAGGTCGGAATGAACGAAATTTTTTTTCAGAAACCAGCAAGCCCAGTTGTAGAAAATAAGACACTCAAAGATACATTATTAATAAGTCGCACATAGGCTAGTGGTTAGGTCGATGGACTTAAGAAATGAAATGTCCTTCCTGGTTCGATTCCTGAACAAGATTACAATTTAGTGAAATTTTTTTAAATATAATTTATGGTCTAGTTAATAATATAAGACATTTTAAGATGTGACATTCATGTGTCGTGTACAGACTAGTGGTTAGATCGATGGACTTAGAAAACTGCGATCCCGGGATCGCGTCCTGACCAAGGGAAAAAGTAAAAGAAAAATTTTTCATGATGATGTGTCGTGAAATAATTAAAAATTTCCTTAAAAAAAATAAAACTTAAGATTTATCAGGAATCGAAACCGAGACCCGAGACTCCATAGACCAACGTCCTAACCATCAGACCACCTGAGACACATAAAAATTGT
>JH431868.1:325836-381877 GCA_000239455.1 Strigamia maritima | reverse complement strand
AGCTTTATATAATACTTCGTGACACAATTTTTTATGTGTCGCAGGTGGTCTGATGGTTAGGACGTTGGTTATAGAGTCTCAGTTCTCGGTTTCGATTCCTGACAAATCTTAAGATTTTATTTTTTTTTTATTAAAGGAAATTTTTAATTATTTCAGAAAAAATTTTTCTTTTACTTTTTTCCTTGGTCAGGACGCGATCGCGGGACCGTAGTTTTCTAAGTCCATCGATCTAACCACTAGTCTGTACACGACACATCAATTACACATCCTAAAATGTCTTATATTAACTAGACCATAAATTATATTTAAAAAACTAAATTGAAATCTCGTTCAGGAATCGAAACAGGAATGACATTTCCTTTCTTAAGTCCATCGACCTAACCACTAGCCTATGTGCGACTTATTAATAATGTACCTTAAAGTGTCTTATATGTTTTATAACTGGACCTGCTGTTTTCTGAAAAAAAATTTCGTACATTCCGACCTAGGTCGAGTTTCGAACCTACGACCTTAGCCACCACAAACGAACGACTAGACCACTTGTCTATCAACGACACACTCGTGCAGTACATAAATTGCATTACATTGTATACAGTGCCTTCTGTTTTTTGAAAAAAATTTTCTTTAATTTTAGACCTTAGTCGGGATTTGAAACCACAACCTTAGCCACCACAAACGAACGACTAGACCACTTGTCTATCAACGACACACTCAAGCAGTACATAAATTGCTTTATATTGTATATAGTGCCTTCTGTTTTTTGAAAAAAATTTTCTTTAATTTTATAGCTCAGTCGGGACTCGACCTGACTTCTACAGAAATATCACTCACAGTATCCAGAGTCCAACAACCTAACCACCAGTCTATCGACGACGTACATAAATCATGTGATAAACTCTCTTTAATTCACGATCTTGGTCAGGATGCGATTTTTTAGTATTCAATATACATAACAGAACAAATGAGTTAGACTAAAAATGTTTGTTAAAGACTAAACAATTGTCTTTATTCTGAGAAAATTAAGTTACAAGAGTGATTCATTTATATGCATAAACTTATGCATAGTAGTTCACACTCATTTTAAATTTAAAGTGAGTGTCAAAATCATAAAATCAACTCAAGATACGAGCAAATATACAAATAATAAAAGATAAAGACTGCACATTCGAAATGTATAAAAGAACATACAAATCCAAAATGCAAAGTTCAAACTAAAATGAGCAATTTTCAAAAGCTACTATTGTGACGTCACAACCTAAAAAAATAAATAATTATGTCGTGTGTAGCAGCTCGGCAGTCGATCGTTCGAACTGTAATTCATAACGTCTCTGAAGATTTTTTAATCTCGAAAACCATCAAAAACACAACAACAACTCATTCAATAGTTGAATCATAGATGGCAGGACCATCAACTACAAAACTACTCACAAATCATCATCATAATCTGAAAATAAATAATTAAAAAATAAATAAGTGTCAATGATTACAATGATTACAATGATTGTTTTTTCAAGTTCAATGTGTTGACGGCATCATTGTCTTGAAGTAAAACTTGATTCTACCTTAGCTTATCTCTTCAATTCAAAGTTATGAGTAAAAAACTGCTTTTGAAAAACTCATTTTTGAAATTGCCCCATCTTTGCTTTCCAATCACTCTAGAACTATCCAGTAAAAAGTTGTTTTGTTGATATCTTGGAAACCTTATAGATCCATCATTTCAGACATTTTCTCACTAAACTGACCTAGTTTATGTCCTTAAATCCAGATTTTAAATTAGCAAGTTTTGGCAAGTTTTGGAAAAATTAGTTTTTTGCTCATAACTTTGGATTGAAGAGATGTACCAAGGGTAGAATCAAGTTTCACTTCAAGGTATTGATGCAATCCACATTTTGATCTTGAATAAACAATTTTCTCTAGTGTAGTTCTCGAGTGGACAGAAAAGATAGAGCAAATTTTTCAAAAATGTGTTTAGACCGATATCTTGGAAACCATAAGAAATGCGTTATTTCTAACAGCTCCAACGTCATTTTCTCGCTGAAAGAACTCACCTAGTTTCTGTCCTTAAATCCAGATTTTAAATTTTGGCAAGTTTTGGCAAGTTTTGGAAAAATCAGTTTTTTGCTCATAACTTTGGATTGAAATGATACGCTAAGGTAAAATCAAGTTTTACCTCAAGATATTGATGAAATCAACATTTGATCTTGAATAAACAACATTTTACTGTATAGTTCTTGAGTAATTGGAAAGCAAAGATGGGGCAAATTTCACAAAAATGTGTTTAGGCTGATATCTTGGAAACCATATCATTTCCGACAGCACCAGCCTCATTTTCTCACTAAACTGACCTGGTTTCTGTCCTTAAACACAGATTTTAAATTTAGCAAGTTTTGGCAAGTTTGGAAAAATCAGTTTTTTGCTCATAATTTTACAAACATACTGTGGTAAAATCAAGTTTCACTTCAAGGTATTGATGCAATCAACATTTTGTGCAAGCAACATTTTGTGGATTGTGGATTCGTTGTCATGAAAACTTGGATTTTAGAGTTTTTGCATGCTTTCCACAAAATGGACATGATTACATGACTAGTTTTTCAGTAAAAATTATTTTTTCACTTTTCTGGAAAACTAAGCCCATGCAAACTTATGTTAGTAAAATGATTAGTCATTGCTTGATTAGACCATGCGCGGTAGCTATCTTCGAGTTCACAAATTGAATAAAAAAAGCGAGAGAAGCACGACGCCCACACTGCAAATCTATATGTCTAAATTTTGTTTTAGGCACTCATAATAGCTTAAGTGAAGACACTTTAAGAACCTAAACACTGGTTCCATTTAATAGTCGTTTGGTGAGCCTAAAATCAAGGTGACTATTTTTGAGTCACTGCAGTACAAAATTTGCAGTTCTAAATAAACAAAATAGACAGAAAACTAATCAAATCCATGAATTTTAGTAGTTTTCTGTCAATTCATTAGCAGCAGTTTGATCAATTCTTTGTATTATATTTAGAACTGCCTATTTTCGTACTGCAGTGATCAAAAATAGTCACCTTGATTTTTAGGCTCACCCAAACGACTATTAAATAGAACCAGTATTAGGTTCTTAAAGTGTCTTAACTTTAGCTATCTAGTTTTACGTGACACGTTGCATGAGAAATGGGCATGCATGGCCATTACTCATGCAACGTGTGTGTCACGTTCAATTTCATTGCAATAACGCCTAAATTCTAACTATGACTAATTGATTGACCAAAAGGCAGTGCACTCTTAACCCAATGATGAAAACACAAAACACTGGATAAAATCATCCCATTGATATACATTAAACACGTGATATAAAGTCCATAAAGGCCAAGACACCCAAAAATCGTTATTAAAGTAAAGCAAAATCACATCTTGCATAAAACCATTTTGAATAAAAATTATATCTCTTTTGAATGTAAGCATACTTCAAAACAGGCACAAGGTAGCAAAAAGCTTTTCCCTGTCACTTTAGCTTTATCGCTCACTAGGGGTCCATTTTGGGTTATCGTCACACATGCCGATAATCACAATCAGCTATTAATCTTCACTCTCCTCTAATTATCCTAGTCTTCTGCATCCAGCATTTATCTCATCTAAAGATACTCAACTGTTTTCCTCATATTGTCAACAATCACCATAATATTCAAGATATACCGTTATGCAAAACTTCTATTCTAAATTAAAATGTTATTAGACTTGTTTGCACGTCTTGAATAGACGCAATAACTTGTTATAGACCCTGCAACAAGGCCGAGCGCCTCATTAAAAGCTCCCAGCCTCCAACTTGCTCCGCTGTTAAGCTGATTTATGGTTGGAATTATTTCATTAAAGATGGAACTCAGACACGGATCTAAGTACACATTAATTTTCCAAGCATTTCAATTCACAGCAAAACGCACCGGGCTATTCAGCACACACTTATAACATTTATTAGTGTTTGTTTATTAAGAACATTACAGAAGTTTAATTATAAAATATAAAATACCTAATGCTTAGAAAAATTAATTAAAATATATATATATAATTTCCTTTTTTTAAAAAAATGATATATCTGGTTTTATTTTCCTTTCAATTCTATAACAGTGAAATCGAACGACAGGTGTAAGTAGACAGATGCCGAGTTTGTGGCTACCGATTAATGGTGAAATCACAGGGGAAAAAAGAGATACGTTTCAAGTTTCGAGTGCGTTGATCCCATGTGTCAACCTCACCCGAAACTCAGCGGGAAACGGATCTAAAACGATGACAAAACGCGACGCTGAAGCCATCTCTTTTCATTTCTAAAGTTTTTCCTAGTTTTCGTCTGCTGCCAATAAAGAAGGAAAAAAAATTCCAATTTCTACTGTAAAAAAAATCCCATCCATCACTTTATGAATAAAAATAAAACTAAAATTTCTGAGATAAGATACATACGAATAAAAAAAAGTAGCCTATAGCAAAATTTGCATAAACCTTTATTTTCTACTAAAATAATACATATGCACTTCAATTTCTCAATTCATTTAAACATTTCAGTAGAAATTAGTATTTCAAACAATAAATTCAACTCCCACAAGTCAATTGATTAATTAGCAGAATCCCTTCTTCATTAAGCATCCAGTCATTGGCATTTATTAATACCGGCAAGTCTCTAATTATAAATAAATGCCATTCAAATCATCTCAAACCACCATGAACAACTTTTAGGCATTATTACAATTACTCAAGTGGAAAGACAAATCTCGATCAAAATCAACAGAATTACAACATATCTCATAAAACATTATGTTTTATTCACTATAGAATACTGCACTCAACACGAATATAATGCTGAGCGACCAAAGGGAGCCATAATGAATCTTTAATGTTTTCATCACTCATTTATCACTCGTCGACCGTTCATTAATCCACAAAGGTTGAAAGCTTTATGTCACGATCGTCCTCAGACCATTAAATAAATTTAATTTACCGTTATTAAAATTTTTGTTTGTTATCTTTCTTCAATTAAAAAGAAATAAAATGATAGAACAATTGTTCGGGAGTTTTCAGTTTTGGTCAAACTGGAGAAATAATGTCCGAAATATTTCTTCTTGAAAGTAAAAATTAAAAAGTGTGAAATCAGTTTACACAAAATTAAATAACTTTAATCAATAAAAAAACAAAAAAAAAACAAAAAAACTTTTCATGCATTATTAAATATTTCATCGCTAATTTCTCATTCCTTTGTTCCTCAACTCTAAAAACGCGACTAACCTGGGAAATCTAACTTGGAAATTGGTTTACATCGTCTTAAGCATATTATTCATCCGATGAATAAGACTAGGTAAAAATTCTCTGTACCTTTCCTTGTAATCTCTTGATGGATTTTGCGCAATCCAATTAACAATTCCCCGGCTAATGAAGAAAAATACCCTCTCGGCAAATGAGTTTGCATAAATGGCCTTATTTAACCTCGTCTTACCTGACTTTACTTTTCTATTACCGCACTCGAAACTGCAAAACTTGTGTTTTTCCTATTTTTTTTTTTTTTTTTTTTTTTTATTAAAAAGTAAAAACAAGAAAATTTATTATAATTATTAATGTAAATTACGTGTCAAAAAAACGCGTAATACATCTAATTACGTGCAAACGTAAAATGACATGAAGGCATTTTTATTAAAGGCCCACATTCATCTCTTGCGGTCTGGAACATGCTGCCCTCCTTGCGAGTGAAGCTGCTGTGCTGGCATTGCCAATTTGTGGTTGCGCTGGGCACAAGGATCCAAGAATTCATCGACCTAATAAAGCCTACTGACCAATTAGGAGTGGTCATTCACTTATAATTTAGGTGCTCAAAATTTGATGACCAACACCAAACAAAGCCACCACATACAAAATTATGATCATTTCAAATGTAGAAAATGTAAATTACACATAAATTCACTATCCAACAAAACAAAATCTAGCATATTTAATGTTTAGTGGATTTTTATGATGTCATAATAAAGATGCAGTGCCAAGATTTAGAAAGAGTCAAATTCGTCACGGCCCCCACCCTTTTACAGCCCCATCCAAGCATCTCGTCGCTCCACTGACATTCATACATCACTTGAAGGCGAAAACACGCCAACAGGGAGCACTAAACACCGACAACAAAACACGGATTCACTCCTGAATGGAGATATTTCTCTTTAAAAATGAGAGTGAGTAAATTCCAATCGTATCTACTGTAACAACTGTCCCATAAAATCACGCGTAAACAAACTGAAATATAAAAGCAAAAGAAGGAAAGAGGTCAACAACAATGTGTGCTCGCAGCTTAACCCTTCGTTCAACCTTTTCTGCATAGTAGAATTGCAGTTTTAACATAACAAAAGCAGAGTTTGCACATGTCAAATTTTAGCCCAGTATAATCCAATTTTTTTAAAGTTTGACATTTTCATTTCACTGGCAGCTCCAAATGGTGAAGACCAGAAGACAAAGTCAAGTGTCAGACAGTTGACGCGCCCCTACATGTCACCCCATCGAAACCACCGTGTAATTGCTCAATCTATCACGAGATTAGCCGGTGTCCAACTACCTGGATGAGGCTTTCTTTGATGGATAGGCCCAGACGTCACGGGTCATCTCTCGAGTCGCATGCCCAAACAGTCGGTGGCGCGCTGGCGCCTAAAGTTGACAGACGACTTGAGAGAGTTCTGTGAACTAATAACTTTCCCCTCACCGTCTGTCAAGCAGAGTCCTAACAACCCCGAATGTAAATGTGGTCTCTTCACCCTGAAAGTGGGCACACAAAGGCAACGGGAAGTAGTCAAACACTTAAAAACGTCAAAATCTTACCGGCATCAGCATGTAAACATTATAATTTTATAATAAAAGAATAAAAATGTCGCACACTCATTCTAATTTGCATAACAGACAGTTCTATCTAACTCTCTTCCTTTTGTTTGTCGGTTGGCTAAGCCTCACACAACAGGTTCCACGAGATCCTTGCTAATCAGGCTTAAAAAAGGCAACGCGAGTTTCACTTTAATATTCAAGAGCAATACCCTTTTAATCACACTAAAACTATGGTTTACGCATCCGAAAACGCACCTCGAGCTAATCATTAACAAATTAAATGAGAGGACCAAATTCACACTTTCACTCATTTGGTTCAACTCTCATTAGAATGCAACTGGCGCCAACGAGATTAGCACCCAATTCACGGCGCCTTGCACCCCTCCTCGTGACGCTATCTAAAATACCACCATTAGCACATGTTTTTAATAAAAATAAAAATAACATAGCATACCCTACAAATTGTTTTATTGCAACCCGTGGAAAACCACGCAACTGTGAGCATCAGACAAAAGACACGTGCCTCATCTCATCAACGACTAACACAAATGCGAAGGCGTTCATCGGCAAACCAGAAGCTGTCATTTAAGATTACACTGGTCTTTCGGTGAAATTAAACAAACCAAAAGAGAAAAAAAGTAAATCATTAAATATTTAATAATAAAGCAAATTGACAAATTTCATTATCAATTTTAAAGTACGAGTATCCTAAAGAAAAGTTTATCTTGGCCGCCTTTGGTAGAGTTCGAACGGCCGAAAATACTTTATCTTATCGAGTCCCTACGAGTATACCGCGTATAATGCGCATGCACCTAACCTAACCTAGAACTCGGTAGGACGCATAAGGACTCTAAAAACTCGGTATGACTCGGTCCCACGAAAAATCATCGGTCCTATGATTAAGAAAAATATTTTAAATTTTTGCGATCTTCCATCTTTAAATATATTCGCAGAAATTACACCTATTTTGTAATATTTTTTAATAACAATTAAATGTTAACAGTTAAATGTAGATTAAAAAATAATAAAAATTAAAATAAATATTGATAAATTTTTTATTTTTATTTTCCATCATTAATAAAATAAAATTTTCTGCGAACTTTGAATTTGAATCTCTCAAGCCATATGGCTGTTTGTGTGGTAAATTGTTGAAAATAAGGTTCGAAGTTTAGTAATATAAGCGGATGATGTAAAAAAACAAATTAAAAAACATCTTGCATAATCAAAAAAGTGGGTTAGGTCAAGAGCCCATAGACGATTCTGGTTTTCCGTGTTTTAGAAAGAATACAACTATGTAAAACAAAATTCACGTAAATATTCGTGTTAAGAATGATTCGATTCTAGGCACAGTATCAATAAATAGTGGAAAAACAAGAGTGAGAAATACCTTTCACGTACATCTCTCGGGGGTGTTTAAACACCTTTACTTCTACCTCTTCTTTAATGGATGAGGCACTATCTGAGCATTTCCTCATGACCATCACGGATACTTTTCTCCTCGCTTACCCCCAACACCTCAAGCATTCGCATTAGGGCCACACTCGACGTGCAAAGGGAGCTAAAAATATCTGAAACTTTTATTTCTATAAAATGTTTACTAACTTGTTTTGATAAATGATCAAATAAATGAAATTAAAAGTAATTCCCGAGGTCCATATTACCTGCGTCTACTCTTAAACGATCTTAAACAACGCTATATTGCTGAATAGGGACAAATTTAATATCTCTCATCTCTCTTCTAATCATAAATACAACGCGAGAATTCGTAATAATCTGCGATTCCATATAATTCCTTATCCAAAGGTGCGACTGTGCGTAATGCATCCTCTCTCCACTTAAAAGCACTTACGGAAGTGACAGGAAAGACATAAAAAAAATCTTTAAAACAAAATGACATGCTGTACTAGTATGGTAAAAATGGTCCTGATTTATGGCACTTAAAAACTAATCAAATAAACATCACTTAGTCGGGTTTTAAAAATTAATTTAACGACTGAGTTAGCAATAAGTAGCAGCAAAATTCAGATAATATTTAAATTAATGTATGTTCATTAAACTGCAATATGCAGTAAATAAGCAATCTGCGCAGCTATTAACTGGCATTGTTTTTCTAACGTCGTTTTCATCAGAATTCTATGATGGGATTAGCCGAAAGAAAGGGTGCTTTCAAGTGGACATTAAAAATATATGATTTAAGATGAGTTTTCTCAATCCTAAATCCTCCAATATGTCAGTTCACGAGTCGTATGTAACACGAGTAACGGTGATTTGAAAAGCCATCACCATAAACTACGCCTTTTATTTCCTCTCGTGACAAACTCATTTTTCTAACGTTCTAAATTGAATAAAAATGTGCTGCTGAGTGCAGTCTGTTCAGTTTGACCATAAAATTGTTGTTTATTTAAAGTTTTTGATTGGGATACATATCCAATTTGAATATTTGCACAACTGTAAACATTTAATGATTGATGACTGCGATACAACCGCGGGATATTAATCAAACACCGCTCAAACGTTTTCAGCTATTAATCAAAAGTAGCCAACTCACCTGACGTGTCATTTGCTGATAATGATTATTTATTTTTAGATATAAATTGATTTGTAAATTGACATAATCAAAAACAAAAAGAAAAAAAAATCGTGAAAAAAAAGGCTTAAGCTTTTTTGGTGTCAATATTGACAGTCTGCGTTAAAATTTTTAATCATGTTAAATATATATGCACATTTGGTTAATTGCGTTTTCATCTTAACAGCCCACAATGTAATTTATGAAATTTTATTGTAACAACTCCAAGATTCCAATCTTGAACATTAACTACATAAATCATTGGGAAACACATGCCGTTTCGTGCCACTATGAGCTGAATAATCCCCCATCTATCTACCATAGGGAAATAAAATAGTGGTAACGACATTTTCTGGAAATAAACTCCCCTTTGCCAATATACAAGCACCTAAATGATGTCATATTTATATTTTCATCACGATAAAAAGACGACAAAAAATGTTACTTCACTATTCCATTAACAAATGGCATAAAACTTACTGCAAATAAAAAAAAAACCCAAAATAAACAACAACTTGAATTAAGTTGTGAAATAATGTCGCATTTTACGACCACCTCCTTAAACCGAACACAAGAAAAGTAACAAAACTCAACCAATCTTCTATTTTATGACTTCCGAGATGATTTTTCTAGCTTCTTCTCATTCGTAAGCTCTAAATAAACTTCGTAACAACTCTTTGTTTCATCGCAACTTAATCTGTAATTTCCAGAACACGCCACAAACAATTTAGTTTAGCATAAGCGATAAACTGAACGAGTCAAATGCCCTTCAAAAACATGTCCTCGACAAACAAAAAACAAAAAAAACACTACTCAACTGCACTTGATAAATCCAGTCATGAGGAAGTGAAGCAGCGAACTCTGATCGATATATACCTCGGGGCACTCCTTTAATTCCCCCATAACTCGACAACTCCTTGGTCTAAATGGCAAATAACAGCCATCGTAACATTCTTCGTAGTTCGTACCTCTCGCGTCAGCACAAACTTTTTGAATGGTGAAAAAAGCAGAACAATTTGCTGCTTCACCTTCAATCTCCGTAAAAACATAATACGAACACGTGGCTAGATGTGTCATGACTTCTTGTATTCACCTTGACATCAATTTTGCGGTTCAACTGCACTAAACTCATAGCTGGTTAACATCAAAATTTTAAATGCAACTGGAGACTTGTTTGAATCTAGAGGTTCCAACTTGTTTGCCTGAAGGTAGTTAATTGGATGTAGCGGTGGCTTTACTAGGTGAATCAGGTCAACCGGATAGTTTTAATCAGGTCTGCCGGCCTCGAGGAAAACGTGCAATACTCAGTTTCATTGGACGCGCTTAGCTGGAATTTAATTTGTTTCATTACAAACAACAAATTATGGGTAATAAACTCGATATATGTAATTGTGCATTAATTCTGCTTCATCTCGAGACATTTCTATCATAAATTTGTCCTTAAATCAATGCGAATATATTCAGTATAAACCTCGAAAAAATAGTGGCGTAGAAACTTGCAGCCCAATCACCATCAACTCCACTCTGCCATATTTCTCGGGTCGTTAAAAGGTTTTATATCTGCAGACTTAAGTCATAAAAATTGTAAAAAAAATTCCACTAGAGAGAATTGATTAAAGTGAAACACACCAACTTATATCCCTAATAAAAGCAGAATCCCTGGCTGAGCTCAAAGGATTCAATTTTACGAACCATCTTGTTTTTTTATTTTTATTTTTTATTTTCTAATTTATTTTTATAGATTGAAAGAGAAAAGGCTTTACAGATGCTGGATACTTGACCTAATGTTATAAAATAATACCAAAAGTACTTTCTCTCAATGTTGTGAATTAATATTTTTTATTCGTTAAAATATCATCACTTTAAATGTAAAACCAGCGGTGTGTTACGGTTCAGTTTGTGAATTCATCTGAAATTTAAAATCTCGTTTCTTGAAAGTGAATTCGATTAAGTGCGTCGTTCGTGCGAATGTAGTGTCCATCGATGACCCGAAATCTCATTCCAATAACTCGCACTATCCCTGTATACTTGGAGAAAAAAATAAAAATCTGTATTCATATTGAATTACAAAATTCAAAATGCGATAAAACTACAGTACAAACTTCCGAACCAATAAAACAACATTCGAAACGTCAGAAAAAAAGCAAATGCATAATTGATATTTCATCTCGATCAAATTACAGATCTGGTTTATTTCTGGCTTATATTTAATACCCAGTAGTTTCACCTCAGAACTTTCAAGCATTGTCGCAAAGCCCAATTAAAAGCGGAGCTTTTGATTCAACTACAATGAATAAAATAAGTGTCAAATTTGTTGCATATTAAGAAACAGCAAAAGTAATTATTGTGTTCACTTAGATTTTATGGCGTCACATTTCAAACAGCTGTTTACAAGCATCGTCTAAGAAGAGAAACGAGGTTCACATAATAATTATTCCTCATAATTAATTTTCTAATTCTCATAATCAATTTGCTTTTCAAATACAAAAAAAAAATCATCTTAACTTTTCTCTTTTCATAATTCTCCACAAAATAAAAACTAAAAGCCCAGCCAGACAATAAAGCCCTCATTCCTACTATTCATACTTGGTGAATTTTTTTATACGGTATATAACCATGCTACTGTCCAGTGGAATGCGAGCAATAAACTAAGAACAGAAAGTATGCATTCATTCTTTGAGGCTCGAAGAAAGAATTAAAAAACCAAAGTGTCTGTGGTTTTCCACACATTCCATACAATGTGTGCATAAACCGTCAGTCATTTTCACATTATCTTCAGACATGATAAATCATACCACCGCTAATTAATAACCCATTTTCACTTTTCTCCAACAAAAAAAAAAAAAAAACTAAAGTGAAGCCCCAGAAAAAGTTTTATCGCAAGAATGAAAGCCATATAACAATATTTTTCCCCGTCCCCATTTTTTCCGTTTCATTAGGTGTGAGCATTAACTGCCTCCACTAGCAATCATCAAACTTGCCACCGCAGCAATAATCAATTACAATTAAATGCAATTTTTTCCTCCTCAAAAACTGTTCCATCATTTTTTTTTCACCGGAAAACACAATCTTTAACTTTTCCTTCCTCTTTTTCCCCCTTTCGTGAACAGATGGGAATTGAGCAAACTATCTCGCAGTTCTCCCAAAGGTAACAAGGCGATAATTTGATGCGGGACTTTGACGCGCATTTCATTCTTCACCCGTAATTGAAAAAAATGAGATTTTTTTTTTAAAAATCACATGACCAATTTATTTTTTGTTCATTTCATAATGCTTTAAAGAGAAACAACTTCGTCATCATGACATGGACAGTTTTAGCCACTCGACCTCGCTGCTAACGTCCGGTAAGGAAGCCATTTACCAATCAATTTGTTTTTTCAACTGACGATTATTAAATTTATAATGTTCCCATTTGTTGTCAATTAAAATTATTCATAATTCAATGGTTCCTTCGAGCATTGTAGAATGCAGCGTTAGCTTAAACTCGTCTGCTCGATGAAATTGTTTCTTTGCATCAAATTAATAAAAAGAGAAATTAAAAAAAGTTAAACTTTTTCCCAGCGCGATAAGAAAGTGCCGATAGCAACGTTGAACGTATTGATCCCTAGATGGTAATAGGTTGCAGTTATCACCAAAGTTCATAGATGAGCTCACCACACTGCCCATAAAAACTCGCATCAAAAATACTATTACAAAATCCATTGTCAAAAACATCAATTTAAGTGTTCATATATAAAAATTTTAGTAAGACGTTTACCATCTTTGCTTCATGTAAATAAAAATAAATTTTAAAAATACAGTAAAAGAAATTTTAATGTATCAGGATTCTGTTTTTAGTTTATTTATTGTTCCATCCGAAGACGAAACTTGTAAAAATTAGTCTATAGACTCATTTAGTGCTCCTGGCCATGGAAATTTTTAGTAAAAGGCGAAAAATTTGCACTATTGACCAGAAGCCAGAGATATTTTATATTGTAATTCAAAACTAGCCAATGAACAAACTACTAACAACATGACTGGTGTATTATATAAAGTCTTCTAAAATTAATTGAAAAAGCAAATTGGAAGTCATTATTTCAAACAGATATATGATCCCAGTTAACAATATAATTTAATATTAAAGAAATTATATGAAAAAAGATATTAATAATTACTTAATCAAATAATACCGTATATTCAGCTAATCAGCGCCGTCATGTGTGACAATGTGCCTCTGCTACATTGTTAGTAGTTCGTTCATTGGCTAGTTTTGAATTACAATATAAAATATCTCTGGCTTCTGCATTTTACTAAAAATTCCCATGTCCAGGAACACTTATAAGTCTGTAGACAAATTTTTTAAAGTTCCATCTTCAAATGAAACAATAAATAATCGAAAAACAAAACATAAGAAATTTCTTTACCATCATCTTTTCAGATCACCGTAATTCCGATTCTGGTTATCAATTGTGGAAGTGTTAACACAAAAGAAAACACCTTCAACCAAAACTTTTTGAAAGCAGGTACCCGAGGTACCTAGAACTATAAATTGTTATTTGACCCTGTAAACAAAGTGCGAAACTCCATTTCCAACTTTTTTTATTGTGAACTAATAGAAATTAAGGTTAGCTTTAAACCCAAATGATCACTGTAAGCCTTTCAGCATTCATTAATTTAATTGCATTAGGCCGCCTGCTGCGAGTGATAAAAAGGTTTGTTGAGGAGGACGCAATCAAAACCTGCTGAGATGCAGCTGAAGCCAAACAAGAGTGGAAGGGATAAAAAGAGAAGAACAAATGCCCATTACGGACAAACAGGATATGGAAAACAGAAAGACTACGAGCACAAAGCTATTGCACCCCCATCCTCATCTCGCACAAATCGTATTATAGCCACAGCTTTGTTCATTTCTTATCTCTCATCATCCTCTTCTTTCTATACAACGCACTTATCTCCAAAGACTTATTTTACCCTTTTATTGATTAAAAAGATCGGATCCCCATTAGTCGTTAACAAATTTTTCTTATAGAAATATAAGAAAAACAAAGCAGTTATACCACATTTCAAAAGCAACTAAGTTATTGACTTAAAAAGACAGGCATCAAGAGACCTTGGGTTAGTTCTATCGAGAGACAAAAGCTTTTGTACCAGATAAAGCTTTTAAAGTTTTTTTTTTTTATAACAAAAAAGAAAAACAATTTTTTTTTTGAGAATGTTGAAAAAAAAAATGTTTTTCCTTGAGAGTGACAAATGTTTTGTTTTTAGCTGCAAATGTGTGAAATCATTTTTCATTCGCAATTTAACACCAAATAAATCAAAGGTTATTTATCTTGTACAAGAAAAATGTTTCTTTTCATAATTGTACTGCAGAAAACAACCATCTGCTTTAAAAAGCTGTCACCAAGCCAACAGAATTCCATTATGTCCAGTTGCAAAGTCATCTCGTTTTTTATTTTTTTTCAAGACATTTTTGTTTTTCCTTACGTTTTTCAGTTTAGTGCACAAAAAACCAAAGTCAACTTAAATAAACTCTTTGTGATTGCAGACTAAAGTGAGTGAGTGGTCGCAGTAAATGAAATTTATGAACTGGAATGATTAGACCATGTCCACAATAGCTCTTCATTCCATTCTTATTGGCTCTCAGAAGAATCAATGAAACGTCAGAAATCACAGAGCAAACATAAATGACATTATTGCCTGGGCAGAATTAAATATTAAAGTCAAGTAATTTAACGAGAACAATCTAATCCCAAAAGATTGGCCTTTATTTCTATCCGTTTCAAAACTCAAAGACACCTCAAGACACCGCAAATGCGGCAGTTTCAAATAAAATTCATCCTAGAATAGACGGACATCAGCTCACCCTTTTGACCTTCCTCCTCGAGGCGAATCCAAGCACGAAGAAGGGCAGATATAAAAGGTGGAAAGAATGATATAAAGCTCCAATTAAGGCGTGGTCGACTTTCGTTTTTCTTGTCGCAAATAACGAATACAACGAGCACTTGGCCTCGTAACACACGATCCGTTAAAGTCTCTTTATACTCGACTCAACAACATTACATAAAACAAGAAAAAACAATAAACTTTGAAGGTAACTTGAGCTATACTCGCTGCAGTTTCCCTTCTATCTCGGTTTCGTGAAGAAAAATAATTATCACAGACAGTAAACTTAACAAATGAAAAGCAAAACATAATTCTTATCTTACACACTTGATTCTGTCTTATCCGCAAGAAGATATGTAAATAAAAAAAGCTCGGTCGCTTATCGAGTGGAAGTTACACGAGATATCACTTACAGGGCAAAGATGCGCAAAGATAGATTTCAGTATTAAATTTAAAATTATTTACCGTATATACTCGCGTATAAGTGGCTTAGTACAAAACATGGAGCCCCATGGAGTGCTCCAATTTCAATCTCCAGTCCACTTTACTTAGTAAGGTGAGGTCAGCCTGCCGCAGGCGTTAGGCTAAGACATAGAAAGCGTGAACTGGAAATTGAAATTGGAGCACTCCATGGATCACATGGGGCTCCATGTTTTGAACCAAGCCCGTATAAGTCGAGAATTTTTGGACCAAATCTAGGCCTATTTTTCCAAATTCGACTTATACACAGGTCAAAGAAACAAACATTTTTTTATTAGAATTTTACAAATCACATCCGTTCAACATGCAGGCCACCCCATAGGCTACCTATAGGATGGCCTGAACGTTGAACGGTCGTAATTTGTGAATACCGTATATGCTCGTGTATAAAGTCGAAGATTTTTAGACCAAATCCTGGTATTTTTCTTCCAATTCGACTTATACGCGGGTCAATGGTTTTTGACACGTTTTAAGTCGGGTCAACTTAAACGCGCATCGACTTATACGCGAGTATATACGGTATTCATTAATTAGAATAAAATACGCTTCGAAATCAGCTTTTACTTTGTGCTCAGTGGTGGCATGGCAACAAGTGCTGCTTGAATCGATAACAAGTAAAACTAATGTTTCTCGCCTCATTCTCTGTCTGGTCACATTCGCTCACTCGCCTCAAACCATTATCATCTTTTTACATGCTCACACTGTTCAATAAACATGAGAATCTAACTCATAAAAACTATCGACGAGAGCGTACGCGTGGATTCGTTGATTTCACTAGATTTCGCGAGATTTTACGGGATTCTACAGGATTTACATTTGCTTGGGTATTTTGTTAAAATCCCGTGAATCTCGTGGAATCCCGTGAAATCTCGCAGAATCTCGTAAAATCTCATGAAATTTTGTGGAATCCCGTGAAATCTCGCGAAGTCCTTTGAGAGATATAGACATAGATTTGTTGTTGTTGTAGTTTTTCTCGTTAGATTCTCTTCCCGAATACCACTCGTGCTAGTGATTGTCGTAACAGCCTGCAACCATTCATTTTTTTACTCATTGGTAAAACCACTCGTGCATCTAAAAATTACGACCAGAATAAACCACTCGTGCCCTACGGGCACTCGTGATTTATTCAGGTCGCAATTTTTGATGCACTCGTGATTTCTACCGAGTAAAAAAATTCATTGTTACAAGCTTATGCTTAGTTCACACTAGCGCTTTGTGGTATTACAACTGATTATCCTTCTAAATTTAACCTTTTTTTCCAGCACTCAAACGAGATTTTTCCGCAAGGAAGATTTACTCAATTTAATGAGTTTCATTCTTAGTACTTTCTGTCTCCAGGTTGTCTCGTCATTAATGCTGTGAAACTTCAAATTAAACTCCTTGGAAATTAAAATCATCTATAATTCAAATGAAGACTTGAACCTCTAAAAAAATAGTCAAAAAACTGTGGAATATTTAAATGATTCTTTTATATTCTTTTAGTTAGAATATGAATAAATTTCACATTTGGTGGGAAATAAATGAAAATTTTATTTTAGTTATATAAATTATGACCTGTAATGATTGTGGTCATGTAAGTGTTCCATTTAAACATATTCCCGTGCAGCTAAAACTCTAATTTGTGGTCGAAATGGGCAAACAAGTCCAGAAATGAAACCAACACAAGTGTGCAATTAGGAAGACTAACAGTAAGTTCAGATATCCCAAGTTATGTGTGTGCGAGAACATAAATAAATATGGCAATTATAAAATAACTAAAAAAATATTTTTCACATTTAATAAGACTTTTTTTAAAAAATTATTTAGTCTGGAAATATAAATTTTAATGAAGGGAGTTTAATTTATTTAATCTCCGCTTTCATTGTCCCGCAGCCAACAAATGAAAATGTCATCACTCCGTGCAAAAGAAATCAGCAGAAATCGCTCTTGTTCCTGCCCATTAAAAATGCATTAATTTCATTTCCAGAAATAATTACTTGAAATTCTTCGTCTTGTTTCCTCACCTCATTTAACATTCATTAATAAAATAAGAAAAGAATAGATCACGGGGTCTAACAAACTAAGTAACGTCTATTAATAATAATGAGCTTAGGGAACTAACTCACTCAGATATTTTACCTCATCAATCGATGACCATTTATAAACAAGCAGAGATTAACCCGCTAAAATTTCCGCTAGTACACGTTTCAGTGAAGAATACCTTGGACTAGTTCTTCTTCAGTAAAACGTATTACGACGCTCCACCTGTGCACTAGATGTGAGAGCAGTATTTCAGAAGTTGATCTGTCAGTTTGTGATGATTTAAAGTTAAAATAATTATCCCTATCTTGATCAATTGGTTGTGATTCAACATCCAATAACGTATTGATGATGTTGAATCACAACCAATTGATCAAGATAGGGATAATTATTTTAACTTTAAACCACAACAAATTGTGAGATCAACTTCTGAAATGGAGCAGTATTTAATTGATCCATCAACAAGGCTTAATGTTTTAGACAATTAAACATTAAAATGTTAATTATTCTACATTGTTATATAATGCTGCTCTCACATCTAGTGCACCAGTGGAGCGTCTCTTTAATAGTGTATAAAATGATAATATTAATTTTAATTTTCCACTACTAAAGAGCTTTGAGGAATCGGTTGGATCCTGGTTTGTTTAAAAAACTTCTTTTATAGAAAAAGAAATTCCCATTTCTAATTTAATTAATTTATATTTTCAAATTTTATATACTTTATATACATTTTTAATAATAGTGGGGAAATAGCGAGAAAAATAGCGCTAGCGGATCAACTAATCAATATGACTAAGCGCTAAGTGGAACAGCTAGCCTCAAATGACTAGCGGAGCTACTAACCAAAGTCATAATCCAAAACAAAACATAAAAATTATGTATTTCTTTCGTATTCAAAGTAAAAAGTACTTTAAAAACCGCATACTCAGCATCAATTCATTACACATTCAAGAAAAAACTCCAAATAAGAAAAAACTGCAAAAAAAAAAAAAATATTTAGGAAGAAAAAAAATAATGTTTCTAAAATTTCTAAAATAAAAGACCAAAGTCTATGAATTTCCGAGCCATAATTTTAATTTAAACACACAATAAATTGAGTATAATGAGAAAAAAGGTTGCTTTTATTGTTCATTCAACAAAACAAGCAGCTGTGAAAAATGCGGTTTGTCTCTACGACAACAAGAAAGCCGCAGCTGGTGCGCAACGATAAAACTGTGGAAGAACTGTAGCAGACTTCGATGTATCTTTAGAAGTATCAACTACCGAATTACTAAAACAACTGTTTTTATGCTCGATATTGTTCTTCATCTCAGTCCGGGCATCCGGCTAAGATATTTCAAATTTGTAACTTGAGAATATTTTCTTATTTGATTAAGTTTTCATAGAAATGCGAGTTTTTGAGCATTCAAGCACACCAGACTTTGCCTTTTTACAGAATATTGGTTTCTTTAAAGTAAGTCATAAATCAAATTCACCCGAAATCTATCACAGCCATATGGTTCATACATTTTTCTTGCTATTGGTTACGGTATCGATGATTCCGGCGAATAAAACGGTAGCCGCATTCATAAAATTATATACACTAGCCCTAGCCCACATTAAGAAAAAATTCATTTCCCTTTTAGCTTCAAGCACATGAGTTGTTTTACTCCAAATTAACAATTTAATACTAACCTTTTGAGCCTTCGTGGTGCAAAATTCTTTTCCCATATGACTTTATCCATAAATTTTAAAATTGTTTTATAGCGCGCATGACATCTCTCTCGTCTCGGTTGATTATGTATTTCGAAACTGTCTTGCGAAACATCATCTTGCTAATCTATAGTTGTAAAACCTGAAATGCAGATAAAAATGTACAATAAAATTGTATATGCCTTTGCAATTTGCCATACGGTATTTTAATCTTGCGCCATATTCCAACGCCATATTTCGATAACGCTGTCAACCGCCACACGGTGAGTGATCTTAGAAACAAAATACTAAATAGATGCTTGCGCACTTAATTTATTATATTATCGTATACAAATGTTTTTATTTGTAATAAGCAACCAAAACATCGTATTTCTGTTAATAAATACAAAAACTGCCTACCGACCCATACAGTCAATATGACAGTAACCGAAATAAACAATGGCTTGGTTGAAAACACTGGGTGTCCTGTATAGTCAGTTGTTTTGGTTTGTTTTTTCTTTTTTAAATATTAAAATCGTATTCAATAAAAATGTAGACAATAACCTTTTCAGTTTTCATTTACTACAATTTCCTGATTAGTGGGCACTTCAAGTCCGGTGCAAAGTGTCACTGCCACACTCCGATTGATGCTAATCGCAGGATAGAAAACCCCAAACAAATCACTAAAAGCCACTGGTCCTTGCACCTTCTGATCCACGTAAAAGCTCAATCGATGGTTGCAGAGATCGAGCAAAACCCCAACAATTAATCCATCCTTAACTCCGCCTTCAGTGCGATGCTCATGTCGGTCGCAATGCAAAAACCAGCTTCGCTGATGATCGATGACCATGCCCCATCCTTTATCATCTTTTCCTACAAACCAAAACTCAAACTAAATTTACATTCGACTTAACTAATTAATCATACTAATTACTAACCCAGCATTATCTCTCTATCCACATCAAAACGCGCTACTCCAAACACGACATCACTATTGCTATCGTAGCGATCAATCGTAAACTCCCAGTAATGAATCCCACGCGAAAATCCGACCGTGCCAACGATCATGCGTTGTTCGTAACTCTCACACACAACACTGAAATTGTCATTTGAGAATGTCACATCCGGGTGTGCAGTGATAGAATCAAACGTGAACCAAGCAACTGAAATAAAAACATTTAAATCAAACTAACTTTATTCTTCAGACGTGAAAATGTCTCAAAAACATGTCTTCAGAAATTAAAAGCCGAAATTTCCATTTACCTCCAGCTGTTTGCAAGCAAATGAATTCACTCCACGGTCCTTCCCCGCTGCTGTTGAAAGCTTTGACGCGAGCATTGTACGTAGTGTTGAAATGCAACCCATCCACAGTACAGATGCTGTCTTTGCCACAGTAAACTTCCTATAAAGTTTTTAAAGACACATCATTATTAACCTGACCTGTGAGTGTGTTTTGTGCAAACACAACTACCACAAATTTAATGATTAATGATAAACAAACGCCCCCGAAATTCAAATATTTTGATCGTGTATTTAACATATCTTCACCGTCTTCAAACACCATTTATCAAATTCACAGCAAAGTTTGTGTAAAGTGTAACTAAACATTCCGTATCTAGAGCTATAATATTTTATAATAATAATAAAAGATAAAATAGGAGAGATACGCAGTGGAAATTACCGCTCAATCACCATCAACTGCCCTACGCCATATTTCTCAAGTCGTTAAAACCATTTTATATCTGCGGACTTGATCATAAAAATTGAAAGAAATTTCCACCAGGGAGAATTGATTAAAGTGAAAGGCAGCAAATTTTATCCCTAATACAACAGATTACTTTGCAAGCCTCAAAGGATTGCATTTTACGAACCATCCTGTTTGAACTGAAATCCAGGCGCACTCTAGAGTTCAATTTCAAATATCCCACCGAACTTCTCTTTGTGATTACAATCCATCAACAAACGTCACATTGCCAATAAAAGTGAGGCAATAAAAAATTGATCATTTGCCATAATAATAATTTAGAATAAAAGTTTAGGGTTTACAAGAAATTACTTACTCGATATGCATTGTGATCGCCATCATCTAATTCAAGTATAAATCCTTCATTAACACTTGAAGGGCATTGCTGCCACGCTATAGTCACGCTGTTGTTTACTGCACTGCAATCTTCTAGGATGATAATAGGGCGACCGGGTGCTGATAAACATTTTGAAAAACAATCAAAATAATGAGAAAAAGTTGTGATAACTTTTTGTTTTGCAAAGAAAAAGTTTTGTTGTTTGTGACATTTATGTCCCTTCTTTTAATGTTATCATCAGCTGGCGAAAATAAAATCAAAATCCTCTGGCCGAAATAAGGAATAAAGAGTTGAAGTAGAGACATTAATTTTATCATAAATGTCACGAACTTCAACTTTTACTCAAAATCCAGCTCGATAAAAATGTCAGATTTTTACGAGGGGTAAATTTATGTCGAGGTGATTTCTCAAAAAGATGGCATTTACGGACATGGGATATTAATAAAAAATTAATAAAATTGAAGTTTTTATGATTTCTAATCCCTGCAGAATTAATTTACCTGCATGTTGCACGAATCCTTTGTCAGCTGGAACAAGATAAACAGAATTTAATGACAGCGCCGTTACATTTATTGATTTAAAAACTTTACTCACATTTTATCTGCATGAAATTGAGTTGTCCTATGGCGCTCATCACAGGTGCTATGTCTAATGTCAGATCTAGTTGGTGGGAATTTAAAGGCACCGAGGACATTTCCTTTTGCCACGTTATATCCATGTTAGCCACGCGATTTATGAGTGCGCTACTAATCTATAAAATAATTATATTCATCTATATTTAATTTGTTTTTTGGAAAATTTAAAAGTTACCTGTAAAAATGCAGTAAAGTCCGTTTCCTTTAAAACTTCGATGCAGTATTGTAAAAGTCCCGTTGTTTGCTGTAGTTTGTGTGTACTTATTCCCATTTGATATTTGAGAGCGTGCAGTTTAAAATCGCGTTCATTGTGCACAATTTCCATTAAGTTCGTTCTTTGCGAGTGTACTGCTTCTACTAATGCATCACACTGGGCGGTAAATTCGTGTTCTAAGTCCTCGCACTGTACCTATAAGCATTTATAATGGAATACAACAAGAAAATCTAGATAAATTAATACAACAAACAAATACATGGATCCTCTTTAAAGACTTTAAATAGATGCACTTTTCAATGTTTACAAAGCACAAAAAACTTATTTTTTATTTTTCCGTAAAAAAAGCGTTAAAAAAGTAAAGATCAAAAGTACTCACATTGATGTTGTCAGCCGTTGCTTTAAGCCGTTGAATGAATTCAGTGGCAGTTTTGGCTTTCTCCGATAATGCTTGTAACGTTTGAGATAATTCGGTCTAAAAAAATTTAAAAAAATTGACTAAATATAAAATTATGTTTACAAATTGTTTAATTACTATTGTCTTTAAAAATATATTTGACACTTCTTTATGGCTATTTAAAATTTAAAATCGTTTTCACCACCTGTTAGCAATTTAACCTTAATTTCATGGGTTGCGGCGATCTTCTTGGCCTTTATGTCTTTAGAGCAGAGAAAATAACTTCAAGAAATGTTAGATTACTCAAGATATAAGAAAACTAAAACGCATAAAAAAATCATTTAAAGTTTATTATATTTCTTGCGTTTGTTGGGTTTCCAACTTCTTCCAATGACTATTTAATGAAATTCCAAGTATTTCAATAAAATCGATCTGAATAAATGGAAAAAAACTTTAAATCCACCCTTAAGTTCACTGATTCCATTTTCTTTATTTCCCTTCAACTCCTTCGGAGAAAAGAAAAAAAAATCCTTGTCTTTACCTGTTCTCACTCGCCGGTGTAATTTTTCACGTGAACACAAAGAGATAAAATAAAAGTCATCCAATCGTACTGAGACGCGTTAAGTAAAATGATCAAGATCAAGAGGATCAGGTCTTCTTATACTACATGAATAAAACCAGCGCCTACTCTCAAGATCAAGATCATGAGCGCCTTCATCTCACCCTCGTAATTTCCGAGCTGTGCAGTGAAGCTATAACAAAGGCGGAGCTTTTTCAGAGAATATGGAGCGCACAAAATGACTCCGATTAAGATCACTCTCGCTCTGCTTCGACCGTCAATATAATTTTTTTTTATTCCATGTCGATTTTTATCATCTCATTTGTTCTTTTCCTTTAATCTCATCCCTTTGACTTTTTAATTCAACTCAACTTGAATTTCAAATGGTGCTAACCCCCGGTTTAAGTTCACTATTTTATTATTCTCCAAGAGCAAAAAAAAAAACATCTAAAACCCGTAATAAAAAACCGTCTAACTCTTTTCCAATTCACCTATTTATACTGGTGTTGTCAAGTGGAATGTGAGCAATAATTAAAGACCAACGCCATTCCTCAGCCCCAGAAGGCTCAAAGAAACACATTCTCGCACGTAATCAGCAGCTGACCATCTTAAAAAATGACGCGAAATAGATAATTGACGAATAGGTGCAGTTAAGTGCTCGTTAACAAACCAAATGTTACTTTAGCGTTTTAGTAACAAATTAAATTTAAGTGGCACTTTACAACACATACTTAAATTAGGTGCATTCGTTAATGGATTTCGCAATTGATCGCTTACCTTGAGGAATTCACCTTGATATGTTATAATAAGGTTATTCGTAAATATCACTGTGATTACAATAAAATCAAACCTGATAAAAAAAATCAGAAATTTAATTGCAGTTATTTTATTGTATATACTTGTACATATTGAACGTTTATTACTTGTTCATTATATTTTAGCAGTCAAAATTAGAAATTTTATTCAAAGTTTGTTGCCACTGGTCCGTAGTCATAATATTAGCATTAACTTTCCAAAACGTATTTATATAATTCGACAATTGAGTATCATTATTACATTTTGCAAATATGTACCAATCCAAAGCGTTGTTTAAGTTGACATATGGACTCAAATTCTGAACACAGGCATCCTGCAAATCGGTCACGTTCAAAAAAGTAGCTGCTGAAATAAGTTTCTTCCATTGAGCAGGCGATGTAAAACGCGAAGTTTCATCCGTATAAATGAATTTAATAATTTGATCGAGTTGATCAAGCGAGATGTCATCATTCACTTTGACAATTTGAGTAGTAATTGGGAAGTTACTAATAAACTTGCGATATGTTCCAGGCGATCGAGATTTAAGTATGGTGCTGTGAACTGAACGGTTTCCGGTGGGGAGCATGATTAAGATGTCCATTGATGCTTTATCCATGAGTAATTTCGTACCAAAATCACTAAAAGTCTGTTTTTCGTACAAGGATAAACTTGACTGCAAGTCCGCCAAATCAGGATTAACGGTTTCAGTAGTTTTCGAAATTTTGATTCAAAAGACATTTTACTAATCAATGAATATTCGCTTATAATCAAATGGAAAATTTATGAATATAAGATTAATAAGAATTATTAAGTGCCTAAACATGCTTATCTGAAGATGTAAAGTCTGTATTTACATAGTAATGAAACTATCTATCTCCTTGAAACTGACACCGGAAAACACAATCAAGATAGTATCACATAAATAAATAAATAAGTCTGAGTGTATTTGTGCACTGTGGTACACGGTTTTATCAACTTCTAATAAACCTTGAAAACTAATTTAAGTCTGATTACTAAATAAATTTAAAAACAAAATAGTTAAATAATAATAACGGGGTCTTGAAAATCGTGGGAATGAATAGAAGATACTTGTACTAGTATGTCGAAATCATAACTAATCAGTGAATTTTTGTGATTAAAAATAAAAATTAAAAAATAAAAAATATACAAAACTTCCAACGATAGCAATAACCATTTTCTGTAATAAAATTAAATCTGCCACTACACTTAATAAAGTGAAGACGAATCAATCTATTTTGTTATGTTATGTTATGATAAGATTAATCATCAGCAATACAATTTAACGTAGAATACTGCAATGAAAAACAATTTCTTTTATCTCTTTTATTGACATAACATTTTAAATTTCGTAAATTTCAATGCAAGTAATTAGTGTACACATAATTTCAGATAAAAAACATCTATTTAATACGCGCCTTTACTTTAAAACTTAAATTAAAAAAATATAAAATGAAAATTGAAGAAATTTAATTTTATATATATTTTTTTAAACATAATTTCAGATTATATTAAAGTTTAGCAATTAACATTTGAAATTTTATCCAAAGTTTGTTGCCACTGGTCCGTAGTCATAATATTAGCATTAACTTTCCAAAATGTATTTATATAGTTTACCAATTTAGTAATATTATTACATTTTGCAAATATGTACCAATCCAAAGCGTTGTTTAAGTTGACATGTGTTCTCAGGTGCTGAACACAGACATCCTGCAAATCGGTCACGTTCAAAAAAGCGGCTGCTGAAATAAGTTTCTTCCATTGAGCAGGCGATGTAAAACGCGGAGTTTCATCCGTATAAATGAATTTAATAATTTGATCGAGTTGATCAAGCGAGATGTCATCATTCACTTTGACAATTTGAGTAGTAATTGGGAAGTTACTAATAAACTTGCGATATGTTCCAGGCGATCGAGATTTAAGTATGGTGCTGTGAACTGAACGGTTTCCGGTGGGGAGCATGATTAAGATGTCCATTGATGCTTTATCCGTGAGTAATTTCGTACCAAAATCACTAAAAGTCTGTTTTTCGTACAAGGATAAACTTGATTGCAAGTCCGCCAAATCAGGATTAACGGTTTCAGTAGTTTTCGAAAAGTACCAAACATTAATCAAAATTGGTAAATTCGGATACTTTGATATTGGAAACAAACCTTCTAATTTTTCCACAAGGTAAAAATTATTCCAATCGATGAATTTACCTCTTGTAAGCTGATGCATCTCGCCTTGGTCAAATTTGGTGGATTCGCCACTTAAAATGGCTTTTCCAGTAAAAGATAGAAAGAAAAACTGGACTCGCATTTTCACGGTTGCATAATCACTATTCGCCAAGTGGAAAAACTTTAGCTCTAATTGTTTTGTTTTAGTTCCTGATGTACTTGTACTAATTATCCAATGAATATTAAATCGAAAAGTGAGACCTTCATTAGTAAAGTTGAAAACTGGACTGGCGATGTTGGTACTGGTGTAAGTCAGATATGTCCAGTTTTTAAGAATCCATAAGGCTTGCGCATGAGTTTCATCGGTGCTTGTAATTCCAATGTTTGTTCCCGAACTGATTACTTGATTAAGAGGTGATTGATTTGCAATATGAAATACTACTGCACCAAAAATCAAGAAAAAAGGTTTTGATTCGAAAGACATTGTCACTAATCAATGATTACTCTCTTAGAAAATTTGTTTATATAAGAATTATAAAGTACCTTGACATGCCTATCAAAGATACAAAGTCTGTATTTACTCAAGTAATGAAACAATTACCAAAAACTGATAAACTCAATCAAGATAGCAACAGAAAACTAAAGAAATAAATCTGTTGGTAGTACTCGACTTCTAATAAAACTAATAAACCTTGAAACAAATTTAAGTCTGATTACCAAATAAATATAAAATAAAAATATAAATTAATAGTTAAATAATAATGGGATCTTAAAGATCGTGGGAATTGAAGGTAATCGGATTGATTTAGTTATGTAATAACTTCAGTGCAATTGGGTGTTTACAATTCAAAAAAAATAAACAATACATACAACAAATATGCCAAAACTAATTAAGAATTGATTCCAACAGATGGCAATAACAATTTACTAAAATAGTCTACCGCTACACTTTATAAATTGAAGAGGCAACGATCTATTTTGTTGCCATGTTATGATAAGATTAATCATCAGCAATATAATTGACCGTATTGCAATAAAAACAATTTCTTTGATGTGTTCTGTTGACATAACATTATAAATTTAAATGAAAGTAATTATTGTACATTATTTAAGTTTATTTCATATTAAAGTTTTGGAATTAAAATTGGTAATTTTATCCAAAGCTTGTTGCCACTGAACGGTAGTTATATTCATAACATTGGCAGTGACTTTCCAAAACTTGTTCATATAATGTGACAATTTTGTGATATTGTTACATGTATATATACCATTCCAAAGCATTGCCAAACAAAGGCTTTTTCATCTAGAAATATCAAAATAAAAAAATATTTCTCATTTGTGCACTTTGATACTCGTTTTAATAGCAACTATTTAGCAGATCAAATTAATGCTTCGTCCTACTGCTTCGAAGTCATTGTAACAGGCTAACAGCATTATACTTAATTCTACAAGTTTTTTTTACATAATTCTCCGTACTTGAATAGTCATAACACTTTGCAAATTTAATCCATTTCCAAACATTTTTCGGGTGTTATTTTCTTGTTAATTTTTTCAATAAAAATGTCTTTCAATTTCTTTACCTTCAAACGACTAGCACCCAACAAAAGTTTCTTCCATTTACCCTCGCTCTCAAAACCAGGCACACGATCAGTACTCCATAAATATTGAAAATTAACCACGGTAATCTCACTGATGGAAACATATAGTAAACAAATATTTACCAACTTAATTATTACAAATTGTAATAATTAAGTTGGTAAATATTTGTTTACAACAAACAAACAATTGTAATTTACAATTGTTTGTTTTAATAAAAATAGAAAACTGTGGTCATTATGAAAATCTTATGTTTAACCATTTCCAAATTGACTGCAAACTCATGTCCGGTTGGGTGTTTGTATTTGTAGTTTCATGCGATGGATTTGTGTGGATTCAAATACAAGTGAACACGCGTGGTTGAAATGCAATAATGTGACTGATTTATTTTTATAAAGGTACAGGTTAAAAACTGGGTGAAGAGCCCTGATAAGATAATCCAAATATGCCAAATATGTAGGCAAGGGATCTTCTCCCCCTGGTGGTCAAAATAAACATTCCATTCCAACAATTCTTTGTTAACAAAGCAGCCTGAAACATGAGAAATTGTTGGAATGAAATGTTTGTTTCGACCACCAGGGGAGAAGAACCCTTGCCTGCATATTTGTCATATTTGCATTATCCAATCAGGGACTTTTGACCCAGTATAAATCTGTACCTTTTGTAAAATAAAATCAGTCATATCTTTGCAATTCAACCTCGCGTGTTCACTTGTATTTGAATCCACACCAATCCATCACATAAAACTACAGGTTATGTGCCCACCATAATTCCACGGCGCACATAACACGAGATTTAGAACAAAATTCGAAGACAGAAGAAGTCAAAACGTTTTTGATACAAAAAGTGAAATTTTGAGAAGCAAACTTAGAAAAAATAGCGACTGATTCCGGAAACACAGTGAAGTTCGAAGAATTAGGGAAAACAAATTTCGACACGTGGAAAATACACATGACGCAGTTAACCATCAAGAAACTGCTGAAATACGTGGATGGAAAGACGAAAAGGCCGACAAAATACGCAACAGATCCAGCAGTCGTGAAATCAGTCAAAAAATGGGACGAAAATGACGAAATAGCAAAAGCAACGATTTTGCTGATGATCAAACAATCGGAAGTGCAAGCAGCACAAGGATGCACCACCTCGGCAAGTCTATGGGAAAAATTACACAAGATTTACCAATCGAAAGAACCGGTGAGGAAAGCCACGTTATTGAAGCACATGATCTTGCACAAAATGCCGAACGAAAATTAAACAACATAGGCTTGAAAATCGATCTGGGCATAACAACGATTTTACTATGTCAGTATCTCAGCAAATCCCTGATCAGCAGCCAAGGCATCACGCGTAGCGCTCTTCTTGTTTTAAACAAATGAAGGTCGCTAAATGATTGTGTCTAGGTAAAAACAACAATCACTTCTCGAGCTGATGACAGAAAACCTCAAAACAAGTAGAAAACTAAAGATGAGTGAACTCCACTCATCTGGCTCTAGCTACTTGCTAGTTATAAGCCAAAACCATAAACTAAACTTTAAACTAACTTAAATAATAAACTAAGAACCTAAATGAATAAAACCAAAAAGGAACTCAAAGTTTAATTAAGTTAAAAACATAAAATAAATACAAAACTAAAGAGAACTCAACTCATAACCTGGAGCCATGTTTTTTACCTAGTGATGTCACACCCAGGCTTTACAAAAGATAAGCATAATAGAAAAACCCAGGAAAAACAATCAATCATAAATAATAATAAACAACATTCCAATGTGTCGTCTGCTACACTTTAGACTCAGACTAGACACTCTAAACTCTAAATAACAAATCAAACAAACTACTATTGAACAATACGTATACTTAACATTACACAATAATAACAATAATAGAAAATAAAATTAATAAATAATTAAGCTTCATACTCAAACTAATTACAAATAAACAAAACTATCAAATGCAAATTATAAACATTTTTCCACTCGCACACGGTTCAACAGATCTCCCCCGCGATGGAGAAAGATGTTATAAAGTATTAATCAAGATATATTACGGCAAATAATGCACAAAAATATCATTACATAGAAATCTCACTCTTTCACCGGTCAACCATTTGGTAAACACATCGGCTATATTCAACTCTCCCGAGATTTTTCAAAGTTTGAATAAACGGTCACGATGCAATTCACGAAGCCAATTAAACTTAACTCTTAAGTGTTTGGTCTTACTATTCTCGACCTCGTTTTGTGTGAATTGGATCAGAGCCGACGCATCAACGTACACAGTTGGAACCGAAATTGTATCAAATATTTCACAATTCTCAAAAACACATGACAACCAATATGTTTCTTTTACACAATCAACCATGGTAATATACTCCGCCTCCATAGTACTAGTCGCTATCTTTGCCTGTTTCCGGCATTGCCACAAGATTGGCACTCCTCCTACTAATAGGACATAACCACCAAAACTCAGTGATGTTTCTTCACAACTAGCCCACGAGGCATCCGTATAAGCCCAAAGTCGATCGTTCTTACACAAAAACAAATCAATACAATAATCTGCAGTATTCAAGACGTACTGGAGGACCTGTAATAACAATTTTACATTTGCTGTCAAGTGGCACCCCAAATATTGTGACAAAGCTATCACAGAATAGGCAATGTCCGGGCGTGTCCTCGATGCTAAAAATAATAAAGAACCGATAAGTGAGCGATAAGGAAAATCATCTACTTGCCTTAGTTTACGCTTAGTCAATACAGTACCAACTTGTACCGGCGACTTTACCAGATTATTAGGTGTTAAACCATAAACTGTGAGAATGCTGCAACGACAAAAGAAATCGAATCAGACGTAGAAATCAAAAATAAATCGGAAAAAGCGGTGACAAAAATCAGAAAAACGAAAATCCAAGAATGGCACAAAAAATTCGGACACCTAAACGAGGCAAGTTTGAAGATGTTGAAACATGACGATAAGGTCAGCAGAATCGATTTTGAAAGAAGCGCAAAACTCGAAACGTGTGAAACATGCATTAAAAAATTTCCAATTTTGTATTTTAATTTCCCCCATTCAAGGCGGGGCAACCCGCAGATAAAATAATAAAAAATAATAATAATAAAAAATTTCCAATTTCCAATTTTAAGAACCAAATAGAACGAATTATTGAAAATCGTGCACACGGACGTCTGTGGCCCGATGAGAACCACATCAATGAGCGAAGGAAAATATTTTGTGACGTTTATTGATGATAAATCGAAATGGTGCGAGATTTATTTTTTGAAACACCAAAAACGAAGTTTTCAACGCATTCAAACTGTACAAGAATCGATTCGAGAAAGATGCTGGCAAAAACATCAAAATAATTCGATCGGACAACAAAAAAGAATATTTTAACAACGTTTTTAGCAAATTTTTGGACGGAAATGGAATCAAACGCTAATTCACTGTCGAATCCACACCGCAACAAAATGGAGTCGCCAAACGCATGAATTGGACACTAGTCAAAATGGCGCAATGCATGATGTTGCAGGCCGATTTAACACATTCGTATTGGACAGAGGCAGTGCATACCGCATGCCATATCCGAAATAAATGCCTGTCGAGAAGCTTGGAAAACGAAATACCACATAAAATTTGGATTGGAAATAAACCTAAATTATTTACAGACTTTCGGAAGCAAAGCATTTGCATTGGATAAGAAACTGGGGAAGGGGAAGTTCAAATCGAAATCAAAAGAATGTATTTTTATTGGACACTCAAACAAAGCAAAAGCGTATCGACTATGGTGCAAAGAAGATATTATAAAAAGTCGTGATGTGAAATTTGTAGAAAAAATAGGAAAAATAGAGAAAATCATCGAATCAGACGAAAAATCGAACAAAAATTCAGAAAACAATCTAGTAAAAACAGATTTGGAAATACAATTATCTGAAAGTAAAAATGAAAAGGAAATCGAAGACAAATCGGAAATTGAAGTGACTGAAACCCAAATGAAGACGTGCAACCAGAAATCGCATGACGGGCCCCAGGAAGACCAAAAATCGTCAGAACAGGAGATGTTAGACGGCCGAAAAAAATTTTTCAAGTTCGAAACCCAGAAAGAATAGCCGAAACAGCACAAATCGCCACTTCTGACAATCCAATAACAGCAAACAAAGCATTAAAAGAAGAGAACTCAAAGGAATGGAAAAAGGCAATGAAAGAAGAATACGACGTGTTAATAGAAAACAAAACATGGGAACTATGCGACCCGACATCGAGTCCTCAGTAAGCACACTTAGCCAGTATAATACGTGTTTTACCGCAATTCATTGGACCGCAGCGAAGAGAGTTTTAAGATACTTGAAACAGACCGCAAAATTAGGACTAAAATATGAGAAAACAGAAAAGAATTTAATCGGATACACGGATGCAGATTGGGGAGCGAATCTAGACGACCAGCGTTCATACATGGGGTATTGCTTCAAACTAGCAAACACAACAATAAGTTGGGAGGCAAGAAAACAGCACACTGTAGCAACTTCATCGACAGAAGCAGAATATATGGCGCTATCAGACGCATCACAGAAAGCAATTTATCTACAAAACTTCTTGCAAGAAATAGGATTCTCAGAGGTAATACCACATGTGGTGGAATTATTGCCGGAAATTTTTTGAACCACGAATTTTTTTGCCTGGCAAAAATCACAAGTGATTTTTCCTGTCAAAAAATGAGTGGTTCAAAAAATTTCTTGCTATTAATCCCACCACGAGGGGTATTTAGGAAGAGAATTTAACGTATGAATGTTGTGTGAATGTTGTGCAAATGTAAACAATAACCAACTTAAATACTTTTTTTAAACATGTTCGCACAACATTCGCACAACATTCGGTTGGCAGGTACGTACTGGTACTTGCCAACCTCATGATAATAGTATCAGTGTCCGCCATTTTAGACGAACTCAATGTTTTTCCAGGCAACAAGCAGTTTTTCCAGGCAACAGGCAGTTTTTCCGATAAGGACCGAATGTGATTGGCTAATTTCAAATCAACGGCCGTGTGTGATTGGCCGGTTTAAACATAAGTTGAATTCTCAAAAGAAAAGAATGAACCAACGCTGATTTATAGTGACAACCAGAGAGCGCATAAATTAGTGAGAAACCCTGTATTCCATCCAAGAACAAAGCACATCGATATTCGACACCACTTCGTGCGTGAGACACACAAGAGAGGAGATATCAAGATCAAGTTTTTGCAAACAGATGAAATGGTCGCTGATGTTCTAACAAAAGGATTGTTTAAACCCAAACACGAGGAATTCGTAAAACACCTTGGATTAGTTAATTAGAGAAGAAAAATCTGGAAACAAACCTTCAGGAGAAGTGTTGGAATGGAATGTTTGTTTTGACCACCAGGAGAGAAGACCCCTTGCCTGCCTATTTGTCATATTTGCATTATCCAATCATGGACTTTTGACCCAGTATTTAATCTGTAACCTTTCGTAAAATTAATCAGTCATATCCTTGCAATTCAACCACGAGTGTTCACTTGTAATTTTGAATCCACACCAATCCATCGCATAAAACTACAGAAATCCAGGCAGAGAAATATATTTAATACAAAATTCAAATAAATGTTCTCTAAAAATATCCTGCAGTACCAGTGTTGCCAACTTAACGGATTTCCCGCTAGATTTGGCAGATTTTTGAGACCCCCCAGCTGGCTGCGGAAAATCTAGCTTGGAGATTTTCCAATTGGCAGATTTTAGGATTTTTTAAAAATTGGGCGGAAATAGTAATTTTGCCGCAAATATTGGGCAGATTTAGCCCTAATCAAAAATAAAAAAATTACTTTTTAAGTAAACAAATTTTGTTCGAAAAATTTTTCAAAAATTAAGAAAATTTTTAAACTTTTTTTTTTGTTATTTTAGTTTTTTTTTTAGCAGATTTTTAAAACATTTGGCAAATTTTTAGCGGATTTTATACCTTTTAGAGTCAGCAGATTTTAGCGGAATTTAGAGGTTCCCCAAGCGGAATCTAGTTTTAGAGAGTTGGCAACACTAGGCGGGTTCGAAAATGATTTTGCACTGAACGACCAGTGCAACTGATAGTGTAAATGTCAAGTTGCACGACTGACTTTTCGAGTTAAAATGTTGCTTATGCATTTACACTGGAATTTACACTGGAATTTACACTAGAATTTACACATAATTCACACAAATATGGCTGCCGTAATAAACAAACAAGCTGTACGAGCAGTTATTTTTCAGCAAGCACATCATTCTTGCCTGCTTTTCTTTTACAAGAAAAGTAACATTAGATATTAACAATTAGTAACAAATAGTAACAATTTTGAGAATCATGCACATTGTTACTACTTACATTCGAAGCGAGGATTCAAGATGGCGGCAAATACAACACTTTAAACGTCAAATTCCGTTGCACGTGCATTTGCACGACGAAAATGGGTCGTTTCCGTTTAAGACGGTTGCACGACGTTTACACGAATTAATTCGTGTAAACAACGTGCAAATTAAAATTTAAACGAGTGTAAACGTGGTTACACTCGCTTTTCGAACCCGCCTACTGTTCAGTACAAATTCGATCAAATTAAACTGCTGTACAATTTAAAACAATATTATCATTATACAAATTAAATGCTTCGTCCCACTGTTTCGAAGTGATTGAAACAGCTTTAAACTTCCACATTTTTTAACATAATTATGAATTCTTGAATAGTTATTACATTTTGCAAATCTAATCCATTCCAAACCATTTTCGAGTGTAATTTTTTTTGTTAATTTCGCCAATACAAATGTCTTTCAATTTCTTCACCTTCAAATGACTAGCACCCATCAGAAGTTCCTGCTATTCATCAATTTTCATACTTGAAAACAAATGATCATAAGTTTCAAGTGAACCTACAGTAATGTAACAAGAGCTGAATGCAATGACCGATTTCCAAAAGGAAAAGAAATAAAGACGTTCGCCGTGTCTTCGTTCGTAATTAATGTAGATCCAAAGTCTCTATAAATTTTTGATCATCAGGTAATGATGAGGTAACTATGACTGAATTTTCCAAAGTTTCACTAACTCCACCAATGTAGTAAATATTCATTAATATTGACATGTCTTGTTCGTTTGACTTTCCAAATAAAGTAAACACATCTTGAGTAGCATAGCTACTAGTGAATTTATCCCAATTCCATTCAAAATAAGAACCTTTTCTCAGTGTTTCTATTTTGCAATTTCTATTGGTACAAATTCAGAAAAGTCATCTTCACTCTTAAAGTCACTTGAGATAGATCACTGCTATCTGCATTGTAAAAGAGAATTTTCAACACATTATCACTTCGAGAACGATATTCGCTCCCATCGTTAATCAGCCATCGTAATCTAAACCGAAATTTTGAACTTTGTTTCGTAATTGACGTGAACGTTGGACTATATATGTCAGCGGTTTTAGTAGTAAAACTTCTCCAATCCTTAAGGATCCATAGAGCTTCGACGTATGTAAGTCCCGGATCTGTAATACCAATTAGTGTGCCTGGATTGACTTCATGTGCTCCATAAATATTGAAAATTAAACACAGTAACATCACTGATGAAAACATTTTCAGAGAATGACTTGCAGTGAGAACAAACGACTAGTTGATATCCTCTGCGCTTTATTTCCGTAATTAAATGATTAGAATTTAATCTTCACAAACTTAGTCATTATAATTGCTCGTTTTAATGAAAATTAAGAAAATTTTATCTTTATCTCATTTCCGAATTGAGCAAACACATTTCCTGTTGGATGTTTATTTTGATTCCTTGTTAATAAAGCAGCTCAGAAACATGAGAAATCAAGGCATAGATATATATACGGTATTCGATACAAAAATCAAATAAAATACCTCCTACAAAAAATGTTTCCATAGAGACAGATTTACAAAGCCCAATTAAGTCTTGACTAGTATTTTTTCTTATTTGTATCTTCGTGCAACCTGAAGCGTAAAGAATGGCCACACCCGAAGCAATTCAGTATCTTGAGAAAAAGAAAAAGAAAAATACTGTGTGTGGTTTTTTTTCCAATTTTTTTTAACCATTCTCTTTTAGTTCTGTCGTTTTATTTTGCTTGAGAAAACTAGCAGCTTTTATGGCTTATCGTCCACATTGAGAATGGGTCAACACCATCACTCGCCTCACAAAAACTTAATCAGCGGTAAACCGTCTATTTACATGAGAAACTGAAAAGACCAACGGATTAAAAAATGCATTGCACACAGCAAGATCACAATGGCAATTACAATGGCAGGAAGATGGTTTTGACTATTTTTGCAAAAGCGCCATGTTCGGTATTTTCACATTCGAATGTGACATGAAAATATCGAATATGAAAATGAAAATACTGAATGTGAAAATACCGAATATGGCGCTTTTGCAAAAATAGGCTTTCTGTCGCCATTGTACAGGTGAAGGTAATCGGAAATTGAAATTGAAATTATCGGACCAATCCACTTAACGTTCAACCAACGTTTAACCAACGTAACGTTCAACCCAACGTTTAACCAACATAACGTTCAATCAACGTTTAACCAACATAACGTTCAACCAACGTTTAACCAACTTAACCTTCAACCAACGTAACGTTGTTATGGGATCACTGAAGTGACCCCAAAATAATTGTGAAAATTTGAAAAAATTTGAATTTGGTGTCGACGAAACGGCGTCGACGAAATGGCCCGTCGATGAGGTGAATAAATGAAAAAAAGAAGAAAAATAAATGAAAATAATTACGAAATAAATACAAAATTTATTTATTTACTTATTTAAAATTACTGGCAATGACCCTGGTTGACCCGGTCCCACACTTTGGTCCCCGGTGGATGGTCTCATCCACCGTGGTGTGGTCAACTTCAGTAGACACCTTCAGGATAGACAAGAGACCGGTCAATGCTAATGTCATTAAATCTCAATGTTTTTTCATGTTTAGCAAAGTTTAAAAGTTAATTCAAAGAGAAGTTTTTAATGCCAACAACCGTAAAATAAAAATTATTTACAGGTTTAGACGTGAAAAATGGCAGCAACCAAGATACTATTGTGATGTTAATTGCGAAAGTACTTAATTACTTTAATTATTTTTAGGGCGAAATGTTGCGTCGACGAAATGGGTCATTTCGTCGACGGTCGCTGAAATGACCGTCGACAAAATAAGGGAACCCCCGTTCAACTAACGTTTAATCAACGTAACGTTAACCAAGAGTGCAGACTCACTTACTGATATAAGCAACAAGAAAAAAAAGTTTATTTTCAGCACAAATAGATATTTTTCTATTTTTCATCATATAAAATCAATTTTTGATTCTTCATTAAGTTGAGCCTCTGGGGTCAATTAATGACGTGGTGGTATTTATTGACTCACCTAAGAAACTCATTCTTTCGGGTTTATCATTTTTTTTTCTGAAATGACAAGAAATTTCAAAATAAAAAAATAAAACGTTTTTAAAGTTGAGATGTAGAAAAGATTTTTTGCTCTCTTTTTTTCGAGTTGCCAATCACCATTAGACTAGAAAATAGTTCCTACTTGAACCATACCACACATCGTTTAAAAAAAACAAAATTGCATAAACAAACGAAAAAAGCGGCCATTTTTAGTTGTAAAATAAAATAAATTATTCCAAAGTCAGATATTAAATTAACGAACATTTTCAATAATCAAATTCTCAATGTTGTAATTGTAAACATATCACGTAAAAAATAAACTGCCAATTTAAAACGTCGAGAAAATTATTGTGGAGATTTTAATAACTTTTCCCTGCAAACCTCAATTGAAAATATTTATTTTCTTTCCTCATTAGATGTTTTTGCCTCAATTAAAAACTGTCAAATGCAAATTAAAAAAAAAAAAGCGCTGGAGTATTCAATCTACCAGAAACAAATTTCTATCGTAATTCATCTTCCAACAAAAATAAAAAAATAAATCCCCTCCAAACTCAAGAAAACAAAATTTAATCATTATAAAAGCCACAACTGAAACCACAAACATTCAAATAAAAAATCGATTCAAATTGTTCAAATTTGTTTACAAATAAATCTCAAATATTGAATACAAATATAAAATCAATATGTAAATCAATTTCAAATTTCTCAACCCGACATACTTCACAATTCTGTGTTACCCCATCACCAAATCTTCCATTTTTACGTCTATTTTAATTAATAACAAGATTAAGAGTACCATTTGACCTTTAAAGTTAACACCGTTTTAGTTTCAACATAAAAAAATAAAATTAATTTCACTAGCTAAACGCACAATTCCCATGCTAAAGACCAAATGTCAAAGGGCCAGGCACCAAGTCTTATAACGTGCAACTCCCTCAAAACCAGTGTTGTAATTGCTTGACCTATCACGTGAAAATGGCAACAAATCCCAACACCTAAACATGACTTGCTTGATGTATAGCTTGTGACACATTAGATCACCTTTTACTTCCAAATTGTGCTAGTTTAACGGATTTTTGATTTGTTCTCGATGCCTTTAGCTTCTTTTCCTACACTAAAGCGATACACCGCAGCACTTATTTTGGCATTTGAATTGCTACATCGAGTCAACCACATCAATGTTAGCGACAGACAAGCAAAATTTACAAGGAAATCATGACCATTCACAATATTTAGTGATTTTATATTGAAATTTATTCAAAAGAATTGTTCTACAGAACAAGTTAAAACTCAGATGAAACTGAACATCACAAAGGCAGAATAATCGCCAATGATCCAAAGTAGATAAAGCAATTTCCCTTCTTCTCACCACATGGGGTTTGCTCTTTCCGGCACATGCGACTTGGATTCACGGATCAGACAACTTCTATTCTCTTTCCACAACATCCCCATTTCCACCAGTATTATCACCGCCATAACCCTACCACCCAAAGCGTCCAGTTTACGACAATTCTCACTGAAAAGCTATAAAATTCCCGGTTTAAAATAAATATATTAACACCTCAAAACTTGAAATATACAATTGTATCATATATTATTTATATTTGAAATGATATTGCAATTGATGAAATTTTTATAAACTATAAATGAAAAAAACATTTCTCACAGCAATTTTCAGCTGAAACGCATAATGAATTGTTTTTTTTTTAAGGTGAAAAAGTTTCTTTGCACTTAATTTTTTTTTCTTTAAGATTTTGATTAAGAGCGAAAATTCCACCTGCTGGCATCGTAATCACTTATCTCTTTTTGCATTTGGAATAAAATTACTATTTGTACACATTTCTTAAGCTTAAACAGAGATAAGTGAATGTTTTATTATTTATTTATTACGAAAATTTAAATGTTTATGTAAATAATTTTCATTATGTATGGAAATTAATAGTTCAAAAATTGATAAAAGGTTCATTCCGTAAAAGAGAAAAAGTATGTTTCCGTTGAGTACTCGTAATTGACATGTAGACACAGATGAGAATAAAAAGTGGAATAAACTTTACATCAGGAAATCTAATAATCTCATGAATATTCGACTGCCGAAGAGAGATTTTCTTTTTAATGCAAATTAAAGGATGTTGATGTTTACATGGTTGGAGAATTTCCATCAAATAGGGAATCTCTTGAAATTTTCTGGCATGTAAACGAAGTGAAATAGAATAATCATAAAAAGGCAAATCAGCCAAGCTTAACCCGTTCTTATACAAAAGCACAGCAAACGCTGATCGAGTGCATTGCTTGAAGTATTTCGAAGAAAGAAAATTTCTTGAATATTTCAAACAGTAGGTGCGTTCAATTTGATTTAGAGAAATTAACTTAGTTGACTTATCTGCTAAGTTGACTTAAACTCATTAAATGTGACGTTTTGGACGTCATAGTTATGGCAAATGACTCGCTTAAAGTAATTAATCTCACTTAAGTTGCGTTCAATATTGCCTGAATAAAATTCTTAAGTGTGTAGTTGACTTAAAGTGGCAGGATGTGATGTATTTGACGTCATCTTCATCTAAAACCTCCTACTTTAGACATCTTTACTTAAGATACAAACTGGGTAACTTAAGTAAAGATGTCTAAAGTAGGAGGTTTTAGATGAAGATGACGTCAAATACATCACATCCTGCCACTTTAAGTCAACTACACACTTAAGAATTTTATTCAGGCAATATTGAACGCAACTTAAGTGAGATTAATTACTTTAAGCGAGTCATTTGCCATAACTATGACGTCCAAAACGTCACATGTAATGAGTTTAAGTCAACTTAGCAGTTAAGTCAACTAAGTTAATTTATCTAAATCAAATTGAACGCACCTATTAAAAAATAAAATTTAAGAAAAAATCTTTTACAATAAGTTCATCCATTTTCCACTTCACAGTCACTTACATCGAATAATTTTTTTTAACCCAATTGAAAAATTTGCATTAAAAAAAAATTTACATTCAAAAAACAAGCAAATAAAATTTGAATAAAAAAAGTTACCTATAATTCATTCCTTTAATTTTTGTGTAAACTATTTTTCCACTTTTTTGGTGATTGACAATTTGGACCACGCAACGAATTCGCCCAGCGGAAACACACCCCAACGCCCTTTTGGCGTGCCTAGTTCTGGCTCAATGCATTTATATTAGTGCGGTGAAGCAATTCAAAGCTTCTGTCGGCTTGCACCACTTACCTTACATTGCAAAGACAAGTCGAAGGATAAATAATAGCAAATTATCAATAAACACAAAAAAATCACCAAAAACACCTTCAGCTTTAAGACCAAACACCAATAATACTAAAAAATCTCACATTTTCAACCTCAAATTACAAATTAATTCCAAAACATTTTTTAAAAAATTATTAAAATTCCACTAACCTTCTGAGCTTTACAGATGGTGTTGATGGCCTGTACGTCGTGAGTGAGGTGTCGTCCGTCTTGCATACATGATGAACAGAGAGGAGTTTTGCACACCGTACAATACATGGAGAATGAATCTTCGCCATGATCGATGCACTTGGCATCGCTGCCCCTGATTTTGACGGGCTCGACTGCTCTGCTCTGCTGCATGGGCAGCAAGTTGTGTTTGGCAAGAGGACCCCGCGACGGATGACAACTCTCTCGACACGAATCGCAGTAGAAAACTTCACACTGCTCGCATATGGCAGACGCTTCTTTTGGCTCCGATTCGCACAATTGGCATTTAATCGTCACATTTTTTGCCTTGCCATATTTGTCCACTATATTTTTCAAGGTTTTATTTTTCGGTAAATTATTTGCCCCATTCTCGTCGAAATAAACGATTTTATTGCAAACTGCACAAGTGAGAGAGACCGCATTGCTTTGCAAAGGCGGGAATAGAACAGTTAGCGCATCACTGCAGCTATCCGGACGACTATTGCACATAACACCACTGTCACTGTCAGTTTCACTTAAAATGCTCACTTTATCCATGTCCGGATTATCCGAACTCACTTCACTAATGTTGCTGGTTAAACTTTCTTGAGATCGTGGTTGAGTTTTGGTGGCTTGTTGTTGGATCTGAATGGCGCAATTCAAGCAAAGTGAATGATAACACGGCAGTAGAACTGGATTATCATACAGTTGTCCACATATCGGACATTTCAGTTCTTCCTCCATTGTTCTTCTAGCAAATAAAAAAATATTTCATTTGACGAATGATCAACATGTGTGCTTAGACCCAACTAATGTATAGAAATGCAGTCTTACCGAAAAGAGAGAAAGCCAAAACCATTGACGTCACTTTTAAAACACGCCGCATGGTGTGAACTTTGCAACAGTAGCAATGAATACTTCAACAAACCTCAGCATAGCCCATACCCGAAAAATTTCACGGTTTGTGTGTCACCATCTAGCGATAATTTGGAGAATTATACTTTATAAAATGTAAGCTGGAAAATATTGCATTGCGGTATCTTTTCTTTGAAAATGTCAACAATGTAAGAAATATAGTTACTTATCAGTACAGATGACGTTTGATGCGATGATATGTTATGTTTTGCGCAGTACATTTCCTCGTGTTTCTGATCGATGGTACCCCAGGGATCAGAAGCTGTCATGCCGTGATTCAGGCTAATGGCAAGATCAAAAACATAATCCGAAATGGAGAAAATTTCTCGACGAAACTCTTGTGATAGTAGTTGCCGCAATGCAGGGTGATGTAATGTACTCGTCTGTAAAAAGAAAAGTGGTGATTGACTTAATTAAAAAAATTGTAATATTTTCAGGCAGATAAAATGAATTACTTAGTAATAAACACAGATAAATGGAAGAGAAACCAGAAGTGATATTCATTAAGTTGAAAATGGTTATGAAGCAGCACAGTTGGAAGGAAATTAGCAATGCAAGATGTTAGTAACAGCTGTGTGCTGTGTTCAATCAAAGGCGTCTGTCAGGTTTCCAAAACCTATTCAAATCGAATGCAATCATCACATGAAAATTTTGTCTTCTTTGCCAATTGAGCATCTTCCTAATCAATAATTTCCCTCGACAATTTCGCAATCGATTTACGATTTAAACCATTTAAACAATTAAAATTAAAATTAAAAATTATTTTTAAAAAAATTTCCATAAATTGATGTAAAATCCTGGAAAATTACATTTGCATACAGAAAATCGTAATTTCTTTGCTTATGCAGATTTCTTGTCGACTTTATTCGGAGAATATACAGAAAATTTAATTTAAAAATTTAACTTTTGTCTGAAAAATTGGTAACGACTTCATTTAGTAGAATCCTAAACATCAAAAGTCTCAAAAGTGTGCACCGGATAGAATTAGCATGGCAATAGCAAGAGTTTAATTGGTACAAGTCTGACTTTACTGGGTGCGTCGAGGGTCAACCAAGCAGATAGTTTTAATCAGGTTCGCCTCGACGGGATCGTGCAAACACCTTAATGTGCAAGGGTTTAGATGAAATTTAATTTGTTTCATAACAAACTTAAGTACTAAAATCGTTTTACCAAACATTCTCATAATCCTAGCAATTCAAAATTTCTACATATTCTGCGCTTTAAATTGCCTTAAACCGACCCTACCCCCAATACAATCTACACAATTGATCAGAAATTAAGTTAAATTTCCAATTTTCCTATAAAAACATGTTTACCTGCTTTCCCTATCTCCCTGCAGCCTCTTTAATGATTAAACTGGCTTAATTTGTCAATAATCAATCTGCACTTTAGATTAAATCGCTCATATTACAGTGATCGCTTGAATTATTGGAAAAAAACACAACTTTTCCATTAACTTTAAAGTAGTGCAAAGCTTTAAAAATATGATATTTCTATTTTCTAGTAAACACAAACAAATCAATTATTGTAAATACCGCAAATGCTAACTTTAATTCGTCGAAACTTTGTAAAAATGCTCGAGGAATGCGGTTCCAAGCTGTTTGCTCAACTGCATTTGAGTTAAATGAGGTGTAGAGTGCTGTAACAATTTAAAAAAAATCAAATTAAGCTTTCACAAATACCACCTATACAAAACAAAAAAAAATCATTAAAATAGCCTAAATTGTTTTTTTCATAAATTAAATCGTATCTCATTTAAGTTAAGTCTAAATTCCATTATGTTTACATATACACATACATATACTAATTATCATTCTTCGTAACCCCCTATTTAACACTTTAACGTATTAAAGTAAGTTTATGACACGTTTTTGCATTTTAATTTTAATTTTGGAAAACGTCTCGTATGGATTCTTCCGCTCGCGTTATAATTCACATTTTAATTAAAGAATAGAAAAATAGAAAAATTAATAAAAAATGTTAAGTTTATGTCGTCAAAGAATAAAAGCATGTTTTCATTGCTCAAAATTAATATATAAAAAAAACACACTTTTGGTTTTTAATAAAGATTAGAGAAAAATGATAAATTAATTGCACGACAATTAGTCATTTACAATTTAATATTATTTTTATTATACGACGTGAAAATGACAGACTATACAACTCTTTATTTTATGTCAACTTTACCTCACCTCACAATTTTTCTCTTTCATTCCCCATTAATGTGAAGAACCCATGTTCACTAATACTTGTCACGAGCAGTTGACATTTTCTTAATGGAATGCAAGATGATGGCTTTGAAGGGATGAATGAATTTGACATGGAAATAAAATCGAGCGTAAGAAGAGAAGAGAATTTTGAATTTCATTACAAAAACAAGCAAAATTTCCATTCAATTTCGTGGTCAAACAATCAAACTTTTATTCAAATTCAATTTCTGTGAATATCATCTTTTTTTTATCTGATAACATAACTTTTCCCGCAGATCACATTTGTCAATCATTTTTATCACGTTTTCCTTCTATTATAGCGGTCAATGAGATCCTGGTGTCAAGTCCAGTCTATACACTCAATGTTTTAATTAATTTCTTGATTAATGAGTTTTTCGAAGTCAATTTTAACAATACATGGTGATTTTCTGTGACCATTTATGTTTGTAAAAGATGCTGTAATTTCTCAGTGGTTATTTTGACATTCTTTTAGGTGGAATGTGTGTGTTAAGAAGTTGGGCAAATTACTAGGCGAAAAGCACGCGTCAAAGTCCCATGTCGAATTAACGCCTCGGTGCCCAAGGGAGAACAGCGAGTTTGTTGGCTGTGCTCCATCAGTTCCACAAAACGATAAAGAACAAAAAAAGAATAAGTCGAGTTGCAAAAAAAAAAAAAAATTTTCTTTCCGAAAAAAAAACAAAAAACATTTAATTGTAATTGATTATGTCTGCTAGATCGGGTTTTTGCTCTCCAAGTTAATTTTAACCTTCTTTAAGACGTTTATTTCAGTTAACCCTGTGGAAGTGGTAGGAAATCAAATAAAACAAATTGGTATTAGAAAGTTTTCTTATGTTATTTGCAATATTTATGCTGCTAATGTCAAAACACAACACAACAAAAAGTTTTTTCCCTCCTAACTTGTTCAACTACCATAGAATCAATAAAAGTCCTCAAGGAAAGCTCAAATTGATTTTTATTGGATTGCAACATCCGGGCGTTGCTGTTTCTCTTGAGCAAAGTATCAAAGCTCGACTCTTCCTACAAGGTCAAAAACTCGCATTCTTCCACTCTTCAAACAAGTACAATCCCTTCAATACATCCTTTCTGTATAGAGACATACAATAAAGGCTATGAGGGGGTTAAGATTGCGACCACACAATAGAAACGACCAAGTTCAATTCATTCCCCACGTTGTGATTTACAAAACCCACAACAACCATGGCAACAACTTCAGAGAACAGCATCATAGACTTATTTTATTTGTTGGCAAATAACCAACATCCAATTTAAAAATCTCAAATCAAAAAACGGTTCTTCCATCAATTTAGCGTGAAAAAATGTCGCGGGCGTTCCAAGAGCAGTTTAAAAAAATAATTATCATGTAATAAAATATATAAATTTCGTTGAAGAAATCTGGGCAAATTTCCAATTAATTTAATAACAAGTCCATTAAACCCATCCAAGCAAATATCATTGCATTTTCATGCCCTTACGGCACCATGCTGTGAAGCCGCATCTCCAAAATTGTACCGCAGTGAAGCTCCCCTTAGTTAAAACACAATTTTTATTTAGTTTTAGAAAACTTTTTTCTTAGAATGTCAATTTTGAAATCCGTATTAAAAGATTAAAATCAGACATATTTACCTCAAAAGTTACAAATGGTAGGAAGAAAATGTCTTAAAATCAATTTAGTTTCATATGCGCATACATATGCAGAAATGCCACATAATAAAAAAAATCATTTTTTATATTTCCAAACCAAGACAGGAAATTTCATTAGTGTCATGCATTTCAATTTTTTTATTCGTATAAATAATATATGTATACACCATTACACCTTTAAGAAAAATGGAAGTTTTTGTTCCAAAATATAATATCATCAATCATTTGAATAAATATTTTTAAAAAAATATTCAAAAAATGTGAAATGTTAAGAACTTTCTTTCATTTATTTCATTAAAAAAATATAATTTTTTTTTTTCAAAAAATGTCTAATTTTCTGAAAGTTAAACTTAAAAAAAAGTTGTTGTTTGAAATAGTTTTAGAAAAAAAAAAAAAAATCATCTTAAATTCCAATTACAACCCACAAAAGAAGTTTTTTCTTGACGAAAAATAGCCATCTATATTACGTTCCCCAGCTTGCAAAATCCCTTCAGGATCGTTCCAAAGAAAATCCTGAGCGGCTGCAGCTCAAAAAATAAAACTCCTATTCTCTTCTGTCTCTCTAAGCATCCTTTTACCCAAAGCCTCTTTTTTCCTATCCTTTGATCCCATAATAACTTAAGAAATTCCTCTCATCTAATTTCTCCTTTATCACCGCAAATCGCAATTTCGAACAAAAAACAAAACACTACAGCGAAGCCAATCATGAAATCAAATCCCCACAGCTTTTGCATTTTCAATACAGAGTTTAATTAGTTTGTATACTTTATATATAATCCATTGAAATCCAAATCCAAATATGATTCAAATCCCGTAAAAACTCACAAAATCACGTACAGATCACACAAATTTTAGTTTAGTTTGTTCGGCGAGTAATATTGTTGCGTAAAACTGATTTAAAAGTTTCTTTCCACTCGAATCAATTCCATTAGTTTGTTCAATAAAAGAGAGGTAAAAAAGAAATTTTTTTTTCCAGTTTTCTTGCCTTTTGGCTTTAGAAAACGAGCAGCTTTAAGTTTTATTGGCTTGAAATGAATTCATGTGTGAATAGTGTCTGCACTAGAAAAACTATCGTTTACTTTGAATTTAAAACAAATATTTACTGGAATGAACTACAATTGTTTATAAAATAAAAATTATTTACTTATTTTCATCTTATCCTTCTGTGCATTAAAAAATAGAAATCAATCGGATGGAGAAAAATAAATTTTTGTAGGAAATTTAAACAAATTTATACAAATTGCATAAATCTAATATTAAACATTCATCATCTGAAAAATACATTTTTTTTAAAATTAATAAATCGTTTAAATAAATAAATAAATAAGAAAATCTCTAAAAAAAAAAAAAAAAATTGAGTTACAGTTGGTTAAAAACAACTTTAAAAAAAAGCAAGCTTGACCTCTAACAGACTCTAATTGGCTACTCCACTCTTTAATTACACTTCCACGCCATTTTAATCACTCGAAAATGATCCAATTCCTCTTTCGAGTATACAGCAACCTTACGTTTTTCATTGCCGGGCAACATCATTACAAGTGATTCGGAAAATTCAATCAAGGTCTTTCATTGATTGCTAGTATAAAATAATTCTTTCTCTATCTAATGTTGTCTAGTTTTATAACTAAAAAAATACCGTAATAAATGCACAAACAAACTCAGATAATTTGCTAATAACTATAATAATTATAATAATTTTAGGTTATTTGCTTTCAGTTTTGAAAATTTCCGAGCAAAATCGTAAATCCTTTCAAAATATCAAATCAAATATTCATCAGAATTCAATAACTGATGGATAGCTGCAGCTGCATGCTGCACTCGTTTACAGATTCAATCCACGCCTACAATAAGTGAAATGAATGGTGCAGTAAGGTGGACCAGAATTCAAAAGACTGAATGTCTGAGCATGCAAGAATTTCATTAAACGCTAGCAATTATTTCATCTTTGTTATAACCAGCATACGAAACGACAATATTAAGTTATTTTAATTTTGTTTTATATTTTGTCCTTTTTCCAGATCTCTCTAAAAGAAATTTTTTCCTCATTTTCTCTCTTCACAATATTGGTCAGTTACAAGAACACGTTTACAAGAACACGCTTTTCTGGAAAATGACGTCATCATTCATCAAGTGGAAAAGTAGAAACTAGAGTGAATACTTCATTTTTTACTTTTCCACTTGAGAAATGATGACGTCATTTTCCAGAAAAGAGTGTCCATGTAACTAGAGTAAATGTCACAAACTTGCAATTCATTGCCTATTGTATTGAGAAAATTTTATTCCCCACATAAAACACATCCAACTTAAAATGTCAGTAAACAATCACCTAGATAAAGCCAAAATCAGACACTCAAAAACCCATACTTTGTGTCACTTTACGATGTTGTCATTTTTCATCCATCACCACAAATTTAAATATAAAACCCCAAATCACATTCTCACAAACATAAAAAAGACGATTATGATATACATCGATAGAAAGCACTCTTCTTCATCAAACATAAGCCGTTTTTAATGCTCTGTAATCAACTTTACCCCACTTTTATTGTCTATTTGGTCGCATTTTACGATCACTGCATGTTTGATCATTTATTTCCAACTCACGAATTCTTCATAAAAATGATCAATATCCACTCTATTCATATCTCATGAAAAAACCATAATTCACATCCAGAGTGATGAGATCAGAATCTCCTCAAAGAGCTTTAATAATTCACTAAAAACACAACCAATCTTCATCGTGGAATCAATTAGAAAGAAATTGAACAACATTTTAAAAACTCCCGAGCGAAAATTGTTGTTATTAAACGCTTCTTTAACCTGTAGAGACCGGAAAATAAAATTTCGAATAAAGCTCTTTCCTTTGCCCATTTCCAAACAACAGAAAACATTCTGGTAACAAAATTTCTTGAAAAGTGCAACCGAAGATTCGGTTAGATATCCATGCCCACAAGAGTGTAAATGCATTTTCCTATCCCCAGCACGAAAGTGATCTCGAATGCATTTTCGCTACCACCTGGGAATGAAAACGAGATCTGTTTGCAACTTGATGCCTTTCGGTGAAAGTTCTTTCCTCACTAAAATTCCATTTACTTATTTATATTTTCTTTTATCTGGGTAATTCAATTGTCAATCAGCATCTCGACAACAGCTATTAAAGATGATAAACCGTGATGTGAAAAGGACTGTTGTATATCCAATAATATAGTAGACTCAACCATCGCGAAGAAAACGACTGGTTTTCTTATCGCTTGACGCTTCGACTTGCGTCTCTTGCCTGTAAGTTTATGGTTTTGGCGACAGAAGTGTTTATCAAAGGAAAGAAGTTGTAAAAGATGTTGCAATGCAGTGCATCGTCCTCAATACTTGCAAATCATTTGCACCCTTTTACTATCCAATTTTGATTAAGTATTCAGTTCATGCAATTATTGGATAATAAAATTATAATCAACTTTATTTTTAACTTTTTTTTTTAAACTTTACACAACACTTGGAAATTTTTTTCCTTTCATTTTGTCGACTGGACACATTTATTCTCTTTTTAATTCATCATCTAGCTGCATCAAATTTCTTCAAGCATACATTTATTTCCCTTGGCATTCCTAAACTGCACTCAAACTTCTGTAACTTTCTTTTCCCAATACGCAAAGGAATTAAATAACGAAGTGTCTGTTTCCACACATTGTGTGGAAATAGACAACCTTTGTAAGATTGGCTATTCCCACATTTGAAAATAAAAAGTAAAATTAAAGTAAAAAAAAAAAGTAATGAATACGAAAAAATTTCATAAAAAATGAATATTCTCACATTACCGAGAAACGTTATGCATCCATACATACATAACATTTCTCGGTAATGTAAGAAAATAAAATAAAATTCTCTTTGAAAAGATGCTGAACAATAAAAACAAAATTACAGTAATATCAAAAAGGCCGCGGCTATTTCGACACATTTTTGTGTCAGAATAGCCCACCGCTTTAGGGCCAGCTATTCCGAAACACCCAAAAAAAAATATATAAAAAAAATTAAAATATAAAAAAAATTAAATAAATAAAAATAAAAAAATTTAAATCAACTGCAAAAGCAATTGGAACAGAACAATTCATACTGTCAACAATAAGAGCAAGATACAAATGGCATACGATTATTAACTAAATAATAGGTAGCATCCATTGTAACATGCTCACAATAGTGTTCAAATAAAGTTGCCACGAAAATTGGAAAAATAATGCCCTAATCTCCGAATCAACAACAAAATGCTCAATAATCATACCTGTATCAACATTTAGATGTAGATAAAACACCACCAACTGTTTTCATAAATTTCTTAACCAACGGGACTTTTACATTATGTTCCAATAATAACTCGGTTTTATCTTCAACATTATTTCGCTTTTGATGTGAAAGTACTAACATCATTTTCAACTTTGTTAACTAAACGAATAATTTTGAAATTCAAACAACGAAACGCATGATTAATTCAATACATTGGCTGAATGTGTGAACTGACTTCATGATTATGTGTGTTATTAAACAATTTAATAACAACTTCTTGATCAAGTTTACTCCAACAAATTCTAACTTCAGCAGGACAACCAATTTTTGGGGATTTCTGTTTAGGTCGTTTCTCAGTGCTTACACTTTGGATTGGGCATTTTCTTTTTCAATGGTTTGGCTATTCTTTTAAGTCACTGTCAGCGTAAAACCAGTCCAACGCTCATACGGCGTTTTCCCATGCACGCTAGTAACGCACATATTACGTATATGAGCCGCAGTCAAAATCCCTTTGTCCCAAAAACGCCTTGGCAGTTGTGACTCAATAAGCATTGTTTGTATCATCTCGGTCACAGTCCTATTCATCCGTTCTGCAACCTCGTTTCTCTGCGTCAAATACAACATCGTAAACTCATGGTGTATCCCCTTCTGCCTAAAGTAATGATACAAGTCATCGTTCAGAAACTCGCCTCCGTTGTCCGAACGAACACGCTTGACCCTCTTGTCTGCCTGTGCTTTCGTTACAAGTAATCGCAGAAAAACCTTCAGACTATAATCATCCACTATTGTGAGAATGTGCTTAGCTCCGCCCATTGTTGGTAAAGCTACTGAATTCATTAGATCCATGTGAATAAGCTCCAAAACATCATAAGCTCGGTTGTACTTCACTGCGTGATGTGGTTTTGCTGTCATTTTACCCTTAATACATGACAAACACTCTTCTTTCATGACATCAGTCCACTGCAGCCCGCGAACCAACTCTTGTCTTCTCATGACATCCATGTTGCATAAATTCACGTGTCCGAGTCTGCTATGTCATATCTTCTGAAATTCTTGAACAGCATGCGCTCTTTCCATACTCTGATGCTTTTCATTATCAACCGCATGGCATCTTTCACCGCTAACAATGAACTTGTCGCCCACGCAATGTGCAACTATGACATCTTCTCCATCTTGTGTCTTTATATACCCATGTTCCTTATCAAACGTGACCAGGAAATTAGCATCATCAATCTTCGGAATCGATAATAAATTTCCATCCAACTCCGGTACATGCATCACGTTGCATAAACGTAGTCTTACACCGGTTTCTGCCTCATTTAGGCAAATTATTCCTTTTTCGGGTGACGGTACATCTTTTCCTTTTCCCTTTAAATATCATCTCGGCCATCAAACACTTGAACGTTCTGGTCAAAATCCTTGTAGAACATAACTGGTCATCCGAAAAAATCTTGCCTAGCTCCGCACCTTTGCTCGCGATCGCCTCAGCTCTGTTGACGTACGAGTCCACCGATTCGTCCTTTCCCATCCGAATCCTGGCTAGTTCCAGACCACAAGCTACTGTTTCCTTATCCGTCTTGATGCCCAAATAATCTTCAATCTTTGTCCACAGTGTCTTTGCATTGGTTTCTGCACTATAGCGCACCGCTTGCTCAGCTGACAATGACATAATAATAACTCCTAGTGCATCGTGGTTCACTGCTTCCCATTTTTCCCAAGTGGTCCTCACTTGTGCTTCGACTGGATCTTCCTGTGTTGGTCTGGTCGGCTCGTCAGCTTCTATGGCTGGTTTCCACAACTTTTTCAGTTTTAGTATGGCACGTACTCGAGTCTTCCATAAGAAGTAATTCTTATCTGTTAACCGCTCGATCGTGTTGGCTTTTGCACCGCTTGACTTCATGACGTGATGAGATCAATCAAATGTGTTTGAGGCCTAACTTGGTCTACCTCAAACAGACAATAACAACCATTAACAGGATTAATAATATTCTTCTATTTTTATACTTAGCAAGACAGAACCAGAACTCTGCTACCACTTGTTAGTGTTTTAGGTCAATAAATCCTTAGTTCTGCATTAGAAGCATAAACAGTGTTTAATCTCTTCTCTTTAACGATAACACAACATGCAGCCATAACAACAGTACAACAATAGCAATACATGAATAGTAATGATATGCAAATGATATGCAAACTAACCCTAAAAAAATACCACAACCGAAGCAAATATTTTTAGTCGCGAGCGCAACAAACTCCTCTATTTATTATGACCATTTTCTGGTTTTACCATTGAAAAATTGCGGTCTGATATTTGTCATTTTCCAGAATGTATAACCACGACGCACAACTCAGTTATTAATTAAAATCTTTTAGCCTCCCCCCTCCCCCAATCACCTAGTGGTAATTTGAGACTGCTCCTGTTTTGATGTGGTTTCTAGATGAATTCGTATTTTACTGTTGGAATGTGTCTGCTTAGAAAATTTTAATACCATTATTCTCGGGCACTTCCATCTGCCTCACTTTTGCTCCAAAACTATGCTTGAGTGAATGTCGTTTGAAATTCAGCAACCCGTAAAAGCACCGCCTGGCATTAAAGACGACGACTTGCTACATATTGTATAACAGTATTTTAAAACTCAAAACAGCGTACATAATTGTTATCATACGTTTTTTTAATTCAAGAAACCCCCAAGAAAATATTCAAATTTGTTTAAAAAAATCATTAATCTTTTCTATCAAAATTAAATCAAGTGAAAACAAATTTATCAAACTTTCGCGCTTACTAAATTTTCATTAACGGTTTGTTTTAATCAATTTACGGTCATATTTCTAAAACAAAAAAAAATCTTGCTTTTATTGAAATTTATTACTTTTCCTTCCTTCATTTTAATGTTTATCACTTCCTTCATTCAACGATTTAGCAACCACTAAATTATACTTTTCACACAAGCGACTGTGCATCATCGGGTTAACAAGTGGCCAATAGATTAAATCCAAGAAATGTGCCGAGAATGAAGATAAACAAATGCAAAATTAAAAAAAAAATAAATAAATAAAAAAATATAAAAATTTCTCTTTCAAATACATTAAAGTTGCAGATGGCGCCACTAAAAGTGAAAAACGTCTCTCGCACCAGGCATCAAAACAAACTTTTAGATTGCTGTAAGGTAGATTACTTTTCCTTCCAATCTCTTCTAAAAACTAATCTATTTTTTCTCTTATTTGCCGTCAAGCATTTTGCTATTGCACTACAACTTCTGAAAATATGAATTTTCATATTCAGATTTATCATCTTACTATAAAAAAAAAGTTAAATACCTATATGTAACCTAAAGCAGTTAGAATTTTTTTAGATTACCGTAAATGCAGACTTGCAGTGTAAGTTGATATTAAATAAATAATTTTTTTTGGGACTTTCACCGAGCAGTGGAAACTTTTAAATCAATATTAAATAGAAATCCAGTGAGAAATGTCAAAGAATGAAGACGACATGTGTGAAATTAGATTCTTCCTACTGCCAGTTAAGGTCTGAAAAATTAGTGCATAGCGTTAGCAGAGGATGTACTGTGTGTGTGAGTGTGTGAGGAAAAAAGGAAAAAACAAAGCCTAATTTAATCGAAACTCGTGCGAAGTCTGTACAAAATAGGTGAGGCGAATCTTGAAGAGAATACGAATCCTCTGCTCGTTTTCATTTGTCTAATTTGCCCAACAAACAAATGATCTCAAAGAAAAAAATTAACTAATTAAGAAAAAGACAAGAGAGAAATTTATAAACCTCTTGAGTTGATATACACTATTTAAATAAAAAAGATTAAAAGTTAAAGAATGTATTCAAATCAATAAAAAAAATCCCAGAATGATTAATTTTCCCTGAACTTCAGAGAAAAAAATCAAAATTAATCACTTCAAAGTCACAAAAGAAATCAGTGGAATTAATTACATTTCTCAATACATTTATCACGAACTGTTCTTTTAGAGTTGCCTAACTTTAAATGAAAAAATTAAGCAAAATCTTGTTGTTGTTGAACAAAATTCCTGTCTAGGTCTTAAATGTAATTCAAGCACCGTAAAACTTATAAAATCGATTACCGTAAACTCTATCCAACAATTCGTACACGAAACTGAAAAGTGAATTTTTTTGCATTGCATTGAAAGTATATATTGTGATATCTTATTTTAATCCTCTAGTCAAGCTGAGTAGAAAAATGTGAGCTACAATACAAAAACCCAAATGTAAATTGTGGAATTTTTTAGAAGGAAAACACGATAGGTGGCGTGACAGTCGTGATCACGCAAACTGCTGGAAGAAATGACGATTAGGGAAAAAGCAAACAACGACTTAAATTGAGGAACGAAGAATACACCAAAATTGCCGAAATTTTCAGGAGAAAAAGGACAATTAAGAACAGTAGCAGAGTGGTTAAAAATTGTAGATGAATATGCGAAAGATTACAATTAGACGCAGACGACGAAAATTGCAAATGCAGCGACAGCATTAACAGGAACAGCACGTGTGTGGCAGGACAGCATCGGCGAAAATCATCGAAATTGGTTCGACTGGTCAAACCGTTTGAAACGCAATTTTCCGAATCAGAAATTAACGCAGGCAGAGAAGCAAATGATGTTGATTGCACCACAAAAATCGGACGAAACTGCAGAAGCTTATTTATAAAAAATGAGCGCTTTGCGAATAATTTGGAATGGACTTCAAAGAATCTAGTGAATGTTTAGTGGATGGTTTAGTAAATCAGTCAGTTATGGGACCTGTACGCTAGATGAAATATAACACCATCGGCGATTTAATCAATGCTGTGAAAAAAAATGAAAGTGCGATTTGGGGAAGAAAAAACTGGAAGAGAAGCCGAAAAAACTGGAAGAGAAGCCGAAAAAACTGAAAGAGAAGCCGAAAAAACTGGAAGAGAAGCCGAAAAAACTGAAAGAGAAGCCGAAAAAAACTGAAAGAGAAGCCGAAAAAACTGGAAGAGAAGCCGAAAAAACTGGAAGTGAAGCCGAAAAAACTGGAAGAGAAGCCGAAAAAACTGGAAGAGAAGCCGAAAAAACTGGAAGAGAAGCCGAAGAAAAACTGGAAGAGAAGCCGAAAAACTGGAAGAGAAGCCGAAAAAACTGGAAGAGAAGCCGAAAAAACTGGAAGAGAAGCCGAAAAAACTGGAAGAGAAGCCGGAACCACCGATTGCAACGACAACGCCGGCAAAAGAGAGTTTTTACGAAGAAAAATACTGTCGAATGTTTCAAATGTTTAGAAGAGGGACACGTATCAACCGATTGCACAAATGAGCCAAAATGTCAAATTTGCAAAAAAATTGGGCATACAGCGAGTTCGTGTCCGAAGGCGAAGTGTACCACGTGTCAAGAAATGGGGCACACAGCAACGAAATGCGCGTATTTACTTATCAAATCGACATATAATGTTAATATCAATTTTAGCAATTATTTTTATATCACACTGATATAGATGATTTGATATTTGCGTTACCTATTAAAAAAACTCCGTTCACGGAATCTTGAGCTAAATTTTAAATGGAATAATTACTGTTTAATAATCCGTATTCCTCTCCCTCTGTCGTGGAAATTAAAGACCAATATGAGACTTTGTTTCCATGACAACTGGGGAGTTATACGGATCAGTTAGCAGAAATAATCCAATGTAGAAGTAAAAAATTTTAGCTCAAGATTCCGTGAATGGCGTATATGTAATTCCTTCTCCCCACACCCCATAAATATTAATTTATCAGTTGCCATTCTTTTTTTCATGTTTGCCTTTACTCATACTAAAATGAAGATGTAGAGGCGAGTTGTCACTTCTTTTTACTCCTTTTACACGCGTGAAAATAAATGCTCCACTCGATTTCCTATATATATCACTTGAAAAAAAATCTAAAATCATTTCCATAGGTACATCTTGTATATATTGTATATATTGTATATATTGTATATATTGTATTTCCAGGTTTTTTGGAGGTTCTGCTTATTTAATACAACATTTATTTTTTGTTTTAATTGTTTTAATTATATGCAGCAAACTTTTCGGTCAAACGAAAAAGGTCAAAAAACGTCTGTCAAAACACTATATAATTACAGCACATAATAATTACAAAGCAAAAAAAAGTTTTTCACATCTCACGCAATGATAAGCAGCTTAAATAAAATGGATATACAAAAGGTACCAATGTAATCAACTTTCCTTTTAGATCGACTTCAATTTAGAGTTCAGAACATTTTCTTGTGGTTAAGCCACCACTCCGATTTCCCAATACCATCTACAGAGA